>LXHY01000061.1:0-421038 GCA_002093855.1 Fusarium praegraminearum
TAGAGTGGCAAAAGCTGGTATGTTAGGGACCACTTTACGGGTTTTGTTATCCTTGTAGCCTGTAGACGACGCTTGTTCGCTCGCTTTCGGGAAGGAGACAGCCAGTCACAGGGAGCGGCTATTCCCGTTCAGTCAGGGCAGCTGCCACCTCCTGACCCCTGCTTCAATTGGAAGAAGGCTTGTGTCAGAGTGGAGAAGACCCTTGATTACGGAGCAACTTGCCTACCACCGTCACCCGTCACCCATCACCCATCACATCGCCATTAATCACCAAGCACCACCACCAGCAGCAGGTCCGCCTTGGCGTTAATTAACCATACATTAATCATTCGACGTTCGAGACCGTCTCCATGTTTTTTTTTTTCTTTTCCCCAGCAATCTAACCTCTGCTTCATCACTTCACAGTCTTGTCTGGTACTCACATGCATGGGTTCAAACATGCTATACCCTGGCGGTTCTAGGCCATCAAAGACTACACCTTCCATACGAAACGGTACGAAGTGGCGCCATTTGAATGCCGGCAGTTGAGAAAGGATAATTTCTTTTATTGAATACAGACTACCAAAGTCCGGTTCGCCTCTTACAATTCATGGCGTAGAGCGAGATTACAGCGCTACGGACTACATCGACTCGGCAAACGTAAATGCAAACGCAAACGCAATACAACAAACAGAACACAGTGTACCGGCGAAACGCACAGATACTGCCCAGCTATTGCACATACAGACTTATATCTATGCATAACCCGAACCGAGCTATCAAACTCCAATTTCTACTACAACCAAAAAGACATGCGACACAGCACAGTTTTTCCTTGATCGTTGGCATTGCCCTTGCCTCGACCGCGATTGGTGACATTTTCTACACAAATATTCATAAAGTACTGGTTTCACGGCTGTCCATCCCTAGTGGGGTGTGTTCCTCTCTGGCGGGAAGCCCCGCCGGCAACGCTACGCTACCATGGATTAGGACGAGGGAGGGTGTGGCTAAGGTGATGACGCTAATAATAAGCAAGGTGGCAGCACTAAAAGCCGGGCTCCTTCAATCTCTGGGACCAGGCTGGCGCGTAGGGCTGAGCACAGGCACCCAACAAGGACAGTGCCTGCTGTACGATCTGCGTCCCCGTCAGAGATGGAACTCTCCTTGCAGTCTTACTGAGGGCCAGAGGTCCAGAGGGCTCCCCTGTAAAATGCAAGACTCAAACCGACGGCCACCTCGAGAGTTTCTGACTCTGAATCCCAGATGCCAAGCCGCACTCTATCTAACCCACCCTCTTACTACGGAGTACCTTACCTTGCCATACATCCATACAATTCCTGCTTCGAGACGCCCAGATTGGCAACGAGCGCGAATGCACCCATAGCCTTTCGTGATGCTACCTCTGAATGGCTCTGCCCTGCCTGTGTCTCGCGAGGCCGTGACCATTCATAGTAGCATCACCGCCATCACCGCCTACAAGCATGGGATGGCCGAGGCCGCTTATCACCACCCATTGCAATGACGATGACAATGACGATAACTTCAAACTCTTGTCGCTTGACGAATGCATCAATCATATCTTGTCAGCCAGCACAGTGATTTGTTTATCAAGTTCCTTCTCGGATCTCTCTACTCTACGCGGCCAGTCCACATTCCTCAGCTGCAACAAAGCCGGAGTTTCTTTCCAAAACAAGTGCCTTGTGTCAGATCAAAAAGGCGGCCGGCATGTATGTGTTTTCAGAGTTGCGGAGTGAAAACGCAAAACAGCGCTTGCAAAGTCAAGATGAGGGGAGCAAAAAGCAAAAAAAGCGTGAGGTGTCGATAATTCATGGATGGTGATGATGCTAGCTAGCTAGCTAGGTAGCTACCTAGGTATGGAGCTCCCTTCCTTGGTCTTGGCTGTCTGTTCTGAATCAAACCCTCAGTGCGGACCTGCGCTTGTCCACATGGGTACCCGACGCACATTCCAGCGGTCGGCCGACCCAAGCTCTCTGAGTCTGTTCTCTGACCGTTGACCCCTGGCTTCTTGCTAGTCCCTAATTGGCTTTTGTCATGTTAGCAAGTCGATAGAGTTGCCAAGCTCTCTCGGCTTGACCGATGCGAATAAACCACCAAATCTCATGTCGTTCCGCCGCCATTTCCGTGCTCTGCGCTCCGCTGTGCCCTTTTTTGGTGACTCCGTTTGTCACGAGTCGTCCATTTGGAGTCGAGCTTGACTTGATTGCGTGCATCACAACACCAAATATGACCCGGCCTGATTATTGGTTGCTCAACTCCTACCGGACAGCCAACCTCAACAACACTTATCAAAATGCTACGATAGTGTACGAATACAGTAATCTCGATATCGGACATTACTTTTCGGGATATTTGGGGTTTTGGATGCATGCCCACCTATCCAGTTAATTTGCCAAATGCGTTTCAACCCTGAGCATTACCCTCACGTGCTTACACGAGTGACCCAGTTCGAATACAGACACCAGCATCTGTTTTAGCGGCAGCATCAAACGTTGATCCTTTCCTCTCCAATCTTTATAATGCAATATTCATGTGCGAAGTACCTCGTCATCTATCTTTCGCATTGCTCGTATTGTAGAGTTGAGTCTCAGCAGTGCTTTAGTCCTTGTCTATTTGGCTAATACGGTTGCGAGGAGTTTCCATCAATCAACAAGTCCTCACTTACGAAATACTCTTTGTGAGAAATTTCACTGGCTCTCACAAGAGCCCACAATGTCGCACAAACCCTTACGCCGAGGACATTGGTGCCGATCAATGCTTGATCTCGGAGACATCAGACCCTCCGGCGCTCTAACTGAACAGGTTGACTGTAGCCCTCAGACCAACAAGGCTACCGTACTCTACGGGCCAGGAATCCAGGCCGTGCTCTGTCGATCACATAAACCATCCTGGTGCATTGGATCTATGGATCTCCATGGCGTTTAATCGGCGCCCATAGTGGTCCATGGTATCACATACATATCCACCCTCATCATCATATCATGGTAACGCATCACAGATCACCATTCTTCCGAGATTTGATGATGAATCGTCCACAACGTCATGGAGAAATTGTTATAGGACTTCCAAGGCCCATCAGGTCATCGAGATTAGCTAGGATTGTTTGTTCACTCCCCTGTATTGTCCTGCAGACAGTCTCGTCTCTCAACAGGAACTCCGTTGATATACATGCGGACAACAGGAGTCCCCTCAGAGCCTAGGCTTCCGGTCTTTGGCGACAAACCCCTCTTTTGGCACAGAAAATTATCCTTCGTGACGACGACAATGCGAGAGTAAACTCTGCTAGTCTGCATAGCCTGTGTGGGGGTTTAGTGTCCGTTGAAACAAACACACACAGCCGGAGCTCGAACTGTTCAAGCTTCTCCTCCTTGACCGGTAGACTAGCAGTGGCCTATGCGATTTTCACTCAAGGGGCAGCCTTGTAGACTCAAGAGCTTGCGGTAGTCCTGTTCCAACTGTGATAGCCTTACGCGAGTGAGCGAGCGCCACCAGTCTAACGACCAGACTAAAGTCTGCTAACGACCCGTTGATAACTCGATCACGGCCTAGAACGCGGGAATTTTAAAAGGAAGACGTGTAGTTACAGTGTCTACAATCCAGAGAATTGCCAAGAGCCGCCATTAACGCTGAAATTTTCTTCAGAGTTCAGTCCAGCTTCAGCAGGGACATTGCCGTCTAACGTGATATTTAGGCTCGGAAAAATAAATTGGCTTATTTTATAGAAGTCTATTGCGCATCGCCCTCCACTTCGATGTTTGCGCATTAGACTTTGAGGACGGCACTTGATGCTGGCGGCCTGGGCGCCATTCAGCCACGATCCAGACTGTCGGACTGGCTCACTGAGCTAGACGAGCTATTGATGCAGTCTTTTGAATCAACGATCCGACTATTCGGTTCAACGAACATACTGTGCGAAGCTATACCTCTCAGTCACAGTTGTACAGCATAATTGTGATATATCGATTGAGTGTCAAATTGGCACAGCACCGGGCAGTTACCAGAATGCCTCCATGTTGGCTCCAGGACCATGCATTTACAGCGCGAGTATCAGGTACATGCAACAGTAGCTGGGAACTCGAAACTCTATCTGATTGCAACGCTCACAAGATTCCCAGTGCACCCCTATGCTGGGAAGTTCCTTGATGGTTACTAGACTTGTTTTGATATCGCATCATGGACAGTTCCGATGCATTCCTGGCGGTTCACATGATGTATCGACAAGATACCCAGATACTGTATGTAACTACATACAGTAAGTGATGTTGGTAGCAACCTTGAACTCAATTGAGTGAAAGGACCCGACACAATGGATTGATGCGCGCCTTGCCGCCTCGGAGCCGCCCCCCTGTTCAAAAAAGTCGCATCAACAGCCTTGATTGAGACTCATCGGCCCCTCTTTGCGGCTTGCGGCCCTTGAGGATCGTGGCCACGTGTGTGAGTCGTGATTGACACTGACAGGGGAGAGTGAGTGGCCTGGTCAGTGGTCAGGGAGCAAAGTGGGATAAGGGAAAAAGCAAAAAGAAGAAACAAGCTGCCCGACAAACCCCTGCCCTGTCGTGTCGTGACGACTTCCGACGACTTTCGGGAGGATTCAGTGTCTCCATATTCCATTCATCATGAGATTGATTGACGTTACTCTGACCCTGGAGCTTGCAAAAGTCGGCCGTTCCCAGCAATTGGTTGTACAAGCCGACCCCAAACAAGAGACAAACCAATATGTGTGTGACTGCCTGCCTCGGAGTGTCATGCATCCGAGATTGTTGCTGCATGTCGAGATTCTATGTTTGGCTCAGAGCATAGTACTATGGTACCTACTATTTACGCATACATACAAGTTTATCCTAGCCTTTCCTGCAATTCAACTTGAATGCGACCTCTTCCAACTCTCCCCGGTCGAATCGCATCCTCTGTTTCTTCAGTTGTGGGTGTTCCGGTTGCCTTTTTTGCTTGCCAGATCACCAATCTCGCCCTGTGCGACCCAGAATGGTCTCTGCAGGAGAGGGTGTGGTTGCTAGATCCAGAGCAATACTGGCGTTAAATCAACCCAGAAAAGCAACAAATGTAACCCAAGCCCTCATTGACGCGCTACACACTGGTGGTTGAGTTGTCTATCAAGTACCGGTATTAGACATGAACCCCACGGCTAGGCTTTCTCTCCCACCACAAGACGAGTCAATTCCGGCCAGTCTGCCTATCCAGTTTCGACATGACGCAAGGGGAGCCTTGTTCTGATCTGATTGACATGGGTTATCTGGGCTACGGTTCTGTTCCGTCTATCGATCAGGGCCTTTCCGCGCAATCAGATCTACATTGAAAATGGAGTCTGCGGATAACAATGCTGTACATGGAACGGAGAGTTTGGCTAGGAGGCCCTCGCTTGCTTGAGGAACGAGACGAGTATCCATCGTGAGAACTATCGACCGGAGGCTAACATAGCACGCTGCGAATTCCGAAATCCATACTATACACCAGGCTGGGGTCTCGCGCTTGCTCCTCGGCTCCTCGTCTTGCGGGGTGGTCGTTGAAGTTTGATTTAACTCGGAACATGCTAATATGGGCTCACCTTATCTCGGCCTTTCAATCACTCTGACGTGGCGAGCACGATATACTATGCCCTAGACGCCGTTACAACGTCTGGGCTCTAGAGCAGACAATGTCTCAGGTGATCAAGCCCCAGGCTAGGGGAAAGGTTGTGGGATTTTACCTTTAGGCCACGGGAAGCTCCTTTGGACCTCTGGTATTGATCTGTGATGCATATCACGACGAACCAGATTTGAGCAGTAGCAGATCAGTAAACTGTGGCGTGCCCAAACCAGGTCCTGGGTGGCCTCGATTGCTTCGCAACCTGCGGGCAGTAGAGCGGCATTGGCACTGGCGTTTTCAACCATGCACCCTCCGGGGCCACGGATACAACACCCCGGTAGGTTTCTGTCTCTCTGCTCGACCCTTGGTCCTTGGCCCTTAGCCCTGGTTCGCAAGACAAGCCATTCTTTAGGGGCCCGGGCGGCTTGTAACCCTTGCTTCTGGCGCGTGACAACGGATTGGGACTTGGGACTTGGCCCTCGCTCCGTCTGTTGGCTCTGCGATTCGACACTCGCCTAAACACGGAATTTCTTCCGCACTTCAACCTCGCTTCCCCTCTCTGTCCGCCAAGACGAACAGTGGTGTCGCTAAGGAGTTCAAGATGCCGAACAGAGCGAAGACTAGACGCCGTTTGGACATGAAACGATATTTTAGCTTGCGGAGTTTTATTAGTCGCATAAAAGTGACTCGAAGTAGAAGGCGGAGGCACTGACTACTGGATCTTGAGGTGTCAAGCTTGCAGCGCTCGGAGCAGGCAGGGCAAAATGGCCGTTGGTGAGATACCTATGGCGTTCAAAGTCATGCTCATCATTATTATATCCGACGGGCTGTTTTATGTACGGAATGTATTGGCTGAGCTATGGGCAATGGTAAGCGAAATATGTTGGTATGTAGTAAGTTGCAGATATTGTCAGTCAGTCTAGGGTAAGCCCAGAACCAATTATACGTTTGCAACTTCACCCCTCCATCCCCATCCCCCAATGGCATTATCGTCGAGCTTCTTCATGCCAGAGGCTTCACATATCTTAATTACTATATCTCTGACGGCTCTCACTTCATCCTCACTGGCGCCTCCATTCAGCGCACCACGTAGATGTCCTTTAAGTTGAGGGTTGACCTTGAAATATGGGTATCAATATCAATAGTTGACTTGCATGCAGCCAAGCACTTTGGGCGAAACTTTACTTACATCCTGTGGAATAAGGCTGGCAATGAGGACAAATGAGGTCTCGGCTGGTGTAAGTACATCAGTGTTACTGAGCACGTATCCATATGTCAACCTTGCCAGCAAACCCAAATCCGGTGCGCCTGATCGCTCCAGTTGACCCATTATACGCCTTGATATCTTCCCATATATGTTTTCGAAGAAGCTTTGCCCTCGCTGGAGTACTTGGGCTGGTTGAGTGTCATATATGTCCTTGTGTCTGGGTGATGCTGAGTCAGTTCCAGTTCCTGCTTCGTCGAGGAGATCCTCTGGTGTTGCCGACTTCAAAGACAATAACGCATTGATTGTCTTATGATCTGGTTAGCATTTGGCGTCTTATATCCGTTACAGGCACGGTCAAACCTTTGGCATACCCCCCACAGCTGATGCTTTCAGTAGGGCTTCCCTCATGCGTCTAGAGATACGCAACTGCTCATCGTGAGTCGATACACTGTCCCCACTAGTACCTGAACCTTCCTCAATTGCACTTTTTAGTACTCTTGGTAGTTCGTCTGGCCTATTGAGCGCTGATAGGGTTGTTGCTGTGATGAAATACCATGTATTTCGTGGTAGATTGGGTTGTTTGCGGATCGCGGTCAGCAATGCTGGTGTGAGAATGGGGGTTATCGCTGCCATGGCTTGGACAGATTTTCAGAACAAGTGCTTGATCGCTAGAAGTAGGAGATGGCAGAATCAATCTCCAGTATGATCAAGCGTTGTGCCTATTTCTCACTAAGCTGATACTCTATGGATTTGACTTTAGGGTAACTAACTTCACGATAGTTCTTTGATGACTCAGCTTTCCTCACGTCAGAAGACAATCACGTGCATCGGCCCCTGCGTCATCGGTCGTATGTCGCTGTCCTTAACGTGGCATCAAGCTCGCTTTCACTGATAGTAGTGATTGCAAGAACCACTATCTACTACACACACTCATCAAAGGCTGTCCAAGTTGAACCATGGGGATGAGGGAGTGACCGTTCACTTTTGTCAATTTTGATAACGACTTGAATTATTTGCTCAACGTCTGTCCAAAACTCCCATGCCCAAGATGCGACTTGGCTGGTATGCTGGGGTAAGTATTGCTTTGGTTGGAGAGCTTCGGGGAAGCTATATGGAGCTATGGCTGATCATCATGAACCAATACTGACAATTCCTTTCGCAGGCCTCAACGGCCCTTGCGGGCACCGTTGTGCTCTCAGCTTTCTATCAACGGGCCAACTTTTATTCGGCCATGGTATATCTCGCTCAGAGCAACTTTTGCTTATTGGTAGGTAGTTCCACGATCCTCAAGATTGATGCTCCCCTCCTCCTCCTCCTCCTCCTCCTCCTCCTCCTTGAACTCATGATATACAGGTCTTGGTCAACTTTGCGCTACTCTCCTACAGTAGCTTTATTTACAGTTTAACACGCTTATTCTACGGACCCCTCCGCGCCGTTGAAGTCGAACAACTTACAGAACGTGCCTGGTTTGCGATTACCGAAACATGCCTGGCTATGACCATTTTCCGAGAAGAAATAGGTGCTTGGTTTCTCGTAATGTTCGCTGCTTTGATTACGGGTAAAGTTTGGGGGTGGATTGGTGATGGACGAGTCGAGGTTCTCGAGCAACAGCCGCCTGCAAACCCACGCCTGTTTCATTTGCGACTCAGCGTGTCGCTCACTCTCAGCTTCTTCTACGACATCTACATCCTCCAATACACGGTCAACACGGTTATACAACAGGCGAGACCTAATATGATGGTTATGTTTCTCTTTGAGTTCGCAGTGTTAGCAACAACTTCATGGCGGACAGGAGCCCGGTATGCACTGTCAATAATGGAGCACAATATCCAAGAGAAGCAGAAGCGTAAGCGATTGGACGAAAGGAGACAGGAAGTCAGAGAGGAGCGAGAAGCCTTAATACGACAACGCGAAGCAGCGGCAGCGGCAGGCGAAGAAGTCTCCAACGACCCTCTCCCAAGCGAGGATGACATTGATGAAATGGACATCGAAGTGCCGGGCTGGTCTTCTAAAGGAGAATTCGTTATTTGGCTCGACCTTGCGACTGGTAAGTTGCACCCCTGTGATATTGGATCAACATTACTGACATTGTTAGATTTGGTCAAGCTTGGCATATATATCGTCTTCTTCTTTATGCTCCTTACCTTCTATGGATTACCGATTCATATAATGAGAGATCTGTTTATGACGGCGCGCGACTTCATCAAGAGACTGGGTGCCCTACTGAGATACCGAAAAGCTATCCAGGAGATGAACCGCTACCCCGATGCCACCCAAGAAGAGCTTACACGAGAGGATACCTGCATCATCTGCCGTGAAGAAATGCGAACCTGGGATCCCGAAACCAACCCGGGAGCAATGGACAGAATTCGACCGAAGAAGTTGCCCTGTGGACATATTCTGCACCTCGGTTGCCTCAAGAGCTGGCTCGAAAGACAGCAAGTATGTCCGACCTGCCGTAGCCCTGTTACGCTTAATGAGAACGGTCGCGCTGCCCAAAATCGGGCTGCTAGACTTGAAATACAAGTAGGAGGGGGCGGACGCCCTGCGGAGCGGCAAGACCCGGCAAACCCTTTTGCTGGGGCTCCTCCGGGACAGCAAAATGGAGGTGCCCAACCTGGACAAGCACCAGCTCCGCCACGGGTTTTCAATCTTGGTCCTTTCCGTGTTGGTTTTGGAGCCAATGGACACCAAGTCAGAGAACTTGCACAGCAATTTGGTATGCCGCAAGCTGCTCTTAATCAACAAGGACCGGTCCCTCCTACCCCAGGGGCTGGTACACCTACTGTTAATGGCCAGACTGCCCCGGCGACTCCTCTCCCTACTGGCGACAATTTACATAACGCCGGAAATCTGCTACACCAGGCAGATCAGTTGATTCAACGCGAACTGCAATCAGCCCTGATGGCGCATCAAGAGGTACAGACTCTTCAGCTTCTTCAGGCAGAGTTGCAACGTCTCAGACAAAGACAGCAACAGCCAGATCAGGCCCAAAACCCCCTGACACACCCGATACCACCTCCCATTTTCCCACTGACTCAACCCCATATGCCTCAGCCTTTCCCTGTGCCACCACAGATGGCTATGCCTCTGAACTTTCCTCAATTCCCTGGCATCCCTCCGCGGAACCCAAGTCCCCTGATGGCTCGCCATGGTGCTCCCCCTAATGCAGTACACATCCCCTCTGGCAGCTCTGAACTTCCTGAAGGGGTTGTTATTCCACCTGGCTGGTCTTTATTGCCCCTGCAACGTCTGGATGGCAGCCAGGCTTCAACGCAGCATTCGCCGCAAGTAGGCCCTCAAACGGCGATGCCAGACAATATCAGTGTGGCTCAATCTCCATTCGCAGCCAGACAACCGTCTCCTATCGGCAGCCGGAACCAAGAAGCCCAGCCAGCTGAGAATGCTTCTGTGCCTGCCTCTACTGAGCAACGTCCCCTTCATTTCCCAACCCAGCTCACGCGCGCTGTCGACCCCCCTCAGGTTGTTGCGCCGAGTCCTCGCTTGCCTAACTGGGGAGGCTCAGCCCAACTCTTTGGCAGCAATTCTCGTCTGGATCAGAATGAACATGGGTCTCGGAGCGAGTTGCAGACGGAGGCAAGCTCAAGCCAGTCTGCTCCCGCTGAGGTCATATCTCAGCCAAGCCCAGCAGCTGAACATACGCCACAAGGATCTTCACCATCAAACAGTGAAGATGATGAAGAGCCAGGAGACAGCTCCTCGAAAGGCAAGGCCAAAGCGGTGACCGTAGAGGATGTCGAGGACGAGGAGGATAAGGACACTTTAAAGGAGGATTGACCGTAACCGGAATATGATATTTGACTATTTTCAAGCATTACCTTTTATACACACATGTATCATACACCCGCTCACTTCCACCAGCTCAGTGAAGAGCAGGGCAGCATTTTTTTTTCTCAAGATAGCGACATGGCGTTCAGAGGAGTTGTGTATTACTCGATGTAATCCAGGACACAAAATAACATAGTTGGACTGTGAAATACAAAATTATCGAAGCAAACATTGTGCCCCTAAACACTATCAGTGCAAACTGGTGATGCAATCTGAAGCCATACCAATATCAACGACCCAAAAACACCGCCCCATAACAACAAACAAAATTAGTGGCAAAGCAAGCTGACAAGAGAAATTGTGAGTGAAACTGAATAGAAAACCGTGCAACATAAATAAATACACGCGTAACAAATATGAACAAAGAACAGCATGAATGATGATGCATGTACTGAACAACACATATGAGTTGAAACCAAATGTCCAGGGCAGCACTTTTCCTCCTCTTTTTTGATGACGTCTCCAGAGACGCTGCCATAATTTTCATATCCCAGAAAAAATACAGCTTTCCTTCCCCTCAGCATCAGCCGTCGACGGAGATCTCGAAACTTGTTGATAATGTTGCAAGAGTAAAACGAAATAGAGAGAAGAAACCCGTGCCCATGCCACGAATACCCAAGCCCCCTCCATCATACCTGCATCTGTTGCTACGTCCCTTGATGGCCATAAAGTGGCAACGCATCAATCATTCCTTCTTGACTTTTCCATCTCGTAATGGGACAATGATAAAAGATCCGACATCTTCTGATCCCTCGGGGGAGGTTGCCGATGTACATCCGGTCGTTTCCTAAACGGTGAGAGCATCTAGTCCCTTTTCCTTGGACAGCAAGGGCGTTTCGTGCTGCGGGATATCTTCGCCCTTCTCCCATGCGGCGCCGGGTCCGGAGTAACTCGGTTGAGGTATCGTTGACTGTTGGGGACTGCCACTGCTCATATCGCGCAAAACGCCTGCCGATCTTTCGCCTTTCATCGGCTGTGGGCTTAACACGCCTGAGGCGGACTGCGCAACATAAGTAGGTGACTTCCCATCTCCCGAACCAAAGGGCAAGGGGCGTGTTGGTATCTCGCGACTCACTCCTCCTTCTTCTCCATCACCGCCCAATCTCTTTAGTAGCGCATCCGATTGCTGCTTGGCCAATTTCTGGAGTTGTTCGATAGGATCCTGGTGATGTAGGATCAAGTCAGTTATGTCGCACAGGCAATCTGTAGGCCCCCAAAGTCTCCCATGCACACATACCCAGTCGGACTGCGTTGGAACGCCTTCGGCTTCAGGAAGCTTCTTTGTCGTTTCGTCTTCATTTTCCGCGTCGTCTTCTGTAAAGAATGAGTTTCGGTGGACCGGAGCCGGCGTAACTGGTAAGCTGGGGCGTTCAACGGCACTGGGAAAATCGGTGAGTTTCAGACCCTGCGGCTTGGAGCTGCTCTGGTCATCCCGCCATGTGCCGGTTGTCGGGCTCTTCGTACGAACTGTCGACGAGGTCGAACTCTTACCACGTCTATGGCCGCCGCCATGTAGACGGTCAACATACCGTTCGATAGCAGGCACTTCGTCCCAAGCATTTGTGCGTGTGTATGACGTCCAAGGGCTGGATGATGTAACCTGTGCTGTAGGGGTACTCGAGCTAGATTGGGTCTTGGATTCGGATCCGGATTCTGTGATGCCTTCAGTTTTTACCGAAAGTTGCGCACTGGACTCTTCAGGACTTGGTTGAGATTCTGGTTCTGGCTCTCCTGCAAAAGTTCTCGTGGGTCGTGGTTGATTACGTTCCCAGGGAAAGATCTCCGGAGCATGCTTTGACCGGGGAGACGACCTATCTTTCGGTACTTCGTACCACATGTTCCGCGGGGGGCTCGGGTAACGCTGGGGAGGAATGAACGGCGTAGTGTCACGGGACATTTCGTAATGAGTGAGGGGGAAATTCATCGCTTCGGGCTTCGAATCAGAGGGAGGGGGGTATCTTGTAAAGTCAGTATGTTGTTCATAGGAAAGCTATCCATGATAGACCTACTTTTGAGCATCCCAATCGTGCATAGGGGGGCCTGGTGTTTCGTGGTGAGTTTCATCTTCATTTTCGACTTTTTGTTCGTCTTCGTCGGCTTGGTGCTGATCTTCCAAGTCTTGCTCACCATGTTGTTGTTTTCCGGTAGAATTCGCGCTGTGATCATCATGTTGGTGCTGCTCGTTGGTAGAAGGTTGTTCTTGTACTGACTGGGGACGCCATTCCCCTTTTGTAAAGTACTGAACATACTGGGTGGCGGAATTTTCCTTTGTAGTGAGTTAGAGAGTGTATGTTTCATGCTGATAGAGTAAACTTACTTGGTGACGGTAGTGTCTATCGTAGACAGCCCACCACCGTCCTATCATCTCGGTGAAAGGACCGCTGCCGGCAGGTGCGTCTCGGCCGGTAAACCATGGTTTGTTTGCGCCAATGAAATGAACCATGTTGATGCTGGACTGAAAGTGTCGGTAGGCGGGGACGTACTGGTAATGGGCGGATGGTGTGACGTTGTAGGTGAAGCTCAAGCGATGGTACTGTTGGCCAAAGTGCATGTTGATCAGACCCTGATCGGCACCGTCAAAAGAGATGCCCCTCTCAGCCATGGCCATCATAGCATAGAAGTCTCCCATGTTGGGCTTCAGAACCATTACACCAGTGTTGAACAGATCTGGCCAACCGATATCTGGAGCCGCAGCGAAGGGCTGAGACAAGTTGAAGAGTTCTTCAGGAGCTCGGTATGCGACGACATCAGCGTCAATGTAGACGATCTTGGAGAAATCGGTGAGCCTCCATAGGTTGATCTTGGTAAAGGCCGAGTGCAGATCGCCACGGTTCATCAGTTGCAGATTGGCTGGGTGGTCATTGCGAATACGCGGGACAGGGAAGATATAGTCGTAGACCTCCTGTTAGTGATATGGTTAGTGGTGGGTTTAAAAAGTGCAAAGTATGCGGTAGCTTGCTAACCTTGAGTTGTGTAATGGATTCGCCCGATACAGAATCGAGTGTAACCAAGACTGCCAACTTGTGGTTGGCTCCGGCATCGCGAAGAGAGTGAGCGAGGACGAGTGCGCCTGGGGAATAGTCAGCCAAGTTGTAAGGCAAAGCTAAAGGTCAATTGACGAACCAGGAAGGTAGGAATCGCTCAGAAGAAGCTGTCGATCATTAGCAAGACGAATTGGAGCACAATGGAGGCAAAAGGGAACGTACCGTAGCATAGATCTGCTCGCCTTTGGCGTTTTGAGCAGTCATGATGGTGTATGAGTAGAAGAAGTTGACCAGCTGAGAAAAGAGACTCGGCGCAGATTGTGCAGGTCAGTTATAGTAGGTTGAAAAGGTCGGTCAACAGCTCATGAAAAGAAGATATAGAGCAGTTCAAATCACGATTTGAGAGGCGTGTCGAGGAGCCCAGCAGATCAACAATGGGGGAAAACAAGGCCGATTCTGCAAGGGTACCCGGTAGAAGCTAAAGGTTAGCACAGACTATTTTTTGGCCTATGCTTTTTTGAAACGACGCAAGAAATCGCGAGTGATGCCCAAAGCTCTCGGGTCAAGAGCAAGAGTCTGGTTGATGAGGAGAAGAGTTGGAGTAGAAAGTTGAAGAGGGGACGAGGGAGAAGCGAAGGGCAAGCGAGGTGAGGCGAGGCGTGACGTGATGGGGAAGTGGACGGGAGAAGGAGAAGGAGAAGGAGAATGGGCAGGTTATGTTAGTTAGTGTTCCATCCACCTCGAGAGAGTGTGTGTAGGTCTATGTGATGATCCGATGATGGACCCCGGGCAATCTGGAGGGGGAACTTCCCAGTCCAGCTCCAACTACAGCTGCAGCTCCATTAAAGCTCCAGTGAACTAACTCATCTTCCATAGGTCAGAGCGCACTGGAGCATGGAGCACTGCAGCACTGGCACCCCCCCGGCCCCGGGCGAGCTCCTGTGGGGCACACTGAGAAACAACCTAGCATGGGTGCTATCTCACCTAACCTCGAGCTTTTTAGGTATCAAAAAAAGAACTCAACTGATCCAATAATGGCTGAGAATTATGTTGCAAAGTACGGTGAACTACATAGTACCACCCAAGTCTGACAAACAGACTGACCGACCATTCAGGTACTGAACTCTAACCATGTCAAGCCACAATGACACTGAGGAACTCTGCTGTTCTGGAAGCGCCGAGGAGGCATGACTCTGACTCTGACTCTGACTCTTGACTCTGTCTAGGTACTCGTGCCGTCCCAAGGGCAGCACAGCATATAATTGGACATGTATTCTTCAAAACCGCTCAAATTCGCCCCCCACGTCAATAGACAGAAAAGAAATTGAGGGGTTCACTACCTTTAATTGTACAAAACCCGGGACCGTTTTGGTGTTCCCTCGGGTCTGGGTACGACACAACGTACGTGGTCTATGAACATAGGTAGGTCTGTAAATCGGAGTGGGTTTCCGTCCTAGTAAACCGCCACTAATTTCAACGGCTGCATCATCCTGTCATGGTTCTTGACCTTTAAACCGCCAAGTTTAGGTAGCTTCCATTATTTTACCTTCAACCTCACTAGCAGTATCAAATCCTTTTCTTCACAACAAATACCCACAAACTATGGCACGCACCATGCAGATGATGCTCGTATCATCCAACCATCCGACCATCCAGGGATAGTTCGCCAGCGGGCTTCTGCATACAGCCGAAACAGGTCACATATCCCCCTTGTAAGTTGCTGCGAGAATGTGACTCGCCGCTCAAACACGTCCACTTAATCTCAACCATTCCAACGTTGTGTGGTCCCTTGGTAAAGAAAAAAAAAAGGATGTTGGGCTGAGTTGTACAAAAAAAAATCCCTCTACAGAGCCCCTTTCTAATCTCGCCCTTTGGGTATCACAAAAGACATTCAATCTCCCAAGACTCGACTTGGATGCCAGTGCCTAAATTGAAGTCCGAAGCACAAGAGCCAAGTCAGACCTAACTAGTATAGTAGTCAGCCACGGCTGTGACGTAGATTTGATGTTTTACACTTGTAGATTAGATTTGGTGCCACTCGGGCAGAGCCCACCGAGACATTATAGATCGGGACAAAGACACGCGAGCTCTTTAATTTTTAAAACATGACTACTGTACTCTGTACCGCCCATGCCAATGAACATGTCTCACACTGACATATGTCTTCGCTAGGCGTCAACACTTCTGCAATGCCGGGATCTGCAAAGCCTGCATGATTTAGCTCAACTTGTCGGGCCTCAACCCACATACAGCATTATATCAACTGCATCTACACTACGTATCACACATTCTAGACACTCAATTGTCTAATCTATGTGGGCCATTGTTGCAATAATGAATTCGTGTCATTGCAAAAGCCAAGTTAGCCGCGATTTCCACTGTGGCCATAAGTCTGACTGCTTCACTAACTGACTCAAACACTACCTAATCTAATCATCTCATCCTAAAGAGGTTCCTGGTCTTTAATTTCATAGCCCTTCGTGTACCCGGCCGAGTACGTGTCTTATCTCCCCTGTTTTTCTTTGCACGCCAAACGCCGACTCCAAACCCCTTCTCAACCGCTCAAAATGTCCTTTCTAATTCACACTTCTCCTGAAAACACATTCCGGAGCTAGACCTACATGTCCTTCTTAAATGCGTGTTCTGGTTTGTGAGTGGTCTCGTAGTCGATGTGAACGTATGCTCGCTCGATATCAGGGAGGTCCTCCAGCTTGATCTGAAGCGCCTCTGCAATGTCGTGGCTCTCCTGGAGAGTCTGTGTCGGGTCCATGACAATGTCCACCTCAGCAATCAAACGAGGGCCCGAGTGATAAACACGAACGGTGTCAATGCCAACAATTGCATCGTCGTGCGTGACGCACACATATGTGATAAGCTGCTGCGTCTCAACAGGAGCTGTGATGCCGACGACAAGCAGGAACTCGCCGAAAGCGGTGCGTAGCCAGATGCAAGAGATAAGGAGCGATAGCAGGATGGCGCCCATGGGATCAATCCACCAGACCAGCTTTGCACCACCAGTAGCAGTAAGAATACCAAAGCCGTTGATGAGTAGATCATTACGATGATCCTGCCAGAGGATGTTTACTTGGCTGTATTTGTCCTTGAGCGCCCAGCAGTAGAGGAAAAGGGCGAACTTGGTGGCGAAAGCGCAGCAGACCGAGATGACAGCAGGAAGATGAAAGTCCTTGTCAGCTTTCGCCTGTGCCAACTCTTGACATGCGAAGGCAATAATGATGAGGGAGACGGCGATCATGAGGAAGCAGAATACAATATTCCCTACAGTCTCAAGACGAGCCTTGCCAGCAGGGAAACGTCGAGCATCGACACTGCGGATGGCTCTCGCCGACAGGATGAGGGTGAGGTTACTAAGAGGGTCGAAAACAGAGTCGGCCATGGTGGTGAAAAGCGAAAGCGAGCCCGACGAGATGGCAGCAAAAAGCTGAAGGGCCGACAGCAGAACGTTGGCTGCCAAGGAACCCCAAACCGCAATACGGAACTTGAGCTGATCCTCACCATGCTGGTCACGAGCTTCGTCACGATGCTCCTCGACCGACTTGAGCATGCGATCAATTGCCGCATTCTGATTTTTGTAGAAACCCTGCAGCTTACGAGCTTTGATCTTGGAACCGATGCCGCCGGGTAAGCATTTGCGCCCAGGGAGACTATCCCGCTTCCGCGACGTATTGGCTTTGATATCGGCGAGATCAGACTCTGTTTTGTAGCCACGAGAGAGGCCATACGGATCATTATCAATGGGACTGGGCTGTCGGCGTCCGGTGGCGGTAGTCTGGCTCTCGACATCGGTCATGTGCGAGACGTTTCTAGCGATGGTCTCGTTCTCATCGGCCGTTGCAGGCTCAAAGGCGGTGCTGGAGCCATTGCGTGCGGTCGAGTGCCTTGAGCTACTTCGAGCGCGTTCGATAGATGGCAAGTGGGCGGCGCGGATGCTGTTATCAGGTGTCATGTCTTAATAAACTGTGTTGAATATAGACAGCGATATGGATGTATAGGAGAAGTGAATGTGCAAAACGGATACCGATTTGGTAAATGCTGGACGGCGGTAAGCGAGATATAATGAAGGCGATCGCCAACAAAGAGACCTCAGGAGCGGAGCAGGTGCCGCCTCATCAAGAGCATCTGCTAGTGCTAGCTGTATGCAATGATCTCAGTTGATCGTCAGACAGTCAAGATCAAGTTAGTCGACTACTGTGCTGCAGTCGGCAGACTATCCGATCAGGGTTGGCGTGAACGAGATAAAGTTGATATTGATATGGTAGTATAGCAAGGATACGTATAGGAGCAAGGTCGAGGCAAACCGGCTGCTTGGTGAATCAGAAGAGATGAAATCCGTCCGATCTTGTTCCTACCTTGAGCCATCGAGCCTTGGTCCGACCAGTCATTTTCCCACGTGGAGGAAGAGCCATGGGGAGCTCAGTCAGTGCTGACCTTAGTTCGCCCCAGGTAACGTAAGTGACGTCCAGGGCGAAGGCGAGGGCCAGATGGTAAGGAGATCGATGGTGACAATAGCATTTCTTTAACAGCTGGACCTGCAGTCCTGCACGACTAACACTGGAATCATCAGCAAAACTCGACCAATAGAGGTTAGACAATTAGTGAGTGAGTCTCCGTCCGCCGTGCCAGCCGAGATCGAGATGGTTAGTAAGCGGAGTGTGACTTCCGAGTCCGACAAGGGATGCCTAGAAGCCTGGGGAATAGGATCACGAAGATATAATGAAAGAAGACGTCGAAGGAGGCGAGCGGCAGACGTTGAATTATAGTTCAGATACGGCTCCGAAAAGCTTAGGAAACGGCCGGAGCAGATCTCGGCGTTCCGTCACTGTTTACGTTTTGGAAACGTCTGACGTTCGGGCGTCTACGGAGCTGGAATAGCGACATGGAGCCCTGCTTGGCCCTGGTACTGTACAGAGTACCACTACATACTAACCTAGCAGGCCCGCTTTTTGTTTTTTGGGGAGTTGGACTCTTTGTCTCCATAGATCTGATCTGGACTTTGCAATATGCAGGCCAAGACTTGTTTAACTACGACTATTGTTCAGTCTATTAGCTTAGTTTCGCAGCTCATGACCGCTTTTGTATAGGTCCAAGATAAGCGGCAATAATTTATCTGCAGCACAGCCAGCCACAATCGGAGGGTCCGAATACAGTCATTTTTATCTTGTTGGTATATAACATAGACGCTCTCGCTCTCTCTAAAATGTTGGAGTTGAGATAGAATAGCATCAAGTGATGTAGATACACTAACACAACAGGCAGCACGATACAAAAAGTGGTGCATGAATCTAGTGTTTCCTGTATCAATCCAAACAAACATTATCCATCATCCCAAACTATTCCGCTCGATATTAGAGCACCTGCTGCTGCTGCTGCTTCATTACAGCTTCGCCTCGATCGGCCTCTCACCTGTGCTCCTCTCCAGGATCCAATCGGTGATATCCTTCGCATATTCCTCCTGGCACAGGTCCACGTGCAGAGCGTGGTAACCTCCCACATACGTCTTGACCACCTTATCCTCGATATCCTGGTTCTTTGCGAATTCTATGGCGGCTTCGTAGCTGCAGGCCTTGTCGTGGTCTCCGTGGCCGAGCCAGAGAGACTTTACTTCCTTGCCCAGCTTTATAGACCCCGATTGCAGAGCCGCCGTACGGTCGAGAAGCGATGCCAGGCCCTCCAGCGTACCTGTGTCGTGGCAGAGGGGATCCTCCTTGAAGCCCTTTGCCACCTCCGTTTTGCGCGTCAAGTTCATGACGTCGAGTTGATGCTTAATCTGGAATTTTGGCAGGATTTTACAAGCTATCCGGCCTGCTACAATCTTCAACGAGCTTGGGACTTCTTCAGGCGCGAATCCGATGAAAGGGGCCTCGAGAATCCAACCACGCACTTGGCTGACGAGCTTGGAGTACTGAGGATCGGCCGCAAGCATGAGAACCTCGCCGCCGCCCATGGAGTGTCCCAGGACAAAAACAGGGACATCCGAAGGGAGCTTGCTCTCGATGAACGCTGCAACATCGGCAATTACGCGCGCCGTTGAACCGGTATTTCCTTTGTCAGAGGGTTGCCTAACGCTTCGGCCCCAGCCTCTCTGATCAAAGCCGAAGACCTGAATGCCGCTAGAGGCTAAAATTCGATACACGTCATCATACCAGTTGATATGATCACTGAAGCCATGGACATGAACCACCTGGGCTCGAACGGGGCCTTGGGGCTGTTGATTGCATTAGTTCTTGTCTCGGTCAGCTACTGAGCATCAATACTTACTGTCCAAGTCTTGGTGTAGAGGCTGGCGTCTGCCACCTCAAAGGTTCCTTCAACCTCGGTCGACATTTGATGCGCAAGATCAGCAGGTTTGGTCAAAGGCAAGAAAGAGATATTGATAAGCGGTCGGTGACAATTTATTGACTTTTTAACAGATCAAGAATAATGTTTGGTTAAAAAGCAGTCTATATTTCGATACAAGAATGTAAACCGGTTATGACGGACCAAGATTTGGCTACTGGGGTCATGCTCGAGTCAAAACGGGTCACATGTGACGGACCGTTGCCGGTGAGCCTAACCTGCACTTGTTCCATTGGCACAACATTCGGTTCATGCTGCCTCTACTATGTATGCCCTGATGCTGAAAGTGGAAATTACCTTTATGTCGGCATTTCTGACAGTTTTCCACCTTCTCCTATTGGACACCACTTTTCGTGTTGGGCTGACAGGAACATAAGCCATGTGGCACAACTGAGAGCTCAGCTCAGTCAGCCATCAACTTAGCGATACACTCCTTGTCATCATGAAAGTTACTGAAATATATGATAATAGTCAATGTTTTACTATTCAGCATTGGTGCAAGAGTTTCTGGATACACTCCTAATAAAACGATGCAAAAGAACCCTAGAATCTTTTAATGACAGCACCTATGAACCATGTCGCTGGGTTTGTTCTCATGTGCCGTTCTCAATAAACACCGTCGCACTGGCTTTGTCCACTTCCAGTTAGGTAGGCTTCACAGTCCGGGGTCCGATGAAGGTTAGGCTTTCAGCTTTGTTTCTCTTATTCTATTTAAAATTACAATCATGAGGTCTTAGTCCTAGGCACAATACAAATTCGTGATTTAAAACCCCCACGATGCTTGCCATGGAACATTGGTTTTGGTCAAGATACTGAGATTCTGCTTTCTATACATGGCTTGATCCCCATTGCCTAAACTATGTTCTTCCATTTTTTGGAGATCAAATAACCAAACCAGCGACGCCAATGAAAGTAGGATACATGTCGAGTGGAGTTCTCTTTGCTGCAGCTGGCGTTCCAATCATCCGCCATAGAGACTCGGACATAGATACCAGGATATATAATGTACATGATTCGTCTAATCTTTCTTCAACCCGTAACCCCCACCATATTACGTCTTCACGGGAATGCTCTTCTGCTCTATGTCACCCAAGATGCTTCAGGGTCTCTTCTCCTCGCTCTTGGGGTCCTTGTTCTCTTGGTCATGCTCGTCGAATTGCTCCTCCTCTTCACCTCTCTCTAGGTCATCCTCAAGCTCCTCAGCCTCGGTAATGTGTGCCCGTGAAGCAGTCGATCCGCTTTCCTTGGAAACCTCACCACCGCTCATCTGCCACTCCATGAGCTTGCTGAACGCACTCTCCTTGTCGGCAGCGAGTTGCCTGTAGCTGCCGATTTCGGCGACCTTGCCCTCGTTGTTGAGAACGATGATCTGGTCGGATCGCTTGATAGTGGAGAGACGGTGAGCAATCGAGATGGTAGTGTTACGTCCACGCAAAAGACCAGCCAGAGCCTCGTTGACAAGAGTCTCTGACTCAGCATCTAGCGCTGATGTGGCTTCATCAAGAATTAGAATATCAGGATCCTTAAGCAGAGCTCGCGCAATAGCGATTCGCTGCTTCTGACCACCGGAAAGTTGAGAGCCGCGGGCACCGACCTGGGTCTCTAAGCCATCGGGCAGATCACTGATAAAGTTGCAGTTTGCTTGTCGAGCAGCAGAAATGATATCGAAACGACTCGCTTGAGGCCTTCCGTAGGCAATGTTTTCGGCAATGCTTCCAGAGAAAAGGACAGGTTCCTGTGAAACCATGCCAATTCGCCTTCGCAATGACTTTACATTCATACCAGAGATATCTTGTCCGTTGATGGTGATAGAGCCTGACACAGGGTTGTAGAATCTCAGTAGCAGAGAAGCCACTGTTGACTTGCCACCTCCTGATGGACCAACAACACATACGTTGCTGCCTGAAGGGATCTCGAAATCCAGCCCGTTGAAGATTTTGACGGCTGGTCGAGTAGGATAGGCAAAAGTGACATCCGAGAATCTGATAGGACCTTGTGCAGATTTTACTTGAACACCGACCGTTTGCGGGATTCCAGGTTTGCGATCCTGAAGTTCGAAAAGTCGGCTTGCGGCACCAACTCCCTTCATGAGTTCCGAGTAGAAGCCCGAAAGACCGAATAGACTTGAACCTGCAAATGCAGTGTACATCATGAACGAAGTTAGGTCTCCAAGCGACATGGCCCCGCTGCGCACGAAACCACCTCCAACAACAAGCATAGCAAGGATCGTCATGTTGCCGGCCCAGCCAGTTGAAGCAAAAAAGGTAGCAGCGATGAGTGACTCCTTTTTACCAAGAGCAAAGATCTTTCGGATCTGGTTGTTGTATCGGCCAATTTCCTGTACCTCACCTACGAACGCTTGACTGGTCTTGACGTTGCCAAGTCGCTCCTCAGCAATCTTAGTCAGAGTACCCAAGTTCCTCTGGATTGACCTGCTGATGTTTCGAATAGCTCGACCATAGATGAAGGCTCCAACAGCGATTGGTGGGAACATGAGTAGCAATAAACCAGTCAACTGGGGGCTTGTCCAGACCATGATAGCAAAACCAGCACCACCACTGAAGAGGGCTCGAAGACCATCGCTGAGGTTTTGCGTCACAGACTTGCCAACAATTACAGTATCAGAGCTGAGGCGTGAGATAAGATCACCCACACGGTTCGCATCGAAGAATTCGGCATCTTGGACATAGGTACGTCGGTAAAGCTGGGATCGGAGTCTGGCAACGACACGCTCGCCAACAATTCGGAGAAGGACGACTCGACCAAAGTTGGCCATAGCTCCAATAGTCAAGACAGTACCCAAGCCAAAGAAGAACTGGTTCATAGTTAAGCCAAACAGACGGATATCCTCAGATTCACCTTTGGTAGCAAGATCCAAGATTCGACCAACGGAGAAGGGGATCAACATGGTAACACTAGAGGAGACAACCAGGAAGACAAAAGCAATACCGAGCCAGCGGATTTCCGGACGGGCAATTTTGATGAGTCGTACAATTTCGGCTGAACCAGCTTTTGCAGCTTGCTTTCCCTCCTTTGAGAGTTTGGCAGCTAGGTTGACTTGAGCAGCCTTGGCAGCCTTTTCGCTCTTGGTGAATTCTTGCTTTTGCTCATCCTCAATATTTCGATTGGTCTCAAGTTCGACAGGCTTCTTGGCGCCTTCTTCGACCTTGGTCTGAATTTCCTGGAGTAAACGAGGGGCTGTTGAGAATTGCCGCAGGGCGTGCGAAAACGGACCATTTGTAGAAGATCGAATTTGTGCCAGGGGACGTCGGGTATGGGATAGGTTCTTGTTTGCTGGTGCTTGAAAGGCAGCGATTGAGAATGGAGGCAGGGCGGGTTGGCGAGAGCCAGAAGCGTGGAAAAGCCTTGTCTGAAGAGGTGAAGCTTCGGGCTTGTATAATGAAGGCCCCAATTGACTTCGCGATGCAGCCAGAGACGCTTGTGAGGACTCGGCGAGACGTGGGAGCAGCACACGGCGTGCTACTCCCGAGACCATGATGACGGTAGGGAATTGATTAGACGTCGACTCAGCGTAGCATGTTCAGTGGCGGCACTGTCGAGCGGAGGGACAGAGGGAATGTTGAACTGCGTGCCTAGAGATGTTGGTAAAGCTGACAGACACTCTGATATTATGAATAAGAAGAGAACGGAGTTGAGGTAGTTTGTAATGCCGTCATCGCCGTAGCGGCATTTCTCAGCTTCCGAATTGCGACGGGTGCTAATAAGACTCGGACGTCCAACGCTCAAAAAAATATTAGGTGGGGACTCGTCGCGAGCAGGTGGGTTATCGACTTATGGTGCGCCCAGAGCCCAGACCCCTCGGTTAGAGCTCTGCGATTAGTTTCTACAGATGCAGCACCCAATTAATTGGACTTGAACTGAGCATTCGCATTCGCTCTAACTGGATGTAGTGCTTTCTTCTGCTCGGTACGTTACTTGAGATATTTAGTCGAGATTTGTAGAGATATACTAGTCAACACAATTATTCATTGTCAAGTATAAGGATAATAACATCTTTTAAAACAGCCATAAGAATTGATATTGATTAGTGACCACGACGCTGTTGCCAGTCCTTTCTTACACATACATGTAGGTACCCAATTACTGGTAGTCCTAGTTATCTGTTATACATTCTGCCCATAAGACTCTCTTCAGAGGCTTGTCCCTCTAGTATCCACCGTTCCAAGAGTGCTCCTTTCAACCCCTGAGTTTGTCAAACAAGACAGATACCCAATCATGACTGGGAACCCTCTTTGAGCATCTGAGCAACATCAGCATCGATGCCATCGTCTCCTCCTAGATCAGGAAACTCCTCAGTGTCCACACGACGACGTTTGTTGGAACCATTGGTCGAAATCGGTAGTGACTGGTAAGACGCAGTCTCTTCTTCGGTAGCAGGAGCGGGAGCAACATCAGGTTCACCTTCGGGTGTCAATGCCTCAGGTGTAGGCGCATCGAAAGGGTCAAAAGCCGGAGGGGTGAGCGCCTCGATTTCTGGTCTGTCTGGCTCAGCGGGGGCAACCAAAGACTCTCCGTCTCCTGAGTTCCCGTTGCTATCTGCTGGACCTAGCGCCCGCATGATACCAATCTCAACCTGTTGCTTCTTCTCTTCAATCTCGGCCTTTCTGGATACCAGCTGAGCATGATCGGACTTCTCTTGTTCCAATGCGGCGCGATTGGCGTTGAGTAGCGTCTCAAGACCAGAAACAAGGCCCTCCCTAGCCTTGACGCACTCAGCAACTGCATTCTCGGCGTTGGCCAGCGTCTTGAGGAGGCCATTCAGGCGAGCAGCATAGACAGGAGCAGAAGGGACAGGAGTCGATGGGTCGGTTTGTTTTTCGTATTCCTGACTGGCGGATGCAACTGTGGCCTTAAGAGGGGGGCTCAGTTTGGTGACACTCTGATGGGCAGACACAAGAGGAGCAAACTCGGATGGAATAGCGGCACCAGCAGAAGCAGAAGCACCACCGCTAGCAAACGCAGAGCCGGAAAACCCAGGTTTGGCCATGCCACGAGCCTTGTCAAGTTCTAATCATATGATAAGCCGCCGTCATTTGAACAGTAAGTTTATGTCATTTTGTACTTACCCCCAATGCGAGCATCGATGGCAGCCTGAATGGGCGCTTCGAAGATTGATCGATCTCTCCAGACATCAATTACACGCTTCAATTTTGCCTGAAGCTCCGCCGGTGCTCCTTTATATGCAGCGGACGCCGCCTCGGCAATCACAGGCGCAAAAGCAATAATAAAGTCATCTTTATGCCGGATTTTGGACTGCTGGGCTACCTCTGTGATATGAATTAGCCATGTTTCTTACAACGAGGATACAAACATACCGTTTGCGAGATAAATCAAGCTCAATCGCTTTGTGCTGGATGAATCTTTAAGACGTTGCAGCCAGAGTTGTACGGTTCGCTCTGCATGACGTCTGTGGCCTGTTGTCAATTACTGATGCAAACCAGGAAACAAGAGACGCGTACCTATGGAACATGATCCATTGTGCAGCAGTAGCGATGCTGTCATGGCTTTCATTGAGCGATGAAAGTCGCGCCAGTACGGAGTCATCGTTGTAAGCCATCTTGGTAGCGAAGGCCTCTCCGTCGGCTCATACAATCAATGAACGACAACTAACAAAATCGAATGCCAGGCTCAGAATTGGATGAGATAACGCGAGTATTATCTAAGCGTTGTTTGCAGCCGCTGTTGTAGTATCACTCTGGAGACGTCTACTACAGCTACTTGCAGGAACAATATTCGGAACTTTTGCTAACCAGCGTTTATATGCAGATAAACAAAGCAGATATCTCGTTATGACCAGCTGTGTCTGCAAATGTATACCGTGATAACCAGATTGATGAGCAACGAGAATGTGCGATGAAACGAAATGTTTTCTTTGTAGAACGAGGAGAGTTTATAGATTGAGAGCTAGCAAAGCAGCATAAACATCCGATAAAGTGGAAATAGCTTGTAGACGCATGACTGTAGTGCTTTGATTCATATTGCAGACCCACTGAAGCAAGCTACGTTGGGCTCAAGGACACTCACCGCCCGGCACAATCCACCTCATCAGCTAGGATGGCCTACCTGGCAGTAACTGAATAGGAGGACCATAGCAACGGCATTCACTGACGATTATCACTTCGAAAAATAACACTTTTACTTTCGACTATTATCATCCGATTCCTCCTACGAAGTGGCGCATACCCTCGACTAAGCGATTGATACCTAAATTTTTACACATTCAAGATGGCCGACCGATTCCCTTCGCTCGAGGACTTCGATTCCGGGGGTATGTGCATCATCTATACGCATGCGCGGGACGAACGCTGACGTGTAATTTAGCGCAAACCGACATCAAGGGCCCGACAGCTGAACCCTCGACTGACGATTTTCTTGCTCGTGAAAAGGCTCTCCTTGGAGACGATGCCGAGCAGTTCACAACCAACAATGACGCCGCTGCTTTCGCTGATGCCGACGATGACCTTCTCGGTGGTGCTGGTGGCAATGAGCAATCTACTTTCGAGTCTCAATTCCCTGATCTGACTCAACCTGAAGCTGTAAGTCGAACAGTCTCTTATCATATGCTGGATGGAGAAGCTCATATTGAGAAACAGGGCACTGGAGTTTCTGCTGGAACTGCCATTACTGGAGGACCTTCCGTAAGCTACAACTCAGGATACCAGGCCGCCTCCTTTGAGGAGGAGCAGGAACCCGAGGTTATCAAGGAATGGCGCGAAAGCCGAGACAACAAGATTGCCAAGCGCGCCGAACAATTCGCTGCCCAGCGAGAAGAGACAATCAAGGAGGCTCAGCAGAACATCGATGACTTCTATGACAACTACAACAACAAGAAGGAGAAGGGTATTGCCCAAACACGAAAGGAAGCCGACGAGTTCCTGGAGAGCCGAGAGGACACCGTTTCCGGTGGCACTAGCTGGGACCGAATCGCCAAGTTGGTGGATGTGAGCGGCAAGGGAGCCAAGGGAGGTGCCTCTGGCTCGGGCAAGGAGCGCTTCCGAGAGCTGTTGGTGAGCCTGCGAAAGGACGAAAAGGCGCCCGGCGCTACGGGCTACTAATGTAAGTCCGTTTTGGGGGTGGGAGTTGATGTATCTATCCACAGATGGAGAGTTGCAAGTCGGTGCAGAGCACTAGACGTCATTTTTTGATGCATGCAATATTCTGGGTTCTTCATGTATTCTCAAGTTTAGGAGTCCAGGTTTAATGGCAATGACGTGTGAATAGAAGGCACGGTTCGACTGGGAGTTCGTCATGTTTCTGTGTATACAAATCAAAGGACAATTCCGCGAGGACATCAGATTGGATTCATCTCCTTCTATTCACTCCATACTGATCACACTAGCCTTCCATCGTTCTCGAGCTTTATAATAAGCTAGGTAGCCCGCGTATCTAGTTTCCGAAGTAAGAGTTGTAGCCGAGGACCTTGCGGCCAGCGCCGTAGAAAGAAGCTTCGTCAATTAGTATCCGAGCTCGCAATCGTGTCGATCTCTGAGAATTTGTTGAACAGGACTTACCGCCGAGGGTACCCCAGAGGAGGATGAGGTAGGGGGTCATCATCATGCGGCTGCGAGAGCCCTGTCAGATGTGTCAGTGAGACGTTCGTAGCAGCTACATAGTCAATCCGGTCGTACAATCTTCCAAAGACGGGTGTGGTTCTTGTAAGCGTTCTGGTAGAAACGCTGGTAGTGAGGAACGGGGTTCTTGGCGTCGACGAGACTGGATGAGCGTCAGTGACGGATTCTCGTATGATGTGATGTTCTGCGCGATGCCGGGAGCTCAAAATGGCCCCTTGACGTCGGAAAGGCGGCCAGGATCATCGCGAGAACCGTCGAGGAGTCAATTGTACGTACGGCATCTTGAAGTCGGTAATAAGAGTTCTGGGAGGCTCCGATGGTTGGTTTCGTGTGGGGTGGTTGAATTGGTGACGGAGAATCGAAGTTCGGGTAAAGAAATGAGGCCATATCTTGATTGGGAGCCGGGTGCGAGGATGACTCAGCATAGCTCTCGAAGTTCCCGTTGGCTAGTGGGCACGTGCAGGCGCGAACCCCCCAGCTCCTCTGTAAGTGATGGAGCACTTTATGATACCGAATAAAAAATGGACCGGGGATTTGAGATATGAGTTGGCTTCGATAACTGTCTTTAACTCTCAGTCTTTGGTAATCCTCATGTCTCTTGCACAACCTCTCCGATACAAACCGATGCGATGATACGATTCCAGCTGAAGCTGGCGAATTTACCCAGCCATGCATCGACCACTTACAATATTCCGAGCTCAACAATATACCCATGCTCGATGCATCAGTATAATTGCACAGAATCGACTCCGATGTGCGAAACCAAGCCTTCCAGTCGCGAATCTATACAGCAACAAGAGGTGCTTATATTCTTACAAAGTAGACGGAAATACGACGAGACAGAACAATCCGGGATCGACTATTTCGAAGAAAAGAGCAGCACAACATGATAATCCAAAACGGCGATCGAAGACCAGATCGCCAATTCCTTTGGGTATTCGGCTGAATGGAGCTGAACCAGCACCTCTATCCAGTCAGAGTAAAATCTCAGACAGAATTTCTTCATGGGAGCGTCGTATCGTAACGGTTCGCCAGAGACATGGAGATCGGGGAGTTTGGGATATCTTTTTGCAGCTCCGGAACGAAGGCGAGGTGCATCTTGTAGCTGAACCACGAGCTGAATTTCTGCGCGACAACATCTTGAAGGCAGCCCTGACACATGTTGACCGAATGGAGGAGGTTTTCAAAGTTGCCCAGGAGCTCCAAAAGATACACGATTTCGAATGGCCCGAATTATACCTGAAAGTGGTTCATTTTTATCTGGCCCAGACCGACTGCGAGGCTGCATTTCGTTGGCATTTGAAACTCATGCCTACTTTCCGTCCGGAATTGAAAAGCTTCGGTGCCTTCCTGGCAAGCTTTGCTATTGACTTCTCCCCTGTTATTCAGAGCACATTGACCAGAATATACGTCTTTAACCCGTATCGCGAGCTGTACGACTATGTTGTCCCATCTCTCTTTGATTCCGGGCAGTCAAATGCAGCTCGCGTTTGGAGGAAGCGTTTCATTTTGTTCAACGACCATGCCATGTCGCAAAAGTCTATGCCATTTCTTGACTTTTTGTCCCGCTACTTTCCCAAAGTGCAGCTCACCAACGAAGAGTCAGCAATACTCAACCGAGATATGGTTACCGATAATGATGCTACGGCATCTGATATAGCAGACAATGACATACACTCAAGTCAGTACAAGGGCTTGTTCAGCGATAATTTTACAGCGCGGTGGTTTGCCAGCTCTTGGACGTCGTCCGAGTTTGCAATCAATCTCATGCATAAACTTGGCCTTCGGGCAATTGGTCCGCAATCATTGCAGTCAGTTGCTCTTAGAGAACAAGATGTTCAAGGGGTCAATGATCGCTTGGCACAGTTTCAAGAGCTAGGGATCGACATTTCCTCCACAGTTTATTGCAATGCTATTATATCATTTGCTGCAAGACGAGAGGATGGGCTGCTCAGAGACCTGCTGCACTGCGATATACATCCAGATGAATTTGAAAATTCAGAGACCAGAGTTATGCTGCTCGCTGCTTCTGCCAAAGAGCAGGACTGGAGGCGAGAACGACTACTCCAAGAAGTCGAGGCTCTGATGGCTAAGCCTCCACCACGAAAAGAAAAGACCCTCTCCGAAGAGCTTAACAAGAATCTCTGGGCTGCCCTATCAACACAAGGACTGGCGAAAGTGAGGGGCGTTTTTGATAAGATGGACAACCTGAGTGTCAGTATAGAACAGACGAACTCAGAAGTATTTCTTGCCCGTGTGTTTGAAGGCATTTGGTATCACCCAAAATTGAGCAAACAGAAAATCCATGGTTACCAAGAGGACCCCCAGCTTGATAGAGCCATTCATTTATCTCTGCGGGTAGCACGCCATGGGGTTGCTATTCCCATCAGGTATTGGCAAATCCTGCTCTATAACCTTGGACGTCTGGGACGTTTCAATGAGCTTGAGAAGCTTAGTCACGAGATATGTGAACTGTACAGCCCAGATCCCGGGGGGCTGATTCCTGTACATCGGTGTGATGTGCCGCCCAAACCCAAGTCGAAACCCAAGATGCCGAACAATGGCACTGGAGGGTGGGTTGAGTACCACTCGTTTCCGGACGGCAAGAAGAAGATAAGCCACTTCAAAGAGGAGTTTTGGAGAGCTGAGATAGGCCTGACCGAAGAGGAACCGAAAGCAATTGCGACCAGATCAGAGCCTGCCACCAAGTCTGACAACCTCTCGAGAAAAGGCAACGATCCTGAGTATACTTTTTGCATACCAGCCGACTTGCCCTTTACCAATAGGCAACATCCCATACAGAAAATCTTTGATATGAGCCTGCAGCGTGCCATCATTCGATGGGGCTTCGACAAGACTCTGGGACAAGAGCCAATCCAGCATTCCCTTGCAAGAGTCAAGCCAGGAGGGATTATAGACTTTGACTTAGCATGCGGTGTCCGTCTTTTGGCTCTGCTGAGGCAAAAGGGCGTCTACATCGATCAACAAGTTGTGCGAAGTGCTGTCATCAAGCGGCTCGCAGTGGCACACCTGCCAGGGAGGGCAAGAGCAAGGGCGAGAGACGATAGGGAGATGTCGCCCGCAAACATCAAGGAGTTGGTGGAAAAGGCCTGGGGCTCTGAATTTCTCCCTAGCGAGAAACAGCTGTCCTTGGAGTTGCAGAACATGAAGCCAAAGTTGTGGAAGAACTTCCCAAAGCTTTTCGAAAAGAGTTATGATAAAAACGAGACCAAGTGACGGACCATCTACGTCACGAAATACCATAATAAAAAACTCTACCTAATGTAGTATAAAAATAAACAAAAAGCCGTGACTCCAAACACATCACCAGCGTGTCCCTTGATGACCTGCCTTACATTGTATTGGTACATGTTTATAATAGAGGCTATCTCCATGCTCTTGTTAGAAAGCTGTAGGGAGACAGCGGGTATTCCCGATATTTTCCATGCTCAAACGCCTTCTACTCGTGTTTCTTGGGTTTGATCACTAGCAAAATGATCATGCCAAATATGATAAGAATAAGAAGGAGAATAATCTTGCGCTTGGTCGTCCTCCTTTGGTAACCTGAAGCAACCACTAGCTCCTTATCGGCAGCCTTGACGTCTGTGTTCATGCGCTCAACGTTGTAGTCTATGCGGTCGAGCATCGTGCCTTGATCAATGACCATGTTCTGGAGATCACGGAAGAGATCAGATAATTCGATAATGCCTTGGGCGATGTCCTCGATCTCGCGCTCTCGTTGAGCAATGGCCGTGTCATTGGAATGAAGTACCCTCTGCTGTTGGGTTGCTTGAAGGGTGGATTGCGAAAACGATCGGTCGGCGTCTGATTCTTGGAGAGATGGGTCAAGATACGAGCCTGGTTGAGGAGTGCTAGATCTCTCGCCAGGACTTAGAGCGCCAAAACCACCCATTCCACGAAGCTCTGTGAATGCAAGTTAGAATATGTCTGTTAGTGGCTGGGAGGAAACTGACTTTTCAAGTATGCGCTCTGTTTCTTTCTGAAGCTGGCGCTTGCATCTTGAACCCGTGAAGCCAGCGAGGTCTGGATGTTCTTGGCCATGGTCTCTTCTGCCCTTGTGATAGTACCAGCATGTTGGGAGTCGCGTACCATCTGCTCGATCTTTTGTATGCAACGGTGACAAGCATGGAAGCCCTTGGTGATGTCCTGGGTAAGATTCTCTATTTGCGCCTCCTCGGCCTTTTTCGCTTCTTCGTCATTGAAACCAGGTAGAACATGTTTCTGATGTAGCTTCTCCAAGCGCTGGCCCTTTGTCGCAATATCGGCGAGTAAATCGGTAATATCGTCGGAAAATGCAGCCCATCTAGGGGGAAGCACATCCATTTCAATCACGGCATCGCCATCGTCCTCAAAGGCACCGGCCGAGAGAAGGCCAAGACGGTCTTCATTCGGATAGCTACTGGTATAGGTGTCGGCAAGGGCACCAGAAGAAGTGGCGCCAGGTCCATATGGTCTTCGCTGGGTGGGATGGTGCGCGTAAGACTGCCGATAGGAGATGTATCTTTGTTTTAAATCTATGTCAGCACAATGTTGTGATATGCTGAGGTAAAGTGGCTATAGGTATCGTACAGGTTGGTGCGGTCTCGCCACATGGCGGACGCAAGCGAGTGATCGAATCTATGTCAAGACAAGCAATAGAATAGAAGACTAAGAAATTAGAGTCGCAGGGTTGAACGTCATGGGACGGTAGGTGAAGGTATTGTCGTCATGAGTGAGAGGATCGCGATTAGTTGAGACGATGCGATGCGATGCTGGTTGGGGCTGGTTGTGGTTTGATAGCTGGCTTCGGCTGGGAGCTGGGAGGGAGCATTACGACACTGGACAGCGGAAAGTCCACTCACAGACAGACCCGTTGGCCGATAGCAGGGGTCGACGAGTCCCTCCCTTTCCCTTTAGGTTCGAGGCAAGTACCTCCACTGGGGCTCCTAGGCTCACATCAGCGGATTGGATCCGTGGAACAGGACGACGGGAGCTTGCAGTGGACGAAGTGTCCGCCTGAAACGGCGTCGGGAAGGAGCCGCACAGTGTGTCAGGCCCCCTACGGCAAGCTTCAGCCACTAATCGTGGGATCACAGACCCCCGAGCATAGAAAACACAGTGCATTATTCCCCTTTGTCAATGTCATTTCCTGCCTAAGGTACCGATTTCCCCCTGACCTCTGGCTCTCCCCACGAAAGCTCCAACCAAACGAAAAGGTCCGACATTCTTGGCTCAAGACCCCGCGACCTCAGAACTTATCCAAGTCATCTTCTTCTCTCTCTTGCGATCGACATCCACCTTTTTACTATCAACTTCAACTACCATACACAGCAAACATGGTAAGTTGGCCACTCTTGCTACTTGGTTAAGCCTCCAAACTATAATCTTTTGCTTTACCGCCCTGCTCCCTTTGCATGGCGCTATCGCCCAATAGCATTGACCCCGCGGCCAGCTGGGAGAGGGGCTTTATCGTATCTGATGGTTCTGGCGATACCTTGTTTCGGGAACTTGAACTGACGAGCTTGTTAATGTAGGCCGATTCACTTACCGAAGAGCAAGTCTCTGAGTTCAAGGAGGCGTTCTCCCTGTTTGTAAGTCAATCTTTCTTGACTTAGTCGAAGCCGTTGCTAATTTCGCTGTACAGGACAAGGATGGCGATGGTGAGCGATGCTGCCCCTTTCGCGACATACCCTCGTTGGCCGAATGCGATAGTCAGATTCATCCCAACAAAGTCTCGAATGAATATACGCAGTCGCATTCGCATCCTTTCGGGGTCAGCGTGGTCGATAAAACATGAGCTAAACATTCACTACAGGTCAAATCACCACCAAGGAGCTCGGAACCGTCATGCGCTCTCTCGGCCAGAACCCCTCCGAGTCTGAGCTTCAGGACATGATCAACGAGGTCGACGCTGACAACAACGGCACCATCGACTTCCCTGGTGCGTCATTTCTTAAGCTGGCCAAAAAGTGGCAACGCTAACATTGGAGAAAAGAATTCCTTACCATGATGGCGCGCAAGATGAAGGACACCGACTCCGAGGAGGAGATCCGCGAGGCTTTCAAGGTGTTCGACCGTGACAACAACGGCTTCATTTCCGCTGCCGAACTCCGACATGTCATGACCTCCATCGGCGAGAAGCTCACCGATGACGAGGTTGATGAGATGATCCGGGAGGCTGACCAGGACGGTGATGGCCGAATCGACTGTGAGTTGCTTACGGACTGGACAATGAAAACGTCACTTGTGTACTGTTGCTGACCTGTGTATAGACAACGAGTTCGTCCAGCTTATGATGCAAAAATAAGAGATTAATATTCGGATACCTCGTCGACCGATTCCTCGGCTTTGTCGTCCTTATGCTCTTGCCAGTCGATGAGCGACGAATATGTATGGCATAGCGAGGAGTGGGTTGGATCTTGTTTACTTAGTGGGCAAAACTGCAAGCGATACGAAGGGCATCTTGGACTTATGGGCTGAAAGTTATGGAGTGTAGTGGCTAGCTTTCCGCGGTACTAGATGTGCACGGTTATTGTGCCATGAATCTCTACCTGCATGGCTTCTAGCAACTGAGAAATTTTCTATTTGATTTAGCTGCTTCTATTGGTGAAATAGCTTAACTCTTGATTGTTTTCATGATTGATTTGTAGGCGTAACCACGCGATTTTGGTGAGGGGCAATGAGTAGGCGGTCAAAGCAATGTACCGTTTCAACCAATTTCGCGCGAAGGTCGAGCGAGGGTGCCATGTAAGAAGTAGCCTACGAGGCTGCCTATAATCAGCCCTACAGCCCACCTGGGTTGGCGTACGCCTTGCCGGGCAAGGAACGAAGGCTGTTGAACGAAGTAGAGAACGTAAGAAATGGTACATATAGAAGACGATACTAGGATAGGTAGCCGCTCTGTTTACTTTCCTAGAGCTGCAAATGGTCATCCCGAGGGTCATGTAAATCCAGGGGTATTCAACGTTAGTAGGTTCACAATGAAAGGGAGTCAGGGAAAGCTCGAGTTTTAGTGGCCCCAACTATGAATGGAACAGAGCTCCGAAGCCTGGGACTAGGTAGATTGGATGTTTAGCTGGACCCGTCAGAGATGGCAACCTGGCCACCTGGGTTATGCCAGCTTGCCTCTGATCCATTGTCGAGCTACCTAATTATGGGTTCAAAAGGGAGGGACCTCCTATGATCTGCGGGTATCCTCTGGGCAGGGTCCAGGAGCATCTTGTCGCTGACGAGAGTGACCATGAAGAGTGCCTGGCTGTTTTCGAGTAACCAAGAGCAAGAAGACTTGGCCAAACATCTAATTGGCCGTGATAACTTGTCAAGCTTATGCTGGTCCTACCCAGAAGATCATAAGGCATGTCGTTAGCAAGCATCGTCAAAGGATGAAGTTGGAATGCCAAGCAAGGGCGAATGGACCCTGTCATCCATGTTGCGGTATGGGTACGGCGCATTCATTCCTTCACGTGTTAGTTGGCCGCCCGCCGCAATTTCCATCCTTTCAATGTCCCATTCCCAACTGGACAGAGCCGACAACCCTCAGCCACAGGCTATACGAGACAGTCATTAATTTAGTCCAAGTTGCACTGGTCAGTCTAGTCGAGGGTATGAAATACAATCGCCCCTCATCATCCCAATCTACCTTCAAATTTCTTTCCCTTTTTTCCAATACAAGGGGACGTATCTGTGTAATCCGAAGCACCGTTACTCAGGCTCAACCGCCTTTCACCACCTGTCTGCAGTAGTTAGTGTCCGAGTTCCATGAGGCGTGGTCCCCCTTGAGTCGAGACACATCGCCGACTTTTCTGGAGGCTGAACCCCAACAAAGCAAGCAGCACATCTACGTCTTGAACTTCAATCAGTCTTTTCCCTCCCGTCTTGGGCCTGAAATGTGAAGTATCGGCTTGTCCATTTACTGTATTCAACACCGTGACTTCGTGTCGCCCATCACCAGCCTACGCTACACAATGGCGGGTCCCTTACGGCGAGGCCGTCTCTGGATTGGTGTCGCCCTCATCTGGATCTTTGGCTTTTGGTACTGGTCAAGTACAGACTCGACATTCTCCTTGTTCGGCAAGGATGATCCCCTTTCTGGAACAGGCGCCAGTGCTTGGACGCGAAGACTACCCAAATATCCAATTCCTCAAGAGAAACTGGCCGTGCTGCCTGAGATTAAAGGAGATGTCAAGGTACCCAAGATTCAAGCTAATGCGCCAGTTGAGAGCGCTGCGGCAAAGGAGACGCGATTGGCACGTCTTGCTGCCGTCAAGAAGAGTTTCGAACACAGCTGGAGCGGGTATTCCAATTACGCATGGATGCATGATGAAGTGACCCCATTGACCGGCAAGTCCAAAGACCCTTTTGGTGGTTGGGCTGCAACACTGGTCGACGCCCTTGACACGCTCTGGATTATGGGCATGAAGGAAGAGTTCACCAAAGCTGTCGCCGCTGCCGATGGCATTGATTTCACCAGAAGTCCCATGACCACTATCAACATTTTCGAGACAACTATTCGTTATCTAGGTGGCTTCTTGTCAGCATATGAGTTGAGCGGAAGAGCGCATCCCATTCTGCTCAAGAAGGCCATCGAGCTTGGAGATCTCCTCATGGTGGCATTTGACACACCTAACCATATGCCAGTTACTCGACTGGAGTGGAAGAAGTAAGTTTTCATGAGCTGATAGATATTATTTACTTGCTAACAAATGCCCAGAGCCGCTTATGGCCAGTCCCAGTCTGCCTCGCGAGAGACTCTTGTCTCTGAGCTGGGCTCTTTGAGTCTGGAACTTACCAAACTATCTCAAATCACTGGTAACATGAAGTACTACGACGCCGTCAAGAGGCTCGGAGACCAGTTTGAGTCTACGCAACTCAACACTCGTCTTCCTGGCATGTGGCCGATAGTCGTTGACGCCTACACCCCAGCATTCCACGCTGGCTCAGAATTCACCCTTGGTGGTATGTCTGATTCGTTGTACGAATACCTCCCCAAGTGGTATGTTCTTCTTGGTGGTCAACTTGAGCAGCCTCGAAAGCTGTACGAGAATTTCATTCCTGTCGCCATCAAGCACCTTTTCAAGAGAGCAATGACGCCCTCGGACAAACCCATCATTATTTCTGGCGATTACCAGGTAACGGATTTGCCAGGAGAGCAGCCCAAGTATACCTCTGTAGCACGAGGTCAGCATCTGACCTGCTTCGCTGGCGGCATGATGGCAATGGCTAGCAAGATTTTCAACCGCCCGGGCGACCTAGAAATTGCCACCCAACTTACAGATGGTTGCATCTGGGCTTATCAGGCCACCAAGACTGGCCTTGGACCTGAGGTGTTCAATTTCATCTCTTGCGGCAGCGTCGATGTCAAGGAGACAGGCGATTGCACCTGGAGCGAGGAGCGATGGCTCAAGGCCATCGAAGAGCAGCATGCGCCTGACTTCAAGGCTCCCCCGATGAGGGGACCTGAATGGAAGAGACCTACCGTCCAGGATGTCGTGAAAAAGCATAATCTACCACAGGGCATGATTGATGTGAGCGACCCTCGATATATCTTGAGGCCAGAGGCTATCGAGTCCATCTTCGTCATGTATCGAACCACTGGCGACGCACAGTGGATGGAGAAGGCATGGACCATGTTTGAAACAATCGAGAAGGTGACGAGAACCGAGATCGCAGCTTCGGCAATCGACGATGTTACGAAAGCGGAGCCTACCAAGATGGACAGCATGGAGAGTTTCTGGTTGGCCGAGACTCTCAAGTACTTTTATCTTATTTTCAGCGAGTTCGATGTGATCAGCCTTGATGAGTGGGTATTGAACACTGAGGCACATCCTCTGAGTCGTCTCGATGTAAAACGAGGGCAGTAGAGAGAGTAAGAGTGTGGGGAGAGAGAGGGAGCTTCAATGTTGTACGAAACACTCTGTGTGTGTATTCCTATAGTTAATATTTTATGCGTGCATGAATAGATCATTATTATGTTTATGTATAATTCATGCCTTTCAAGAAAGCATCTTGTTGTCTCTTGTAATAACAATATTTCTTGATAGACGACACGAGATATAAGCCATGGATGATGACTAACACAGTTCAAGTACGTACTGCCAAGGAGTTCCAATTCGGCGGGCGTGGAGTCTGTGCCCCACGTCTGAAAGGTGTCCGCCGCAACGCAACCAGCAAGCAAGCACTACAGATACAGAACAGCACACCGTCACCAAGACTGACCTGTGACGGCGCAACTTAGTTTCTCCTTATACAACTGCCTGGATAGGCTTCCGTTAAACTCGCCCAATCCACCCCTGAGCCTCGAGCTGTACATAAAGCGATCTACTACCTCCTTCATTGCTCTATACTAGAGCTGATCGAGCTTCGACGAAACTCCCACGCCTCCCTCATAACCCCTGGATAAGCATCGACAAGACGGCCCAACAGCTGGGTCTGTCCTCCCAAGATGAGTTCCCGTACGGCGCCGACGATCTCTTTTTCACCACATTGTGTTTCAGAGGCTTACCTTGACATTTCCTCTGCATAGTTAAGCAATTTATTCGGAACGTGCGTGCCGCCAAGACGATTGCCGATGAGCGTGCTGTTATTCAGAAGGAGAGCGCTGCAATCCGCGCCAGCTTTCGAGAGGAGAGCCATGATCCTAACATTCGGTTAGTTTCGAATTCGTCGTCAGAGAACTAGGTGTACTGATACTGTGGTAGTCGTAACAATGTCGCCAAACTACTCTACCTCTTTACACTCGGAGAGCGAACCCATTTTGGTCAGATCGAATGCTTGAAGCTCCTGGCCTCCCCTCGATTTGCCGATAAACGTCTGGGACACTTGGCTACAAGTTTATTGTTGGATGAGAACCAAGAAGTTTTGACACTGGTAACCAACTCGCTCAAAAAGTAGGCATCTTCTGCCGTCCCTCGAAATAGCTAGGTGCTTACTCAAGTCTAGTGATCTTGGACATTCCAACCAATACGTTGTCGGTCTCGCGCTCTGCACACTAGGAAATATCGCCTCGATTGAGATGTCCCGAGATCTCTTCCCCGAAATCGAAACCCTTGTCGCTACCGCCAACCCCTATATTCGAAGAAAGGCAGCCCTATGTGCCATGCGCATTTGTCGCAAGGTTCCAGATCTGCAAGAACATTTTATCGAAAAGGCAACACAGCTCCTGTCCGACAGGAACCACGGCGTTCTTCTATGTGGTCTTACCTTGGTGACAAGCCTTTGCGAGGCAGATGAGGAGGAGGGTGGAGAAGAAGGAATCGTCGAAAAGTTCCGATCGTTCGTCCCGGGACTTGTCAGGACTTTGAAAGGACTCGCGACTTCTGGCTATGCACCCGAGCATGATGTTACTGGCATTACCGACCCTTTCTTGCAGGTTAAGATTCTACACCTGCTGAGGGTTCTGGCTGTGGGCGATGCCGAGACCAGTGAGCAGATCAACGATATTTTGGCCCAGGTTGCCACAAACACCGAATCATCCAAGAACGTCGGTAACTCAATTCTGTACGAAGCCGTGCGCACGATTCTCGACATCGAGGCCGATTCTGGCTTGAGAGTCCTTGGTGTCAATATTCTGGGTAAATTCCTCACCAACCGCGACAACAACATTCGATATGTTGCTCTCAACACCTTGATCAAGGTTGTCGCCATTGAACCCAATGCTGTTCAAAGACATCGAAACACCATCTTGGAATGTTTGCGAGACCCCGATATCAGTATCCGACGCCGAGCTCTGGACCTGAGTTTCACACTGATCAACGAAGGCAACGTCCGAGTTTTGATCCGTGAGCTTTTGGCCTTCTTGGAGGTTGCAGATAACGAGTTCAAGCCAACAATGACCAGTCAGATTGGTATTGCTGCTGATAAGTTTGCGCCCAACAAGCGATGGCACTTTGATACAATGCTTCGTGTTATGTCACTGGCGGGTAACTACGTTAAGGAGCAAATTCTTTCATCATTTGTGCGACTAGTCGCCACCACTCCTGAGTTGCAGACTTACGCCGTGCAAAAACTATACATTAATCTCAAGAAGGATATCACCCAGGAGAGTCTCACGCAAGCAGGCGCCTGGTGTATTGGTGAGTATGCTGATGCTCTGCTCAAGGGCGGACAGTACGAGGAGGAAGAGCTTGTGCAGGAAGTTAAGGAGTACGAGGTTGTCGACCTCTTCTCCCTCATTCTCAACAGTGCCTATGCCACCCAGGTTTCCACGGAGTATATCGTAACGGCACTGATGAAGCTGACAACCCGCTTCAATGACCCGGCTCAGATTGAGAAGATTCGACGAATCCTACAATACCACCAAACCAGTCTTGATATCGAGATTCAGCAACGAGTAGTCGAATACGGTAACCTCTTCAGCTTCGACCAGGTTCGACGTGGTGTGCTCGAGAAGATGCCCATTCCCCAAATCAAGGAAGAGTCCCGCGTGCTTGGATCTGCGCCTTCTAAAAAGAAGGCGTCCAACAGGAAGTCAAGAGTCATCAAGCCGACAGAACAAGATCTCCTTGACATTATGGACGCACCTGCTGCTACACCAATGGCGCCCTCGACAACCAACACTGACCTTCTCGCTGACATCTTGGGCGGCGCCTCTTCCCCGCCGCCATCCGCAGCCTCGCCGCCTCCTGGGTCCAACATGTCCAACATTATGGATCTGTTTGGATCTGGCCCTGGATCTTCTACGGCATCTCCCGCTCCTCCCTCATCAAACATCGACCTTATGTCACCCGTCTCATCAGCACCTCAGCCTCAAACGCCACAAGCACCTGCTGGAATCCCTTGCTACAATTCCAACGATCTTAATGTGACGTACCAGATTCAACGCAACGCCGAGGGCATGATCCAGGCCACTGCCAAGTTTATCAACACGTCTAGTTCCGCAACATTGTCCAACGTGTCTTTGCAAGCTGCCGTTCCTAAGTCTCAAAAGCTCCAGCTGCTGAGCATCTCTTCATCAGACCTCGGACCTGGAGCGGAAGCTTCTCAGATGATGCGAGTATCCGGCTGCAAGGGGGTAAGTGATCCTTTTATTCTGCATATATGATATATACTAACAATTGTTTCAGCCTCTACGTCTGCGTCTGAGAATTGGATACACACACCCAACTGCTGGACAGGTTATGGATCAAGTCAACTGGACAGAGTCCTAGATGTGCTTGCTTGACAAATGTATGAGTCAGATAGGGCAGGTTATGCCTTCGAGATAGTAATGTAACTCGCGATTGTGGACTATAGGGGCTGGACTTGAAGAGGATAGAATCCCAAAACGGATGTTTGAGCATTGCTTGCAACAAAATTCTTTCAATACTATACTCGTTTCAAGCGTGTAGCGACTCCTAGATGATATTGTTATAAATTCAATGTCTTTTACAATGGTTACCTGACTCAGCTCAATGGTGTACTCAGTCAATCCTCGGCTTGTCAACCCCACTATGACAAGCTGCTGTTGCAACTTCGTCTTCAACATATATACTTCGTAACTGCCAGTAGCCAGCCGTGCTATGTATACAAGACTCGGGCCATTGAGAAATTGTGTGTTCTTTTTCGGCCAAAGACCAGAATTTGTCGTCATCAGGCCAATAAAACTGTCTTTCAGAAACATGTCAACCCAACGGACCGGCCATCTGGAAAGGACGGCTCAAGAACCACGAGATGAGGTCTTTCTCTTTGCATCGCTAAACTCGAATCTTGGCTGATCTTATTACTTAGAGCCTTCTAGATGTAAGATTGAGTCGTATAGACCAGGTGAATGAACGAATTCGGTTATTCCGCTTGCAGCTCGTATCAGGGCCAGTCAAGGTACGTAGCCAGTATTGTGTAACACTTATTCAGAATCTACAATAGATACATTGCTAAATATCGCATAGTTCTCAGCTGGCCAATGGCTAGATACATATGTCCCTGATGACCCGAAACCAGGCGGCTTTACCGTTACTTCTTCGCCAAAAGCCGCGATGCGACCTGATTCTCCCTACTTCGAATTAGCAGTTCAAGAATCCCCAGGTAACCCTCCTGCATCATGGCTTTGGCAGCCGCCGTCTGAGATTATGGGATCCAAGTTGCAGGTACGCGTGGGGGGCAGTTTTGTGTTCCCTCCGGCCGAAATACCTCTTGACGAGATACGCCGTGTTGTGTTCGTTGCGGGAGGCGTAGGTATCAATCCTTTTGCCAGCATGATGGGTTGTATAGCAGAGGAGGGCTACAAACTCGATGTGAGGGTCCTCTATTCTAGTAAGGTACCTGCGCAGGGATTGACGGGTGTTCTCTTCCTGGAGAGGATCAGAACGTGGTTTGGAGACAACAAAATCAGTGGTAATCTCAAAGTCTTCGAAACTAGCGAACATGGCAAGTATGAGGATGGAAGTGGGTTTGACGTCTCGAAAAGGAGGTTTACTGTTCAAGATGTGAAAGAAGCTATTGCTGGGCAGGAGAAGGAGTCCGTCGTTTATGTATGTGGACCAGCAGAGATGGCAGATAAGATTGTGGATGGCCTGACAAGAGACGGTGGAATGGACAAGAAGAGAGTCATGCTAGAGAAGTGGTGGTAGGCTCACAATACAAAGAATTTGGTCTTGCTACTGCCAACAAGCCGACATGTCCAACTTGGGCCATCCTTGCTTTCTTATAATGTGTATTTGCTGCGCTGTGGTATCGCTCTAAAACCATAGATATCTGTTTACCGCGCACCCAAATTTTACGACTAAAGGATTGGTCCAGTCTGTGCGATTCTGTAGTATAACCTACGCTCGAGATCATGTTCGAATTCAAGAAAACAGATCCTCAGCCTTCTGGCGTTGCTTTGATCTTCCGCCACCAAACAATTCCTTGCCAACGTTGTTTCCACCCAATTTAGTAGGGAACAATTCTCGCGCATTGGCACCCGCTGCACCTTTGATCGCAAACCCTTCTCCGTTTCCTTGCTGATTCGCCATGCCTCGGATGTTGAACGAGCTGCCATCTCCTCGTGCGCCTGGTGTAGACACGATCTTGGGCCGATCCTCATCCTTAAGGCGGGCTGATCCTATCGCCTGCTCTAGGGTATCCAGATTTCCTCCGCCAAACTGCTTGATAGACTTCTTGGAAGGGAATAATTCCTTGGATTTGTTTCCAGTTGATATGCGATCCCTAAGGTCGCGAGCCCTCACTCTGTTTCCGGATGAGCTTGCTCTTCTGTCCATCAAGTCGTCGCCGTCGCCGTCGCGCCTAGGAGACGCAGATCTGTCGCGCTGTTTGCGGCCGACGAAGAGTTCCTTGCCCTCGTTCTGGCGGGTATATGAACGGGGTCTTTCCTCAATGTCGGAGTCACGTCTTCGTGCGGGGCGGGGCGCATCGTCGTACATGCTAGCTTCGAAGGTCTCGATGTCGTCGTCTGAAGCGCGTCGTCGTCGGCCACCGTCTCCACGGTATCCCCCATCGCGTTCCCTGTATCTCGACCGGTTCTCCTGGTTCTTTCGTCGTCGTTCTTCGGGATCGTGTTCAGGATGAAGGAGGTAGTAGCGACTCCTCAGGGCAGCGCCCTGCTCTTTCTTGTCACTCGAGACAGCAAATCGCACTTGAAGAGAGATTTCTGGCCTTGCGTCGAAAGGCTTCGCGGGTAATGTCTCGCCTATAGCCAGTGCTGTAGCGTCTGCTACTGGGACAGAGCTCAGTGCAACAATGGCATCGCGTGCTGTGGGTTCGGATGGGAAGAGAAGGTTGGCAGAAGAATCGTCGATCCATTCAACTCTGTCCACGTCGCCGAAGTGAGATTTGACGTAAGCCTTGATGTCAGACGTGTGCAGAGAGTCGACACCCTTGATGTGAATTTTGGTTGGAACGAGAGTGTTGGAGTCGTCTGCCACAGGCTCATCCTCGGCCACCTCGCCGGGCTCTTCAAGCTCATCGTTCTGCTGAAAAGGAGGTCAATTCGGGGTCGCAGTATGGTGGTTTCGATTTGTGTCTTACGAGAATATCATCGCGACCGAGATCAACAACAGGCATGTCGTGGCCCGTTTCGACGGCATCGTCCATTTCAATGTCGAGATCCATGGTTGGCGAAGGGCTCGAGTCGTCGATGGGTGTAAGCAGCGAATGAGTGCTGGGTTGAAGTTTTTCAAAACAGGATAGCGAGCAGAAGTATCAAGGTGCAATGTGCGAGTTGTAAAAGAAAGTTTGTGAAACGTAGGGGAGAATGAGAATGAGAATGTTAAAAGGATGGAAGAGTGAAGTAGGTTTGCGGTTGATGCTCTGTAGCTCTAGCGTTGCTGGACCGGCCGGAGCTTGAGTGGCCGGCGGCTCCGCCGCTAGATCTGCATGTCCTTTGGAGTTGAAGAAATCAAGGGACTCGAGGCAAACTTGTGCAGTGGTTATTGTTTGGGTAAGATACGATGCCTATACCACGAAGTTAATTTGAAAGTAGAGAATATGTACTCATTTGTAATTAATTTGGAAATTATTTATTCCTCCTATATTATTCACAGTTGAGGTACGAAGTGATCTGGTGAAGGTCTGAACAGTGACAGTGATTCAGGGAACCCCCAATGCACTAAAGCCACAACTTTAGCGCATTTTCCCAAAACGGCAACACGTTGAACATGCCAGTCTTGAATATCCATGAGACGGCATGCAAATTATCTTGACTAGGTACCTATCAACTCCGAATATTTTAACCAGTGCATTTCTACCTCGTTTTAGAGTTTATGAGTTTGAGTATATGGGCCCTTGTAGGGTAAGTGCTGTGTAAAGTTTAGTAGTAAGTTTAGTTGTCTCAATATTACCAAATTCTTAGTGCTAGATAATCTCACAGCTACAAAGCAATTGTTTAGGACTTAGGGAACGTTCACTTACACCCAGTCTTGTTTCGGTGTTTGAAGTTTGAAGTTTGCAGTCGATTCGCTATAAGCCCCCCAGTGTTTCGCTGACGGTATTAACAGAAAATAGTTATAGCTGATCCCCCTAGTGGGTAGCAGAAAAGTTGGCCTCTCAAGTCTTAGGGTATAAAAATAAATAGTCCAAGAAGCCTAGTCTAAGTAGCATAAGCTGGTCTAATAATTTTATCTCTTAGGTTCCTAGCGGTCAATTTTTCTGATACCCTGAGGTCCCCCAATGGTACACAGACACCTCGCAGCCGCGGCACTAGATATGCACTTCGCAAAGTACAATCAGTTCTGTTGTACAGAGTACAAGCACACAATTCAAGGGACCTGCTTATCTTTGTGTCCAATGCAGTGTGTTACGAAGCTTAAGACAATGCATTCATCCATCATCACATGCAGACCAATCGAATGCGGTCAAAGCAAACTCCCTCTCTGTGCCTTATCTGCTCGTTATACCAATATCACCAGGCTGCTATCTGTATGCAACATGTGTATAATGATTCTCTATCTTCTAATCCTAACCCTAACCCTCTATCAATGCAACCCAAAAATGGCAGGCGCCTTATTTTTAAAGAATGGGCCAGTGCTGTGCCCGAGGTATCATTTCCCAAGCAAATAGTCCAACGCCCATTTTATGTATGCCCAAAAAGGAGTCGATTTCATCAAGTTTTCCCCATATTCCCCCAATAACTCTCTGGTTCCCGCCAGGCTCCGTGTCCATCTCTTGCTACCCTATCGTGCAGTTTCTACTCCACGTCGTATCTCCAATGGCGAGCTTTTGCATGTTCGTGGCATCTTGACCACGGCCAACTCAGTGTCATCGAGTGACGAGCACGAAATGTCAGACATTCTACGCTTGAGACCTGTCAGGGCCCTGACGATGTTGCCTGCAGGCGGCGACTCGTCGCCTTCGTCCCCCATATGATCCCTTGAAACATCTTGCTCGTCCTTTTTGTCGAGCATAGTATCGTGCGCCCAAGCAGGCTCCAACCCGTGCATGAAAACAGGCGACCGCCTCAGAAAATTCCATGATAGGGAATCATGTTCCATCGCGATGTAGAGTGAATCAATTCTGCCTCCAGCATCCAGTACTGCGCAGTGTTGTTTTAGGAAAGCTTGGTCGTAGTTGCCTTGGAGAAGCCTGGGCTCCAATGGTCGCAGCATGGGCAAACCTTGCAGACGTTCAGCATCGCAAAGCTTTGCTTGCAGTGGCACCCAGAATCTCCCTTTAAGCAGGGGCTCAAACGCCCTCGATACAGCATCCATAAATGACTGTGCATCGTTGCCCTCCACTGCCAACATACGGTGGAGCCCACGAGAGAGGCACCGTTTATATGAGGTCGTGTCCTTTTCAAACGGAAATGGTGTGTCCTTGGATGGCATCAGAGATACGTGTACCGTCCACGATCTTGGAGGTTCAGTGGCTGTGGGCTGGGTAGTTGGTGGAACATGTAATGAATCTGATGACCTCGCGGAGACCACAGCAGGCGTGGGTAGGACGTGTAGCAAATTCGAAGGTGTGCTAGTCGGACCAAATTCTCTAGTTGGCGATAGAGGTTCTGTGCTTTCCAGTTTTTCGATGCGCTCCTCCAAAACTTCGTCGCTGTCTAGCAGCTCCAGTTGACGATTACGCAAGTCTTCCACTTCTCTTGTTGTCCTTGCCATTTGTTCAGACTGTGATTCCAAGACATGTTCCATATTTTTCATCTGTTGCTGTAATTGTGCGACGAGTGCCCATGCAGCAGCCGCATTACGATATGAGCTCTTGAGTTCAATGTCAGTCTCCTCCTTGTTCTTTTCCACCGACTCCTCCAGTGCGCTGATGCGATTAATGATGTGAGAAATTCGGCCACGGTCGTCCAAATGCAACCTTCCTTCCAGGGTTTGTATTTGCTGCTTGACTATGTCGATCTCGGACTTATTCGTGTTGGGCGTTGGCGCATCAGCCGTGGTGATGTGATAGCAGGATAGATGGCCGCAGTTACAGGAAGCGCCAGGCAATGATTTGTTATGGTCAAACCCCATACAGCCACACCTCTGTCCCTTGAGCTCAGGTATCATGAGAATGTAGCGACATTGCCCTTTTGGAAGCTGAGACTCATCGGTCTGTGGCGATGAGGCCGGTGGGGGTGAAGGGGGGAGAGAGGGTGACATTAAGTTTGCCAAACCAAGAAAAGTATTGAAGAGAGAGATCGAGACCGAGACCAAGATGAGTCGTCCATGGAAATGTCGGTGGCAGCTGGAGCCAAATATGAGATAGGCAAGAAATAAACAAGTAGGGAAAAAAGGCGGGCGGCTCCAATGATAAAGAAAAGCAGGGCGATCACTGTCGAAATTTGAGCCCCAGGGATATTGAGTTGCGTGATGCGGGCCAATTGTGTTGCATTGGAAGAGACTTGCACGTACCTGGCCAACAGGGTGATAAAGACGACGAAAGCAGCGGCATAGAATAACCGGTCAAGCAACCGATCCCGCTCTGTATCTCTGCTAAGGAGGTACCTTGGTTTAGATGTAGGCGATGTACTGTAGTATCATCCAGGCCGCATTCGCGACGTTATCATCCGCTCTCGCTGTCGCCATCAACATCCATCAACCCAATGCACGAATCTTAAACCGACTGCGCCCGCAGGCCGGCTGATGGCATCACAACTCCCACGTTTAGACCCGCAGATGGTCCTGACACAACAGAACGAAGCTAGAGAGTGGGGGGACAGACGGCTAGTACGTACTGAATCAGAATGTACATGTACCATGACACAGATCTTACAGCCGATAGTACCTATTAACCCAGGTACCTACAGTACAATCAGTAACACCGAGAGGATAAAAGCAAACAAAACCCTCGGGTGGGAGGCAATTGGGTCGACAAGTTCAGGGGATGAGATGAATGCAGAAGAGTTGCTGCTCTTGGAAGGATCCTGGCTTCCTGGCGCCAGGCGCGGCGCACTTGTTCTCGTGTGTACAAGTATGTGTGGGTGATTCTGATTCTGATTCTTTTCTCTTGGTTCTCTTTGAACTCTATGAAACGCATGCTGAGTGCCGCCCCTCTTGTTTCTATGCTATTGGCTCCTCATCTTTTGGTCCCTGAAGTATGTACCAAGCATCAAACGCAAAGGGGACTTTGACTATCGAGGCAATCATAATGGTGGTGGAGGGACAGGACAGTTGGGGGCGGCCACGCGATCTGTAACGGGCGCAAAAGGTGGTGTACCTTTGATATCAACCGGGCAGGGCTTCTTCTGTGATCCGTGGTCGGAATCACAGTCATGATTGACTGATTGAGAGAAGCACGAGCAAGGGACAAGACAATAACCGGCCCTTGAACTGATTAGCAAACGGTCTCTGGATGGTCCACCCCCACATCCTTGGGGACGCCAAGGCAAGCCTACTATGCCTGTGCCTGCCACAAGATTTGATTGACATGGAAGAAATCAAACTTTTATGGCTCCTCCCGCACCCGCACTCTAGACTCTACATAGACTCTAGATCTCTCCCCGGTCCTGGCGGGCCCTGTTCCGTAGCGTCGCGGGACCTGAGGGCAATCCCGTCGCTATCACCTGTCAGAGACACACTCTTGAGGGTATCGCGCTGTATGTAACCCACCAGATAGTCAGACTCGGACTCAGACTCAGACCCCCAAGCCCAAGCCCGAGCCCGAGTGCACGGTCGAAAAGTATGCCTTCTGACCCTTGACTCGATGTCGCCTCTGCTGTTGGTCCAAATAGGTATGCATGTAGAATACGCCTTATCGGCATCGATGGTGAATGTATGCAATGCGAGTAAGTCGCCCGTTGATGCGTTGTGACTGATAAGTGGTTCTGTGCATATAGGCTTTATTGCGCAATCTTGAGTTTTGAATTTGATTTGACATGGATCTTCAGTATCCGTGCAGAGTAGAGAGAGAACGGATCAGATCTCGGCGGCAATCCGACTTTGGTAGACATGAACACATATGAGAGAGTAGGCCTATGGCCTATGGCTACAGGTTGCAACCATTACCTTGATACTTGCCTCCGTAGATAATCAGGTCGAGATGGACGCCCACGTGTTGTTATTTTTGGGCAGGTACACTTGCAAATCTGACATGGAGCGGTTTTGGTCCCGCTTTAGCTACACCTTTGCACCTCGACATCTCAGTACGCACTATGGGCAATTTCGGAACTGCAGTCACTTCGCTTCTGGATACTTATACAAAATGTCTGTCTCTCCTCAAGGGTACCCGTAACCATGATGATGGGACCTTGAGCGATACTCATTCAGCACTAAGCGCCTCGCTTCGATCTGACCGAGCACGAGTCCGTCGAGTATATGATTCCCGGCTCTCAAAAGATGGCTCTCGTTTTGAAAAAGGCGATGGTAAGTCATGCCTTATTACATCTTGGATATAAAATCATATCGGGTCTGAATCTGAACCATGCTCTAGCCCCTGCTCGGTCGGCTTTGAGACGAATTATCAAGAAACTCACCAGTACGCTTACCAACATCGTCTCGCATGACGGAAAGCAACAGCCGGTCAAATATGAGTCTCTATTAGCCCTTTCGAATGGATCGAGCATAGAAGCAGTTCGCACCATGAATGACTTGTCGAGCAGAGTAGGATCAAGAAGCACCATCTCTCAAGGTAGCGTTGTAAGTCGGGGACGACGAAGATCGCATCGACACGACCAAAAAGCTAGGAATAAATCTGAGAAACGGCCAGAAAGGCGTCACAGAAGCGATACTAAGGAGCGCAAAAGACATTCGAGTCGTCAACAGCGGTCATCCGTCGGTCGACATCGCCAGCCAAGTTCCAAAGGTCGACGGCACTCACCAGACAAGCCAGCCCCTTACAACCGAGTCTCCATATTGACTATGTCATCGGATTCTACCAAGTTAGGGGAGATCAGACGACGCCTCTCAAAGCAAAGGCCAGTTGAGGGTTATGAGAGCATGGCTGCGTATCCTCTGTACTACTCGCCCCATAATGAAGAGGTTCAGACTCGGAAAAGGTGGTGGAATCCCTTTAGGCGTTCGCGGTCGACGGATACTGACATGTAGTTCTTGCACTTTCCATTTATATACCATGTTGGACAGACAAGCTGTCGATTAATGTAGTATAATTAGTCAACAATTTTAATTCATAACTAGGTAATTACCACCTTGACATGATGTGATATATAGACTGTGCTGGCTCGCCTATCTCATATCATTCCATACAAGCAGCCCAAGAAACAAGTTGACTTTCAACAATGAATTAGAAAGTACCTGCTTTACTTTTCATCTTCTTTATATTAGTAGAGTAAAGAGTTTAATTGCCTATACCTTAGTACTATATTCTGTTAGTCGACTTCCCCAACTCCTTCAAAGTGGGTCACGTTGTCGAGCCACAGAACAGCTTCGAATTGGATGAATTACTGTGCCCCGCTGCCCAAAAATGCCCCGCCAGCATCACCAACACTGAAGACACACGACAGGTCATCACGTCCAGTTGCTCAACTATCCAAAGGAAACGACCGCCATCGTCAACACTCTGGGCTTGTCCCAATCCCACCATATATCCGTTTCGATCGGATATGCATCTGCTCTCATAACATAACACCGCCATCATGCCTCAGGATCCTGCCGCCGCTCTCAGCGCCTTGTTGCAGCAGTCCTCTATCGAAGACCACGAAGAAGTCCTCAAGGCCGCCAACGCCGCACTCAAGGCAAACAAGACAGATACCGACAGCCAACATACCCGAATTGTCGCCCTTTTGAAGCTTGATCGCTTTGAAGATGCTCTGCGCGCCATTGCCGACGGCACCCCCACTCTTCACTCACGAATTGCCCTCGAACATACATATGCGCTCTACAAGACAGGAAAGCTCGATGAGGCCGCTTTAGTCCTCAAGGCCGCAGGTCTAGAGAACAAAAGAAACCTCCAGCACGTCGCCGCACAAGTTGCTTATCGCGCTGAGCGATTTGACGAGGCATGCAACATCTACAGTCGCCTCCTTGATACCGACCCTGCCGACGAGGAGAACGATATCAGCATTAACCTTCGAGCCACGCTTGCCCAGTCTAGCTGGCTCGGGTATTCTGTCACCGACAAGGTTACGGTTCAAGACTCCGATGGGTTCGAATTGTGCTACAACGCGGCCTGCGCGCACATTGCCAATGGATCCCTCGAAACTGCTGCCGATCTCCTGCAGCGGGCCAGTAGACTGTGCGATGCCTCTGACGACCTCACGGAAGAGGACAAGCAAGCCGAGATGCGACCTATTCTCGCACAACAGGCCTATGTCTTTGCCAAGTTGGGCAAGTTGAAGGAGGCCCTCGATCTCTACAACTCATTATCCAGCACCAAGTATGTTTTGTAACTGTACATTATGCGCGCAAAACTAATAACCATGTAATAGGGAGGAAGACCCTGACCTGGCACTCATACTCGGCAACAACCTGGTAGCTCTGGAGCCCAAGTCCGAGAACCCCTATCTTGTTGAGCGAAGGTTTTCCACTCTGACAGCCAGTGAAAGCCATGCAAAGCTCTTTCAGCACCAGTCTGAAATCCTGCAGCGAAACAGGCTGGTCGTTGACCTGCAAGTACTAAAACGTGATGGAGTCAAGCGACGTACAGAGGCTATTATTGCCAAAACACTGCAACCCACGACCTCCGCCAACCTCAGCATTATATCTGTTCTCAATGCCGCCGCCAGCGCGCAAGGCGCCACGGGGAAGCAGCTTCTAAAGAATCTCCGGGGTCTGGCTCAGAAGAGGCCACACGACATTGGTCTTGCCCTGACCATTGTACAAATATATCTTAAGGATGGTAGCGTCGGCTCAGCGTTATCAATTCTTGAGTCTTTCCTTCAGCGACTCGAAAAGGCCGAAAACGTAGAAGCACTTAATGTCCGGTTTAGCCCCGGTCTGGTTGCTCTGACTGTGACTCTTCTCCGCACACAGGGGCGAGAGTCATCAGCGAAGGCCGAACTCGTCAAGGCTGCGACACATTGGCAATACCGACAGGCTAGCCCTGCCAGCTCTCTCCTGGAAGAGGCTGGTATCGAGCTAATGAAGTCATCTGATGGCAAAGACTTGCTACTAGCTGGCAGTTCGTTCCAGAAGCTAATCGACGAGCAGAAAGGTTCGGAGATTGCCACGGCTGGTCTTGTTGCTGCGTTTGCCACCTCAGAACCTTCTCGTGTTGAGAAGCACCTTCAAAGCCTTCCTCCTGTCGATTCTCTCATCGAAGGTATTGATGTTGCATCGCTCCTCGATGCAGGTGTAGCCGTTCCGGCTAGCAAGACCGGATCCTCAACCCTCAAGCGAGCAGCACCCTCAGGAAACGAAGGAAAGACACAAAAGCGTCGCAGAAAGATTCGCCTGCCCAAGAACTACGTCGAAGGCACCAAACCTGATCCCGAGCGCTGGCTGCCATTGCGCGACCGCAGCTCGTACCGTCCCAAGGGCAAGAAGGGAAAGAAGAAGGCCGTAGATTCCACACAAGGCGGTATGGTGAAGGACGAAGAGACTCTGGAGCTTGTAGGTGGAGGAGGCGTCAAGGTAGAGAAAGCACCTCCACCATCCAAGAAGAAGAAGAAGGGCAAGAAATAGATACTCTAGTGCGACAACGTACTCCATACATATTCGGATCAAACCACTTTCTGTTTCTCAATATCTCTATGCGCCTCGAAGCGTGATCGAATATCAATGTAAAGCTCCCAAGATTATCCGCAACTTAGCAGATCTTGTCCGCATTTCATATTTCTTCATGTTGGATCCTTGAAGCACAGAGAATTAATTGTCCGTAACAGATAACGTGTACCACTAATATATAATTCTAACGCTTACTTTTAGTGCCCTACAGCTCGAAACAGTAAAAAAAACACAAATGAACAAAAGCTCGGGGCCAATATGAGGATATCTAAATACATATGCCCTTGTGGTCAGCGCATCATATGAGCCATCAACACCGGTCTCCCATTCCTGCTGTAGCTCGTAGCTAAAACGAACGCATGGGGTATACCCATCCTAACAAAGCTCATTCACCAGGTGGGAAAAAAAGAAAATTCGCTATATACAGAGAACACGGCACTCAGCAGCCTTCCATCTCTTTACAGGATCAGGCATTAACAGGCTGCACAGTGCGACTCGGAAGCTGCTCAACATCCTGGAGCGACTCGGCATCCGAGTCTCGACTCTCCAACCCTTCTTTCTTGTCGCTTCGACCTCTCTTGACACCGGCGTCGTCAACCTCCTCGTCTGTCTCTGTCTCCATGGGAGGCAAAGGGCTTCGGCGTCCATCTGAGAAGCTGACTGCAACCTCACTCTCCGTGTCCGAAGGTATAGTTAACCTGCCACCAGCGGACGTACTTCTAGTCGCCTGCGCAGTCGAGTACTTTCTATGCAGTTCACGAAAGCTTCGGGCGGTTGCAGTGCTTGCGCTCGCGATAGACTCTCTGCGCTCACTCGTTTCAGCAGGGACACCGACAGCAGAGTAGAAATCATCATCCTCCGGGCCACTTGGCATAGGAGACAGCGGGAAATCGTGTTGCTGTGAGGACTTTCGAGCACGGATCTTTTCGTCGTGGCTCATGTTCTGCAAGCCATCACCAAAGTTGATGACCGATGCCTTCTTTCCATGAACAACAAAACTGCCTGTGCCTCTCGCGAGTTGATGATCCTGACCCGATTCCTCTCCTGATCCAGCCACTTCCTTGCCTTTGCGGCTACCACGGTGATGCGACAGATGTCCGGCGCCTTCTCTAAATGTTCGCTGGAGACTGCGACGGATTTTGCTTCTATCGAGCTTGTCCGTGGATGTGCCAGACTCGGAAGGAACATCAGCACCAGTCGAGACAGTTGCTTTATCTGTGGGATCACGACTAGGCCGTTGTTCGAGAAGACCTGTTTGCTCCAGAAAATCTCGTTCATCAGCATCAGGATCTTGGCGATTGTCATTCTCGGGGCGTTGTGGTGACTTGGGGGTTTCATCTTGTGAAAGAGGCTTCGCCAACGGGGTCGGAGGCAGTGATGAAATAGGAGATTGAGCTATGCTTGATATGGAGCCATGTCTTGTACTAGCAGCATCCGGTCTAGCGAAAGAAAGGTCTCGTGAGCTGTGTCGGCGCTTTGTTGCGCTCTGGGGAGGTGTGGTGAAAACTTGATCCAAGGGCGAATCTACATCCTCGGGAGCTTCAGAGGAGTTGGGTAGGTGGACGACTTGAGGTTCTGTGGGTGACCTTGGATCACCTTCGGTTCCAGAGTGATGAGTCGACCTTGACCCTCTGCGTCCCAAATTGGCACGTGGAGTTGGTGACCCGGTCCTCTGCGAAGGTTGATTCGACAACTGCCTTGTGGGAGTGATAATTGAAGACGGGTATTCTTCCTCGAGGTCCTGTACCAGTATATCGCGATGACACTTTGACTTCCACATCTCTTGACGGGTCCACTTGAGCTGTGCTGATATTCGTGCAGCGGCAGACAGGATCTGTTCCCTCGTTCTGGGCTGAATTGGCGCAAGGATTTGGAGATGGCGCGCGTTTCTGAGCTGGTCCTCGAGCCGCTGTTGGATTTCCTGGACACTCTCGTCCGCCTCTTCAATTTTCTGCTTCATAACGTCTCGCCGGGCAGCTGAGATGTCTTCGGCCATCTTGTGGTCTATGCGACTTCGCGCGATCGATACAGGACCTGTGGGTGTTTGAATAAGTGTGGCAGCATCGGCACTGTCAAGCCTTCGAAGACCACGGCGGCTTTGCCCATCATAATTGCCGCCTACGACACCGCGCATCTTAACACCAGTGGTTCGGAAGGCGGCCGCATAATTAAGCTTAGCGAGCCAGTCGTTCATCTCCTCCTCATTGTCTGCCAAGAGCACTTCTTCAAGGCCACCCTGTCGGACATATACAAAAGCATTCTTGTGCTTCTTGTAAGCCGTATCATGAAGAGCAACTGCAGCATAAGTAGACATAAGACCATCTGGCTTGAACTCTTGGAGTGGCGGGTTGAAAATCAACGGTATGCCATCATGTCCTGCTTTAATATGGTTTTCATACTGGTGCATTAGTGATTTGACCCAGCCTGTGTTTCGGAAGAAATAAAGTTGTGCCCCTGTGAGAATTGCTCCCCATTCCTGCCAAGGAGACCGGGCCTTGCGTTTCTTTGCATCCTTTCGCCAAAGCAAACCGACCTTTGTGACCTTTATGTCGACAATTCCGGGGTGTGCTTCGGCGGGGTTACTTGCTGTTTGTTCTGTCATGAAAGCATCTGGTCGAGATCGAGCTGACACAATCTGCAGAACACCCGTCTTAAAAAAGGTCTTCTGTAAATCCTTAAGATTCAAGCTGGTCGCTGAGCCTAAGTAGTTGTAGTGGTCATCCAGCTCCATTGCGTCTTTCAGGTTAGGCCGCAGGGTATCCAAGCTTCCATCAAGGATCAAGGTATAAGGGTCGATGGGCTCCTTAGTAGCCCGTTTTGCAGGGTCTATAACTGTAGAGCTGAGTAAAGGTTTTCGTCGTGACTTGTGTGAAGCAAAGCGATCACTGGTCGGGTCTAAATCATCCTCAACGTGAATAAAAGGGGTATAAGTAATGTTGTCATAAAAACATTCCAGAATGTCGTCAAAAATGCCCTCTCCGTTCGTGTTTTTCAGGTAATCAGATTTTTGCATCTTGTGCTTGTTGTTCTTGTTGAAGACATCGGTGTGTAGAATGAGTAAGGAAAATGCGATAAAATATGCTTGATCAGGCGACGAATAAATGCCCGGGTTGCACTCGTGGTAGCGGTTTGCGAATGCCTGTAGACAGCGGTCGATCTGCTGGGTTTCCTTGGGCAGCTCAGCTTCCATGAGAAGCTTGCGGATCGCCATGTCCATCGGGTCACCAAAGAAGCCAAAGGTGCGCATGTAGCTCCGAAGGACAGATATCATGAACGGGTCGGCACTCTTTGATAGAGTAGCAGCAATGATACCCCGGCTTGCAACTTCTTCGACGCGACCAAGGTACTTGTTGGGTGACTCGTCTTCATAGCGTTCTGGGAGAGCAAACGAATCTCTAGCAAGCTGAAGCGAATTGTTTTTGGACCCGATAGAGGCCGGCGTGGTAGGGGTCAAAGTGCCCTGACGGCTAAGCTCAGAATTCTGCCGTAGACGACTAAGTCCAAACAAATCACCAAAGCTTTTACGGCCAGTTGAAGACGACGTACGGGTCGTTGGTGGCAAGAGGTGCTCATCGTTGGAGTCTCGGCCTATTGAACTCATAGTAGAAGACCTTCCTCGCAACAAGGTACCCCTGGTAGGAGAGGAATGCCCTGATTGATTACCGCCAGGTGCGATCAGCGCTGTAGCAGGCGATTGAGATGTTTGTAAGTCCGGTGTACCTTTTGCAGTCTTCCCACTAGCTGTCCTACTACTTTGGGCCGAGGCTGGGCGCGGAGTTGTCGAGATACCAAGAGATGAAGTAGACGATACACCGGGCTGTGTCTTTCCTTGCTGTTGTAGATGCGCAAACGGAAACAAGGGTTCTGGGGCTTTCTTTTGTCTCCGTAATCTAAAGAATGGTCCTGATTTCTTGGGTGTCGTTTCCGGGCTTTGGAAAGACGAACTCTGTTGAGATATGCGATCATTGGAGCTGGCATCGGACCTCGATGACTCGGACGGTCGATTTGGTGGTGTCAGAATAGTTCCGTTGGGACTACTTGTTGTGGCTGTTGTAGATGGTCGCGGAGACTCCGGCTCTTCCAAAGTAGTAAGCATGGGCCGTCGCCTGTCATCTGTAAAGGATTTCCGAAGTGTTTTTTGGCGCTCGAAATTATTATTGGAAGAATTGTCATCACGAGGTATATCTGTTGAGCGGCGAAATCTGGCTGCCAAGCTTATCCTGGATGGCTTTTTCTTTGGTCCTGTGAATTCATTCGTAGGGGCTGTGGTGATAATTTCGGGAGCTGAATTGGCACTTGTTAGCTGGCTGTGTTCTTGGCTTTGAAGAGAAAACAGGATGATTTACGTCGGGGCACGGGAGGTGTTTTTTCAGACTGCTGTTTGGCTCGAAGAGATAGTTGAGAATCACTCGCGTTTCGAAAGCGTAAGACGGAAAAGCGATGATGCTTGTTGTTTTCGTCTTGTATGGGAGGGGTATCCGGACGATCCTCCCCTTGTCCTTCAAGACGGCTACCAGGGCGGCTTTCGGTATGACTCTCGCGAGGGTCTTCTATGCGGCTATTGGTAGAGTCGCGAGGTAGATCGTGGCATGACGGGGAGTTGAAAAACTCGGCAGCGCCTTCGGTGTTACTATGAAAGGACTGAGAGGGAAGCGCAGGAGCAATGTCGCCGGATGCGCTGGATTCAAAGTATGTGTGTCGGCGCACATCAGTCTCACTAGACATGTTGTTGTTGCCTCGGCGGCGAAGGAAAGCCATGACAGCGACTGATCATGATACGCGGCCAGCCTAGGCGTTGTCGAGGAGGCCAGGGGATGCCGATGAGAAGGTGTGCAAGTAGAAGGCGGCAGGCATCTAATGGCCTACCAAACAGAAAACTGGTACACAGGCGCTGTGGTGTTCATTGAGATACCTAACTGCAGACGTCGATTTCGATAGTGAGCGTAAGACGAGGACAAAGGTCGCGTGAAAACTGGATCGCAAGTGTTGAGTGATGTATGTAGTAGGTAGTCGATATACGTTTTTGTCAGGTTTGGTGCTGATGGAGTAGTCACTTTCCGAGCTTCCACAGGGCCAGGGGCTGGCGTTGCAGCCTCAATTGGTCCAGCGCAGCAGAGCAGAGCAGAGCGCAGCGCAGCGTCTAGGCTCTAGGCTGGGCTGGGCTGGGCTGGGCTGGCGGCTGGATGGATGGACTGGACCAGGGCCGTCAGACTACGAATGCACAGTCGACCCGACAGTGGTAGGGATGGCCCACTACTAGTCCTGAGGTACCTTGGTAGGTCCTAGGCGCGAGGCTAGTCCCAGGATCAGGGGCGGGCGACCTAGAAGCTCTGCGGGCTGCTGGAAGAGGAGAGCTTTCATGCACTAGCTAATAATTACAACCTACTCCGTACTCCGTACTACCTGGCCGACTTACATATAAGAGTGTCAATCTCTATGTATGTGGCTGATGCAGGAGGTTGAGTCGATCGAGGTTATTATTGACTGCAGCAGTACCGAAATTACAGGTTAGGCATCAAGGATACGATGCAAAAATACAAGACAATGCGTATCGGTGGCAGATTGGGCTCTCGTGTGGTGGATGTTGCGACAGAAAAAGAACAGTGATAAAAAGAAACGCCTTTCGTCGCTTTACGGTGGAGGTCCAGACTACCTACTTAGTTATTGGAGGAAAAGCACAGGCAAACCTCACGCCTCGCATCCATATTCCAGTAAGTAATTACACAAGTTGTTACAGAGTGCGGTGCCCAATAAATACTTACCTCAGTAGCCATGGCGAGGGCTAAGCTTCCTGTCATCATAAGCTCATGTCTAATCTTGGACTCTGTACTAGGATCTTCGTTTCGTTTCAATATTAGCGAAAAAGGGGGGTTGTCGATAATAGTATACTGAATTGGTCTTGTCCGCCTTGTTCGATATTAGTGAAGCATCATCCCTCGAGTCTTGGATATCAAGGATGCTAATACAAAGAAAGTGAACAGCTTATGTCCCGTGATCTACCTAAACAGCAAAAGAGATATGCTTGTTTTCTGAGGCCTCGTGTAAGCCAGAGGGGAATATTGTTTGGATGCTGCACCAGTTTGTGTCTTGGGCCCAGAAAACTCCAACTCGTGTAATGACTTGTTTAACTCGGACCTATTCCTTTCTTACGACTATTTTTCCGTATCTGTTGGATTAAATAACAGTTTAAGCTGCCTTACCTGCTTTCGATACGATAACTTACAGCTCTGCATCCATGTCATCCGTAAAAGAATGGAGGCCATGACCCACATCAACCCGACTGGGCGTTTCTTACAGTTAGTCCCCAGTTTATTAGACTTGCCATCGCTCATTTGTCACTTTCTTTATCTCTAATATTCACACTACATCATATCTTGCTACCTACCAACTCATTTGCAACCAGCATCATTAATAAAGCAAGACTTGGCATCGCATGCAGCAGTCAATCAGCATCTATCGGTCACCTCAACTTTGTGTCTGTTGCTGGTTTCCACGATGAAGCTGCAATTGCTGACAGCGAGTCTGCTGCTGTTGCAGGCCTCCAACTCTAATATCAACGTCAACGCCAATGCTGTTGGTATCAACCCACAACGCGACATCCCAGGTTCCCGCAACGCCGATAGCCACGCCCAAACTAACACAAGGCTCTTCCCTTATCTTACTAAACTTCGCGACAAAGCTATCGAGTCCATATTTGGACGGAAACCTAGCCAAGACGCAACCCCGCCACCTGTTCCCAACCAGTTACGCGCGCAATACGTCAAACAGCTCGTCCTTCGTTTCAATGTCACCACTTCCCACGAGGAAGGCGCTCTCGCCGATGCCGCTGCGCGCTTATTTCTCGATGTTTGGGCTTTCACCGACGACTACGTAGATATCCGACTGCATGCTGACGAGGTCCGGCCCTTGCTCAGCTTGCTGCCCAAGTCGTTGCATACATCACACTCGATTTTGATCCCGGACTTGGCCACAGCTGTCTATAACTCACTGCCCACCGGCGGAAACCCAGCCTATACTGACCCGAAAACATTTGCTCCGGTAGTCAAAATCGCGTCCTCACCTGGGGACAACCTCTTTTTCCAGGACTACCAATCTCTACCAGTAATCATGCGCTGGATGCGACTGCTCGAGGCCATGTTTCCGTCCTATGTCAAATACATCAACGTCGGAAAGTCATACGAAGGCCGCGACATGCCTGCCTTGCGTGTGGGGATTTCTTATAATGTACCGAATGCGCCTCGAAGAAAGACCATCATGATCATGGGCGGCTCCCACGCCCGAGAATGGATATCTACTAGCACCGTCAACTACCTAGCATGGTCTTTTATTACTAGCTATGGCAAGGAACGGATGATTACAAAATTGTTGGACGAATTCGACCTGATCTTCCTCCCAGTTGCCAACCCTGATGGTTTCGAGTACACCTGGCATGTTGATCGGCTTTGGCGCAAGACTCGGCAGCAAACCAACCTTCAGTTTTGCCGCGGGCTAGATCTTGACCGTGCTTACGGATATGAATGGGACGGCTCGCGGGTTCAGCGAGACCCGTGCTCTGAGAGTTACGGGGGGGAGAAGCCTTTCCAGGCTGTCGAGGCGGTTCAGATTGCCGACTGGGCGCGTAATCAGACCTGGAACAATAACGTTCGATTTGTTGGTTTGGTTGATCTTCATTCTTATTCCCAGCAAATCCTCTATCCTTTTTCCTACACCTGCTCTATTGATCCACCCAACTTGGAGAACTTGGAAGAGCTCGCTGCAGGAATTGCGAAATCGATACGGTTATCAAATGGAGAGAGTTATACGGTAGCATCAGCATGTGAGGGTGCTGTATCCGCACGCGAATTCAGTGGTGGTCGATACTGGTCCCGAATAGAATCTGGCGGCGGGTCGGCAGTTGACTGGTTCTATCATGAGATGCGAGCTCACTACAGCTACCAGATCAAACTTCGAGATACCGGCAGCTACGGCTTCTTGCTCCCCAAAGAGCACATTGTCCCAACTGGTGAGGAAATCTTCAACGCGATGAAGTACTACGGCGACTACCTCTTGGGCAACAATGGGATCGAATGGTTTCCTGAGGCCGGAAAGAAGGACGATTTCAAGATAAACCAACAAAAACATATTCAAACCGACGAGGAAGACTCATCAATGAGCCAAGAGCTAAGGAGGAGAATGAGAAAATGAGAGGGAAGGGAGGCATGCACAAAGTACATTGGATAGTTAGCCAGTACATGATAATAACGATTGGGATTATGAACCTTGAACAGGTCGGTCAGTATGACTTCGCGAAGGATTGGAATGTGGGCGTATGATGGTTATGATCATGGACAAAAGCATGTTATGGAATCAACGGAGTAATCACGAACGGTTTAACTGTAAACAAGTAGGAACCAATATTATATTATATTCAATTTTCGTCAACTCAGTTACCCATAGCATACATGATAGAGGTGTAGGCGGCCATGAACTTCAGCGACACATCGCAAAGGGCAGAGCCAATGGAACCACCCATGCGTCCTTGAGGACCGCCAGCAGAGTAACCAATGGCGTAGAAGACGCGAGAAGCGGCCCAGCCAGCACCGAGAACAGCAGAGGCGACGGGGTAGCGGAGGCCAGAGATCAGGAGAGCACCCAGGAAGGAGATCTGGTTCTCTGTGAAGTTGGCGTGCGAACGCTGGGCTACCGAGAAAGTTAGTCAAAAGAACGGGTTTGGCGGGACCGACGGGTAGGTAGGTAGGCATACCGCAGTTGAACTTGTAGGCCTCGGCGTTCTTCTCGGCGAGGTCGTTGGAAGCGTAGGGGATGGGGTACTTGAGACCACTTTGCTTGCGGGCCTTGCTGGTGAGGACGACGTGGAGGGTGTTGATGAAGAAGGTGGATGTAGCGGCAACGAGAACGTAGCTGAGTGACCATGCGAGTTAGTTGATCCTTGACGAGGGTGATGAGGGTTTATTCCTTACCCGTATTCAGCGGGGAGCTCAAGGACGAGAGACATGGTGGCGGTGAGTTGGGTTAGGAGGGATTGAGGATGTTGGAATGGTCAATTGATATGGTGATAGTGTCAAGGAGGATATCGTTGGCTCCAGCTAGCTCTTAAATACTATCCGTATATGTGTCTACCACGTACACAAATCCATGGGACTGAAACGACGGAGCGGGCCTAAAGATTCCCGAAGAGCTAACTCCACATGGGCCAACAATCCACCGACAACCCGACTACCATACTACTCTCTTGCGTGGCCCAAGCATAAGCGGAGGGTTCAATTGGTAATCAATAATGGTCTTGTAGGAATGGTATGCTACAGTAGGTACTCTAGTACTCTAGTTATTTGTACAGGTACTCATCAGTGATCTCGTCTGGTGATATCTGACTCGGGTTGAGTTATTCAGAACTATCTCTTCTTCGTCCGACGAGCCGACGACGATCCTCAAAATCTTTCTGAAAGCGAATTTTCGGATCACGGATAGTTAGATTCATGATCAGGAGCAGCAACCTAGTCCCGTCGGGGAGATAGATCCCAACTAGCCTCCGAACCACAAAGCGAAGTCCGCAAATCGTTCCTATTCTTTTCGCATGCTGAATAAGTCTGGTGTTGCACGGTAGTCAAAACTCCGCAGTCCAATGCAGGTACAGCACAACTCCGCAAGCTAGTGGTGCATCCACATTCCACAACTAAACCTCATGGAACATCAACTACCGATACGGACTGCGCCACGCATGAATCAGATCATGCTACATGTTGCATCCAATTGTGCTGTGATTTCCTGAAGCACAATTCCGTTCCCTTCACTCAACCAAACTCAGCCAGTACATCTTGCTTCTGGTGGCCGCCACGGCAGACCAAGTCCTCCAAAAACCCTCCGTTCTGCTGTCTCCATATCCGGGGCTACATTGTCAGCTGAGGTGCCTTCAAGGTCCACCCAGCTGCCGTCAGCCCTATGTCGAATGCCACTGCTGTCAAACTTGTACCCCTTGACATACTTGCAGTATTGTCGAAGGTCCCTCTGGAACGTTGTTCCGCCGCTCCAACCCAAGACTGCGCAGCCAACTGTTTTCCACGGACTGATGATGATGTCGACTCGTCGATGTGGTGCATCCTCTTTGCTCGGGTCTTGCCAAACCACCAGTGCCTTGTCGAGTGTGTCGAAGCCCGAGCTGCTGGAGGTCTGCCCCTTCCACGATACAGGACGCTGTCCTCGCTCGCTGTTGTGGGTTGACAGTACAAGTGTATGCGTGACCAGATGAGCCTGTTCGAGGATCACGACGATCTTTGATATTACGTGAAGTGTCTTGCTCTCATCTCGGTGGCTCAAGACAACGTCAACATCGCCCGATTTCTGCTTCCCTCGTCTGTGACCTCCGACAATGACCATCTCGAATCCCGGGTCAATTCTGCGCGCATGCTTCAGGATGGCAGCGCCGATAGAGGCAACTTCATCTCGAGGAATGCCCGACAGGAACTCATTGTAATATTTCACACCAATCTGCTGTGAGCGACTAAGAGTATCCCATCCATGCTCAACCAGATCGTCCAGATCTCGCCATCCTATGACTCGTCAGTACAGATCAAGATTTGTGAACATCCTGAACCTCACCTTTTTGGTAAACCTCGCGAGCAGTAGCCGCTCCCACTCCCCATATGTCGTAGAAGATCTTTAGAACAGATATTTTGGGGTCTGCGTTGGCTTCGCGTACTTCCGCCGACTCTCCTGTCTCCTTCCAGTGATGCCAGAGTTCCGCAATTCTATCACCACACCCGGGCAGCCGCGCGACTTCTAAAAGAATTATTCAGCTACTCGTAATCTAAATGGCCATGCATGTCTTTACCTTGGGAGTTCTTTAGCGAGTATGGATATGCTGCTACTGAAGCAATCGATGTAGAGTAAGCCCTCACGCCGACATCATCCTCTCCAAGTTGGCGAATTGTTCTTATTTCTGTCAGAAGCTTGACAAAGGCTTCATTTGGTGGGTTATTGTATGTAGGTCGCTCGCAGGAATATGCCGTTCTTAGAAATTCTGGCATCAAGGGCAAGACTATATCGTGTTCCGAAGTTGTTTGGTGAAGCAAGCTCGGCGCGTTTTGCGACAACGTTGTCGAGCCATCGTGGCGCCGTTTGTGACGGGTATGCGGTGAAGTGCTTGTCGGTTCGTCTTTCTTCTCAGCAAGAACACGTTCTAATATACCGCTTGCTGGAGAAGTAGAACCAGCTGACAATATGTGTTCAGATTTGGATCCGAGTACAGGCATGTGCACAGGTGTTGCCTCGCGCGCTGATACTCTACTGACTTGACAAACCAGGTACTGATCTATGGGCAGCATGTTCTCTTTCTCCCACGAATCCAAGAGCCATTGCAACTTGACAACCTTGACAGTGCCATGTCCTCCTGTAACATTTCCTGTTACTCTCCTCCGCTTAGGATCGGGACCATTGCCAGGCCCATCTCTCTGAGTCTGCGCTTGTGACAAAGGCACGAACTTGAGTTTTGCTCTTCTCAGTTCAAACTCAGCGCGCATTGGCTGCGAAATCTTGCCAATCACGATCTCGGCCTCACCAATGTCATACGTCAATGTGGGAATCTGTTCTTCGAGTTGGTGAAGTTCTTCAGGCTTTAGTTTGGTGGACAATAGGAATATTCGCGGGAGATTAGTGAGACTCATCGCTCAGCGATACAGGTGACTATTCGCAATAGCAGGGAACTGTAGCTGTTGGCTTGGGTGGCATAATTGTATGGGCCGCTGAATAATCCAACAGATGGAGTGCGCAAGAACGGGTTGTCGAAATAAATGAGTATATGTTTTCCTGACCTGGTGAAGGAAGTGGTGCAAGGCAATGAATGACGACATATAGGCAGAGGGAAGAGTTGCGCTGTGAGAGAATATGTGTGTAACTACCTACTAACCTACCTCTAGGTGGAATCCTGAGATTTCTTTGTTGTGATGGGGCTATTGCAAACATTGGGAGTGGCTTGCACTGTCCGTCCATGGTAGTTTCTCAGACATTTCCTGGTCCATTATGACTTTACTTGGCAACTCATGGTTACAAGTTACCCTCAAAGCAACGGAAGAATGGACTGCTATGAACAAAAGAGACGAAATAAGGAGACATCGATCACAGTATAAACTGATCTACTGATTTCGTCTCTTATATTCCCAGCGGTGGTTTAAGTCTTCCATTTAGGTATCTAATTTGTTCCTCAATATTGGCACCAGTCAACATTTCAAGTAGTCTAATCGCATTATATTTATTATTCTGTTTAGTCTATTTTGGGGTATCGCATATACTTTTCTCCTCTTCGTTTCTCGAGCCTAAACGTCTTCAAACTCGATTCCATCGCTATCCTCTTCTTCGTCTTCTTCCTTTTTCACCTCGGGTTCGATCTTCACTCGCTTTGTGGCAGGCACGTCCTCGAACTCATCTTCATCTTCATCGTCCTCCTCTGACTCTGACTCTTCCTTGGCTTGTTTGGCCGCTTGTTCAGCCTTGATCATTTCAAATATGTCGTCTATTTGGGCGTTGGCTGCAGCCGGCGCAGCTGATCCTGAATCTTTACCAGCCTCTTTCTTAATAATAGCTGGGGTGGTGCCAGGAGTAGCACTTGCTGAGAAAGATTCGCCAGTAACCGTGCTGTTGGACATCCATGATGGCAGCGCATTTTGTTTCGCAATTTGTTCTTTTCGCGCCTGCTCTGCTGCTTTCTCGGCTTCTGTGAGTCCATCGGATGTTGAAATGTTGACTGCGATGGATTGCGGCCCTGTGTTCGCCAAACCCTTAACTGCCATGGGTCGGTTCGCACCGGCGTCTGCTGCAATTGTTTGGGCACGTTGGTGTGTCTCGTCACGCTTGACTGGGCGAGCTTTGGCAAGCGCACGATCAAAGTCGCACTCGTTGATGTGCACCGCATCGATTTTGGGTAGAAGTTCGCTTATAAATTTGAATTGGTCGTTGAGTCGTGTAGACTGCTCGTGACCAGTGGATGTTCGATCGGCTTCGAAGGTGAGAACATGAGAGCATCGATGGCATAGGAATCCCTGTGGGCCGGCGTTGTCCAAGACCTCCATGGCTGTCCACTCTGCCTTGCAGTGGGAACAAAAGTACTCTTTCTTTTCGCTCGCCACTTGGGTGGTTCCCTGCACTTCTTTGTCGATGGTATAGACACGCCATTTGATTGCGTCGATTGTGCTGCGGTAATCAATATAGTACCATGTTCGGTTGCTCGGCCGGGGGTTGCCTTCTCGTAACTCGGATCGTGTATGCCTGCGCAGGTCTTTAATCAGCAAGGAAGTCGATGTTTGGGCATGTGTTAACTTACACAACTAAGAATCTATCTTCGCGCAGTTTACCACAAATTTTATGGAGGTCCTTTGTGTTGATAGACATCAGGTATGCCAAATCATCGTCTCGAAGTCTGCCTCCATGGTTAGCAGTTGGTCTATCCGTCCGTCAATCAAATGCGCGCGCGTACGCTTCATGTAGTATAAGCGCGTCGATGACGAGTATTTCGCGGGTCTGGTAGAAGGCCCGCATGACCGACTTGACTAGTGTGATCGCAAGATCCATGACTGGCTGTAGACTTGTGAGTTGAAGGAGAAGAAACGTGCTGGGCGGACTTTGATGTGGTTTGGTACGGTTTTTAAGGCCAGTGCGGATAGTGACCTCCCAACACTGAGTCATGAAGGAATAAAGAACTCGCCTTCTTCTCGCATTTAGAGCAACTTTTAGTATTCTCACTGAAAGAACTGTAATAATTACTAATAAGACCTGCTCAGCAGCCTACAGCACCTTTCTGATGGCCTGGGTCACATGACATACGTGATATACCTATACAAAGACCTCGAGAACCCAACCAGGTGGGTTGTTTAAAAACGGGCACATACTGCTTTAGTGACTGATGAAAATATTAGACCAGCTTCAGTACTCAGCTACTATGGTGAGGGCTATAATAGAAGAATAAGCTTTTTTAAGCATAAGAGCTGGAACATGTAGTATAATCCAATTCATGCGTAGCGTAGTACATACCTAGGTACGGATTGGTGTTGTTCCATGAGGTTGAGTTATGAATCCCCGGTAGGGACCCTTCAGGATATTAGAAACATTGCCTACTAGAAATATAAAAGACGAAATCAGCAGATCAGTTAATGCTACTCAGATCGGGCTTTACGCTATTTATTCTTATACGACTAGGTACTGAGCAATGCAAACGGCCTCATTTTATATCGTTACGTCAAAGTCAAGCTTCATTTTCGCTCCCTTGACACTAGGATCTCTGACGTCTGTCCCGCCAGTTGCCAAGGTCTATTGACTTGGTACATGTAGTTTATTGCGTCACATTGGTTGGAGAGGAAAGAACCAGCTGCCGGATATCGACCTACCAGGGGGTGCAAGTTTTATGTCAATGTTAAGATGATGCATAAGGGTGGGAAAGAACTACTAGTTACAAATCCAAAAGATCACTCTCTAACACCATCGCAGGCTTTCAATATCCAGTACAATAAACACAAGACGGGATCAGTTGGACCTTTGGTTTATCAATAAGAAAGCATTCTTAATTATAGCAAGGCAATCTATCATTCTTTCACACCACATTCCAAGGTGTTGGACAAACCCATGCCACAAAAGCAAAATGCGATAGGATAGATTAACACCTTTGACAAAATAGGGCAGTGACAATGTAAGCATTCAGCAGAATGTATTATGTATTAATGTACGAGACAGTGCGAATAATTCTCCAGGGAGTCGCATGTGCCGTGGCCAATGTCTCACTCTCCTGGTTTGGCATGCATAATACCTGATGTACCAAGTGGTGGCATCGCTTGATGCTTCATGCTGCCGCTACATTCTTCATGGGTCGCCCCTTGAAGCCGTAAGCAAATACGTTGAGGGCTAGGGCAGTCAGTGCAACCATTTCGTTCATCGCGTATTGAGAGCGTGGACTCTGATCAAGCCTCAGTTCCCTTTACGCTGAAACAGTCGGCTCTAATAACCTCAAGACATTTTCTTGGGTGCCAAGTGCATGTTATGTTATTCAGGGAGTGCTTAAGGGGTCTCCCTGCAGCCAAGTCAGTAGCATCTCAACTTACAGCCCTTACCATTATAAATATGCAAACCCTTAAGCCTCCAAAATCGCTTCTGTTCAAAGGGCGAGACCGGTATTTTTCGATGTCATGGCCCAGCTTGGCAAGGATGATTCTGGCGACACATTTCCCAATGCTTAATGTTTCCGGTATCGTGTAATTGCTAATTGGAAGCATATGTTACCATAGCCCCAGTCGCAAGCCCAACGACCGTGACTTTATCTGTTTTGCAGTTGTAGGCGTCAAGTTGTTTACAGCGATGTGTTGGGTGATTGGCGTAAAGGGAAGCATTTACACATGTTTCTGGATCAAAAAGTAATGTCAGTCAAACGGTAGCTAGAGGCGATGCTTGCATCAAGCAAGGCCTCAAATCATCGTCTCGTGTACCCCCATAGCATTATGTGATACGAGGACAGCACGGGCAGTTGAGTCGCAAGGTCGCATTCGAGGTTGAGTTTAATAGTCCATGTGGATTCACCGATTAGGCCGGAGTCGACATCTGGTTGATGTTGTGCTGCCAAAAGCTATCATAAAGTCGTCGAAGACGCGATGGATGACTGATGAAGTGTTTGATTTGCAAAGATCCGGAAGCTGCCATATTTGGTCCATCTGTGACCTTGTCGCAAAACCGACCAGCAATAAGAAAACTCAAGTGACGCAGGCCGAGTACCCATTTTTGATTCCAATCCCATTACTGTCGCAAATCACACTCAACTCCTGTGAAGCAGAGCCTGATTCAGCCTGCTGTGGTCCATGAACATAAAGAAATTAACGAAAAACGACAATTAACAGAAGAAGTTGAGCAAGCAAATCAGGTGTGTTAGTAGAGGAAAGGAGAAAAGACCGCGGTGACCGATAGTTCAGTCAGGTTGTGCGTGGTAAACGTCGCCGATGCATTTACTGGATGCTTCGGTCGGGGGCGCCTAGGAAGGTTAGCAGGTACATAAAAGGAAGCACTCAGTAGTAGTTCGAACCTCCATAAGCGTCGCGTGTCTCAGATCGAGAGGCAGACTCGCCGTAGCCAGCTCCTCCAGCACCGGCAGCTGGGTCACGGCTTCTCGCAGCATCTCGGTCACCTCCACGCTCATATCGATCACCACCACGCTCGTAGCCGGAGCCACCGGGGCCTCCACGGGGAGGGTAGCGGTCACGGTCCTCGCGACCACCTTCACGACCACCTTCGCGGCCACCTTCACGGCCACCTCCGCCGTAGCGGTCTCGGCCATAGCCCTCGTCACGGTCGCGGCGTTCGTAGCCTCGGTCGTAGTCACGGCCGCCATAACCACCAGCTCGGTCATCGTAGCGACGTTCGTCACGGTAGCTGCGGTCGTAGTCACGGCCGCCACCGCCGCCGGCGCCTCCGCTGCTACCACCGTAACCGCCACCACGCTCTTCGTATCTTCGCTCGTAGTTGCGTTCGTAGCCACGGTAGCGGTAGGAATCATCGCGGCCGTAGCCACCGCCGCCGCCGTAACCACCACGACGGCGATCTTCATAACGTCCACCTCCAGCGCGAGGCTCTGTCTACGTATTAGTAAACTGCGAAACTGACGGATTGGGAGTTACTAACCTCGCTTAGGCGGTCCAAAGTACTTGCCGGGTGTCGGGGTACGAGGACGGGCTCTGCGTGCCTTCTCAATGCTCAAGGTACGGCCCTCAATCTGCTCGCCCTGCAGGCCCTCCTTAGCGGCCTCGGCCTGATCGGATGTGACCATCTTGACAAAGCCGAATCCACGAGACTCCTTTGTGTGAGGGTCGCGCATGATCTGGCATTTTTCAACGTCGCCATACTTCTCGAACATCTTGGAAACCTCAGCTTCGGACAGCTTGGGGTGGATGCCGGTAACGAAAAGGTTGGAGCCGGGGTTGATAGCACCATCGTCGTCGTCACGAGGAGCAGATACGTCCTTCATATTGCTGTAATAAACGTAGGTCAGCATTTGTAGTCAGTCGTCAGCAGAAGCATGGAAACGAACCTATCGCCATGACCACCGGGCGAGGCGGAGCGACGACGGCCGCCTTCATTGTCGTCACGAGGTCGAGGCGAGGCGCTTCGGTTGTCGCGCTCGTATCGAGGAGCCTCATCTAGGATAAGGTTAGCGAAATGTAATATTGTGTCGATGCAAACTCGGCCGAGACGATGAAAGAGGTGAAAAATCGAGGGCCACGGTGGGAAGTAGGTGCGATGATGACAGAATGCGAATTTGAGGAACAGGCGCGTCTGTGTACGCGCCAAGCTTTGAGGAACGAACCTTCGTACCGGTCGCCATTGGCAGCCTCGTAATCCATCGCAGTGGTAGCCATGTCGTACGGTTTTGTCTGGTGAAATATAAAAGAGACAAACAATTCGGAAATGGTGTGTGCGTTGGGTTGGCGATGAATGGCTCAATCGCAGGCTGTAGCGTTGTTGAGGGGGAAAGGCGATGTTGAAGAAGGGAGAAAAAAAAAGTCGGCGTTAGGGGAAGGAGAAAAGCAAAGGCGCCGCAAGGCAGCAAACCCAGTATTAAGCAGGTAGGTAAGGACGGGAGCGTGCAGCAATAAATTCTTGGCAACTTATTGAAAGAAGCTGCGCAACAGAAAAGAACAAAGAAATTTTGTTATGGCCGATAGAAAGGCTTGAACCGTTTGTCAATATGATGGCAAACAAATGGTTCAGAATGGGGCCTGAGATGGAGATGGAAATGGAAATGGATGATGAAGGTAAGCTACTACAAAAGGTTTGAAATTGATGGGAAAGTGTAAGCGTAAGCAGACAAAGAGCGAATCCTGACACTGGTGCCGTCAGCGAGGCAACCCGTTGGGCCTGACACATGAGACTTGTGGCATGGCATACAGTACATATATCTCTACCCTATTCACTGCGATATGTAAGTACCATTCGACCATTTCGCTGTAGCGTGAGATAGAGTTAGCGCCGTGAGCTTTGAGCCGCTAGCTTGCCAGTCCCTGGCAGCTAGCTGCCTGGCATTGTTGTTGCAGCTGATGGCCAGTGTCGTCACCAACAGGACCGACAATTCCATGTTCCCCAATGATGTTGAAATGTTTTCAAAAATGCTTTATTTATGCACGCCAGAAGCTTAGGCACTATGAGGAACTCTTATGGAAGACCCCTGAGCTCGTATTTTATCCTATAAACGGTTTGCGCCACACGAGTATCCCTTGTTCTTCTTACATTTGTGACACATTTCCAAACTTGCTATCAAAGCTAAAACAAAAGGTTATACATAGGACATCCAGTACGGCATAATACGAAAGCGCAGCTCCCTCATCAAATAAATGAGTATATGTAGCGACACGCAATATCACCCACCTCTAAATAGTTGATTATTGAAATGTTTAATGCTCAATAGAGATACATTAACTGGTAGAGTCATCCATTGCCTTTCATGACGCCTACCCTGAAGTCACTAGGGTATTTGATACCTCAACTGAAGTTTGGCGGCAACTCATCGCCCAAAAGCGCCCATTAATATTCCGACACTTATACCGTTCTGCCAGATCCCAGGCATTACAGGTCGATCACTCTAGCGATTTCAAAATGCAGGAACGCTGACGCCAGGCCTATTCAGTCCGAGTACACTGCCGATTGTTCCCCCAATCACCACTTGAGTTGATCCTATGCGGGGGTTGAACATCGAACTCACACCAATATGCCCATGGACCAAAACCTAATTACCATATACAACAACTATATATCTTACCACGTTGCATAAGGACGCCTACGATGTCGCTTCAAGGAAAAGTCTACGCAATAACCGGAGGTGCAAGTGGTATTGGCTTCGCAACAGCCAAGCTTCTTGTACAACGCGGGGCAATCGTGAGCATCGCCGATGTTGACGCCGCTGCTATGTCAAGTGCTACGGCATACTTCAAGGAACAAGGTGCCGTGGCAACGGTTTATCGAGTCGATGTATCACAGAGATCCGAAGTAGAAAGCTGGCTGGATGACACCGTTGCGAAGCATGGAAGACTTGATGGCGCAGCTAACGTGGCTGGTATAATTGGCAAGCATCACGGCCTTCGGGCTGTAGCAGACCTTGAAGATGAGGAGTGGCATAAGATCATTGCCGTGAACTTGACAGGAACAATGTACTGCCTCAGAGCGCAACTTAACAGAATAGTCGACAGAGGATCCATCGTCAATGTGGCATCCATTCATGGTACCAAGGGCACGTCGTATATCCCATATGATGAGGTCGATTCCTTCTCTAACTATGGTGTATAGGATTCGCTAAACATGGTGCTTATGACGCCAGCAAACACGGCATAGTTGGCTTGACAAAGGCTGCGGCAAAAGAAAACGGCCACCGCGAGGTGCGAGTCAATGCTGTTGCGCCAGGCGCCATCTACACGCCCTTGATGAAGAAAGCATGGGATATGCACAACCGGGCAGATGACGCCGAGTTTGACGAACCGTCGGCTTTTCAACGCCAAGGCACATCGGAAGAGTGTGCGAATGTGATAGCCTTTCTACTCGGACCCGAGAGCACTTTCGTGAGTGGAAGCGTTTATGAGGTGGACGGAGCTTGGATATAGAAATCTGGCACCTCTTGTTTCGTCTGAGACCAATAGGCCAAGTCAAGCAGGCCAGAGTGGAATACTATTGTACTCTGTAAACTTGATGGCATTGCGTAAGAGCGATTATATTCTCATTTCGTTACCATACATCCTCAGGGTTGACCAAATGATTCTCTCCATCATCTCGAATGTGTTGATGATCCTTGTCTCGCTTCATTGGCTTGCGCATGTCAAACGCGTCCTCGCTGGATTTAGAAGGGTCGGTCGCATGATCACCATAATAGTCCTTGACAACGCGGAAGACGCTGTAACCCAAATTCTTGTAGAGAGTAATGGCACGATGGTTGCTGCTTCGTACAAACAAGTCCACGAACCAAGCATTTTCGGCATCAGCTGCGACTTCTAGTTGATCAGTCAAGATCTTCGCAATGCCGGACCTTCGCGCCTCTGGGGCCACAGTGAGTGCCGTTATGTGAGCGTGCCACGGCAGATAATGCTCGGAGAATTTATAGGCATCTGGTGAAGATTCAACCTTGCCCATGACTGTAAATCAAATGATTAGCCCCATCCCAGCACAGACAGGTTAGGACAAAACCCACTATATCCAACGATATTTCCATCCATATCCTCACACACTTGAAAGAGCGATGGCCATTTCGCATGATATTGGAGGTAAAAGTTAAGTTCGTATGTTTCTGTGAAGGGGTCGAGATTGCATTTGGAAAACTTGTTCACATCGTCTGGTCGAAAGCGCCGAAATGTAGCCATCTTTGACTTTTAACTCGTACTCTCAAAGAGAGCAAGTTTGGTTGTGTAGTGGAATTCAGATTGCTAGAGACAAAGAGCACCGGGCTGGATACTAGCAGAGTGTGCCTGGTATAGCGCAAGCAATAGATGACAATGGACGTAGATCCCCTGTCCAGACGCCGTGTGAGTGTGTGAGAGAGGCAGCTGCGTTTATGAGCAAGAAGTTTTGGGTGATGGATGTGCAGCCACAATAAAACGTCTCAGGACTGCATAACATCACCCAAGATTGCATTTATGGCTTCTCTCGCACTAATACCGATACTGTGCCCGCATTGAAAGACCCACCTTCGTTTCGCTACCAACATTCTCCCACGACATTAAGCATAACGATTACTCCAACTTCTAGATTGGACTACTATGCAATGCGAATTTGCTAGCAACTTGTTTATTTCACAGCCTGGAAGTACATAGCTTGTCGATCGAGGAGAATAATACCACCCACCGAATTACAATCGCTGCGCAACACGGCCCGTTAGCTGTCCTGTCCTTTGCTCTTTGGCCGCCATTTTGGTGCGATTAGGTAGTTAGAGGTTAGCCAGTCAGTCAGTAACGTACTACCTAATAAGGGTCCCCAGTCACCCAAGCCGACATCATTTCAAAGAACTTCGACTCTCCCTCGACACCCCCATTTCGAAAGGAAACCGACCGACCGACCATCCATCCAGCGGCATAAGATAACAACTTAAAAGACGACCGAATAATTCACCTGGAACTTATCGACCCGACTTTGGAAAGGAAAAAAAAGCTAGGCGGTGTCTACTGCATTTGGCGGTGGATCGCTTGTAGCCATAGGCTCCTGAGTCTAGGAAGTGGGAAGATCATCTATCCTTCATAACATACATTTCAACGTACCAAAATGCCATCCTCGCCACAGACCCCCAGACACTCCCGGAACTCCTCGGCCTTCGATAGCTACTCAGGCTCCCCCCAAGCCAGGAGGCTCTCCAAGTCGTCGGTACAAGACCCCTCCCCGTTCCGAAACAGCTTCACCCAACAGGATGCTGTCGAGATGACCGGGAATGGGATGGGCAACTTGGCCGATGAGTTAGCCGATGCCTTCTCGGATTCGGGAGACGAAGGTGACTTCACGGACGGTGACGCCAATAGCGAAATGCTTGGGCCTGGAGGGGACGCACACGGCCCCGAGTATGTAGACGAGATGGAGGATACGGAAGGCACCAGCAGCCCCAAGAAGCAAGAGGTTGATCGGGCGAGAGTTGCAAATCTTACACTTCTTTCCCCACGGCGGAAACACCAAAGGCAAACCAGCAATTACGATGGCAGTGAATATGGGTCGGAGTCGGATTTGGATTCTCCTGGCATGCCGCCTGGCTTGGTATCCAAAATGGATGCTGTGGAGTCGCTGGCTCGCAGAGGAACAGAAAACTACGGCGGCCCGGCGGATGATGTGTTCAAGAGAGTGACAAACGCATTGCGGGATCTCGGCTCTCAGTCGAGCGTTGAGGCTAGCGCATCAAGGTTTGTGGACGCAGACGTTGGCTGATGTATCCGTGACTAACCAAGGGTGTAGGTTGATAACGGCGCACTCAGCTTTGACGACACATTTGACTCACCAGACTCGTCAGATTCACAACCTCTCATTCCCTTTATTGTCTCCTCTCGTTGCACCCCCAGATCCCGAGACTATTGACGATTTGATACCACTGTTGCTGAATCTGTCTGATACCATGCCACGCCCGTCGACAACAGCCTTCAACTCATTGACGAGTCTCCACTCCCTGACAACTGAGCTCGTGCAAACCCTGAATTACCTCTCCGACACACTGCACATGTCTCGCCAAACAACTACAATGGCCACAAGGAGACTGAAAAGTGCTAAGGAGATCGTGTCTGAAATGAGGAAAGAAGAAGAACTCAGAGAAGAAGGTGAACGATGGCTTACAAGAGGTAACTGGGGTGAAAGGTTGGAGAAAAGAGAATGCGCAGGAGTGTGCGGGGATGTCATTGGAGGATTTGAGGAGGTTTGCAATGGATGGCGAGAGAGGCTACTCGCGCAAGCTGAGGCTCAAGCATAAACGACCGACTGAACGAGCTGAGCGGTCGTATGGCACTGCTGCGAGACACTGATCGATGCGGAGTCTTCTACAATCTCCGGACTCTGTTTATCTGGGCATATACCGACATTGTTCTTGTCTTAACCCCTTTTTCTCTTGACAACCTTGCTTGCTTTTTTCTTTTCTTTGTCCGTTTTAGGGTGGTTTGACTGTATTGGGATAAAGGCGCACTTAAAGCAGGGAGGAACATTCGGTTGGGCAGACCAGTCCCAACAGCATAGAACATTTCTTTACTTGGAGGTGTCGTCAGAGAACGAACAATAGAATGAAGTGATGAGTACCAAAAACATGGCGATTTCCCTTGTAGAGATTCAGTTTGGATGCAATGATACACGGAGAAAGGCAGCATGTGATGAGCGCAGATGATTGAGTCTTTGGATGCGCATGCTGTTACAAAAAGCTTAGTGTCAATCGACTGGCTATTATGTATCAGATCGTTTTCTCCTAGGAATACTCAGGAAGTAGGTGGATTCAATGCCACCTATGAGCGGCCACAGGTAGACAGGCTAAAAGGCCAGTTTTGATATCCTTCTGAGACCAAGTCTCAGATCAAAAACACTCTACTGGAATTCAGGTGGGGGTGAAGGAATAAAGGGGACAGGGAGGGGGGAAGTTGGAAGATATGGAACGCGCGACATGATCGCGTAAAGTGGCGTTCTGTCTCGCAGATTGACGCGAGCCGTGCCGTGAACTTTGTAGAGCTAGACTGGCACTGTGTGTGAAGCACATCGCTCATTGGCTGTTGACACGCTGGCTATCGGATACCCGCCGCGACGATAGACAGATCACATCCAGTGATACAAATAAATACTACATGGCGGCTCAGCAAACCACGTCTCATGAGCGGGGGAATAACTTCCTCTAAAGCACATACTAAGTGCGCTGGTATCGCGCGATGCCCACAGTCGTGTCGTCTCAATAAGCAATCGTCAAGTTTCCTGTGATGACCGCCAATTAACATTAACATTTGTAAACGACCCAGCCATCACCACATATCTGTTGACGGTCAAGCTAGCGGCGGAACGTCCCGCCATCACATCATATTCGACCGGTTGAGAGATTCTTCACAAACTCAGAACTTCCTACTCAGGTACTCTGAGTGCATACGCTACCTGTCGATCTCGTTTACTTGAATACAAATACAAATAAAAACAAAAACATCAATTTCTAGCACGAGTGCAATTGGAATCCAAACGACTCACATGCATGTGTACGGACATGATGTAAGAATTGATCCTGGGTGTGTTTTCCCAAACAACAAGGGTCGCATATAATACGCGCATTTATTATACTCGGATATACAAAAATTGGCTAGGTATAAGCGAAAATAAACACACGCGAACAACATCGCAAAACAGCGCGAAAGACAAGTGGTAGATACATGGGTATGGACAGTCTTGGCCCAAGGGAGCCGTATTTGGACCTTGAAGAACCCCTCGTTTTTGATATCTCGGGGGAGAAATGATAGGTGAATATGACTGGAGACTGTGGAGAGCTATCCTTTTGGTACAGTACCGACATCGAATAGCATCTCCTCTCGCCAAGCGATGATAGTGACGCAGATGTGCCTGATGCTGTGTGCCATGTGCACACCGGCACCTACCGAGTATTCGGATTGCCTGTGCTGGTAAGTATCTAGAATGAATCAAGAGGGGGCTTGCTTCTATCGCTCCGCCGATAAAGAATTACGGGACAACGCTATGGCTTAAACTATGGCTGCTAATGGATGTTTTGGAGGTAGAGTTTTGTTTCTCGGCGGGTTTGAAACGATATTCAAGAAAACAAAAAGATGCATAATAAGTGGGCAATCAATCACAGACATTCTGGTCGGACCACGAGTTCACCTACCTACCGTGTTTGAATAGGTAGCTGTTTGACCCTTGCTCTTTACAAACCAAAGATATTACCATCTTTACTCTCGGCGCATTCAGTTCAATAACACAATCACGGTCCTGCTCCATTATTTTGGTTGTTGTTGTTGACCCGCGCGTTTCCTGGCCGTCCGCGACCTGGGGCGCAGGGGGCCTCTTCTGCTGTTTGTGACTGTTGATTGGTCAAAACACTTGCTAGCGCGCTCCGAGAACCCCAGTTCAACCTCCCTCCAACAGTAACATCCCTCACGAGAGTTGGCGACCCTCTTCCCGCCACCCCCAGCGCATCTCTTCCAGCCCGCCTAGCAGCACAACACAGCATGGCATAGCACAGCACCGCACCGCACCGCACCGTACTGTACCTACCACACCCGCCCGCTCCGACCTTCATCCTCCACATACTGTCATCTTGGATCTTGCACATCACGCCTCGAATCGTCGGGCAACTATCGCGTCGTGCACCATCACAAGCTTTCCCTTCTTAATTTCTTCTAGTCGGTGTTAACGGGTTCTTTACAACACACTCTTACTTTTATCGATTAACAACCACATTATCTCACCAACGTCATCGACCACCGACCACTTTGCCCATTTGCCTGTTTCTAGATCGACATCGAGAACGATGCGATAGACGGAGAAAATTCACGACTAACGAAGCTTGACATTTGCTGGACGGTGTTAGGGATTGCGCCCTCACCGTCTCGCCTTTGGGTCTTTTTGTCTTCGTTACCCGAACAATATCAATCAATCAATCAAACGTCGTTACGACCGAATTGCGAGCCTTTGTTGTCCGTTTGTGTACTCACCACCACTTGTTACTACGACTTTGACGCATATTGAATATAAATCACGCCGCGGATACAAAGAAGATATGGCGGCACTCCCTCAACCTTCAGGCATAGCTGCCTTGAATTCGCAACCCGCGAAACGAGCTATCGACGAATCCAAGAGCCATACCGCCACTCCTCGGTCATCCACTCCCCCCCGCTCAGATCGCACCCGTTTGGAACCTAGATACAGCCTCGACAACGGACCAACCCGACCGGCGAGGAACTATGGAAGAAAGAGCGAAGGCGCTCGAGGAAGTCACCTCGACATCGATGCTGTCGATAGTGCGTTGCTACGCGAATTTCAACGTCCACAGCGGGAGAGCACTCCAGGTGCCAGTCCACATCGCAAACGGCAGCGGATAAACGGCGATCGGTTCGTGACAGCCACATCGTGCTCGGTATTCATACTCACTGTTTTGTAGTTTCATTCCAACCCGCACTGGTCAGGACTTGCAGGCAAGCTTCAGTTTATTACACGAGGATGGATCTCCTGCAACCCCCGCAAAACAAAAGAAACGCACACCTCATGGCGAGCTCCATTTCCAAAAGAGTATGTTCTTCCCTGATCACCTCCAGACTCATATACTAATCTGATATTGCAGCGGAGGAGGCTAACCGCACGTTCTCACACTTACTACGTGCTGAGCTGTTTGAGAGCTCTGTACCACAAGCAGCTACCCCAACCCTTTCACCAAATCAATCTCTCCCCACAACCTCTCACATTCCCGCTAATGATGGAACACGGGCTCATACTCCTCCCGCAAATGCTCCTGCTCCATCGCTACCATCATCTTCATTAACACCCTCGACCCCTCACAAGAATCTCTTCTCATATATGTCACCGCGACATCACAATCAAGTCGCTGGCCATCCTACCCCGTCTAAAACACCTCAGGGCCGACACGGCCCCAATCTTGACACACGCGCCGAGATTTACAGCCTATCACCGGTGCGGTTTGGAAGCCAACAGATGCTGCTAAGTCCCAGACGTCAACCGAGAGCCGTTAGCAAGGTTCCATACAAAGTTCTCGACGCCCCCGAACTGGCTGATGATTTCTACCTGAACCTTGTAGACTGGGGTAGCGCAAACATTCTCGGAGTTGGCCTGGGCTCCAGTGTTTACATGTGGAATGCGCAGACGAGCAAGGTCAACAAGCTCTGCACACTCGATGACGACACTGTTACAAGCGTCTCCTGGATACAGAAAGGAACCCACCTTGCTATCGGCACTGGTAAGGGTCTGGTCCAGATCTGGGATGCCGAGAAAGCGCGCAGGCTACGAACGATGACGGGACACACTGCACGAGTTGGATCACTGGCCTGGAACACGCACATCCTCACATCTGGATCGCGCGACCGACTAATCTACCACCGCGATGTACGAGCCCCTGATCAGTGGCTTCGGAAACTTGTTGGTCACAAACAGGAAGTCTGTGGATTGAAATGGAACTGCGAAGACGGCCAGCTAGCAAGTGGTGGCAATGATAATAAGCTTATGGTCTGGGATAAGCTCTCGGAGACACCGCTTTGGAAGTTTTCAGATCATACCGCCGCTGTGAAAGCAATCTCGTGGTCACCTCATCAGCGTGGCCTACTGGCCTCTGGAGGCGGTACTGCAGACCGTCGCATCATTTTCCATGACACAGTCAAGGGTTCTGTCATCAACGAGATCGATACTGGCAGCCAGGTCTGTAATATTGCTTGGTCCAAAAATTCCAACGAGATTGTATCGACGCATGGCTACAGTCAGAACCAGATCGTTGTCTGGAAATATCCTTCCATGACACAGGTCGCCAGTCTTACAGGTCACACCTATCGCGTGCTTTACCTGGCTATGAGCCCTGATGGTCGAACGATTGTGACCGGAGCTGGTGACGAGACCTTACGATTTTGGTCCACCTTTGGTCGAAGACCTGGATCTCGGGAAGACGGCGACAATGGAGGCCGCCTGGCTGAACTAGCCGTCATCCGGTAAGACTTTTGTCTGATGGTGAAAGATGGTGAGGCTGTTCCGAGGGGTATACATAACCAATCGAGCCTGTCTTGCCCAGCCTCTTAACCACAACTAATACCATCGCGCATATCTGTATCTCCAACTGCGGCATTCGGAGACATAATAGCTACTACAAGTAGCAAAACATCCGCTGCGAACACATCATAAAAGGCGATTGCATCATGCATTAAAAGGCGTTGCATCTGACTCATGTTCTTCACTGGCTTATGGGAGGGTTGGTGTTGGTCGGATTGCTTTAAACGAATATCTTGGGATTTGGGGGCTTGCGGCGGATTATGACACCCCATTTTGAATTAACGGATGGGTATTACGAAGGAACGGACTCAATTTAACTCTTTGTCCTGTACGCAGGCAAAGCAAATTAGCGGTAAAGATACAGCGATTGTTTTCTGCATATGTCCACCAGGCTATAAGGCCATAGTAGCGTAACAGATTAGCTGTTTAGCTAAGGTAGATAAATGCCTAACGAATCCGATGGGGCTTTGTCCCTATTCATGTTCAGTTGAGCAAGGCTCGCCTTTCTAATTATTCCATGCTTGTGCTCAGACGAATGGACCACCGCCTTGGAAGACATGAAGCGAGAACAACAGAAATAACGTAATGGAGATCGCTTTTTGCGCTAACAGGATCACGTTGTGCCGTCAGCTAATACAATATGCATTATTTTAGTAGATCAGTTATCGTGGTGAGGAATCAATATTGGGAAATCATGTGTAAGCTCCCATCTTGCTATATTGCTCGAGAACCAGAACGATAGTAGAAAAATAAAAGACAAATGGCCCTAAAATATATCTTATAAAACCTAGGTCTACCTCTACACATAACACGACAACATCTAATCCACCCGCCGGCCTCGTGTGCTGTTCACAGGTCGTCCATCAACTCCGGTAGAGGAAGAAGTCTGCATATCGTTTAGAAGTGGGATATTGTCCACACTCATTGGCCGGTTAGCATCATCTTTCGACAAAGATGTGCCTCCCATCATGTTCTTCTCGCGATTGACTTCGTTCATAGAGGGAATCTGACCAGTCGATGCTGATGGAGCTACCCCTTGTTGAGTGAGCTGATTCGCCGAAGATTCATCAGGTCGAGCTTCAAGAGTAGGTGACTGCGGCAGATGTTCGGGGGAGTTCTGCCACTGGGCCACCTCGGCTTTCATAGCCTCCAGCTCTTTCTGGAAGCGCACGCCAAACACGTCAATGTAATACGTGGCACCATTGTAAATACTCCAAGTAAAGACCACCATGAGAAAGGTTGCTGATGCCCAACGGCTGAGGAACCACAGTGGGCAAGGCAGCATGGTAAGGAGAGCGTAGGAATACTGGATCAGCATAAAGGTAGCCTCTTGCAAGCGCTCTGGTTGTCGCAACACGAACTTTCCGAGCCATGTGTTGGCATACGACTTCTTTAACCAAGTGAAGGAGGTTGGTCGACCAGCTGCGATCTTATCTCTTCGGCGCACAGTGATAAAAAAGTAGTACATGAGTTGCCAAAAGATATAAGGCAGGGTGCTCCAGGCAAGCATAGAGACGACATTGGCGTAGGCTGTTGGAGATCCTGGTGGTGAATTCTTGATGGTCCAGATCGCAGGAAATTGTTCCTTCTGTTTTTCGGGAGAGAACAGGTGAACAATGCAATGTAGAGTTGCGCATGGCATGATGTGAATGAACAAGGAAGTAACTTTGTCGAAGCTGTGGAAGACAAGTGAGTTGCGCCACATGATAATGGCAACCGCATTGTTTCCAAAGGCCAGGCAATATGAAGCAGTAAATAGACGCTTAGAACCCGGGAACACCCATATCGAGAGTGCCAGCAGTAGGTTGGTGAAATAGCAAAGATCAGCTACAAAGTAGTGGTATCCACGTTGGCGATAAGTGAAGAATCGGATAGGCATAAAGTACAAAAGCTGTACCGTGTACCACCAATGGAACTGCTCTGGGTGAGCGCCGATGAGGTATCCGCTGAGAAAGATGTTCATGACACCAAAGATGAATGACACCTTTTCGCGGGCACTGATGACTTTTGTGTCGCCCCATCGCTTGCCGAGCTTGTCCACACGGTGTTGCATCTGCTTCCGATACCTGTCCAGCTGCTCATCGGCTTCAGGGACTCGGCGTCTCCATTCCTCAACCATGCGATGCCGAGCAGATTGTGTCTTGGTCTTGATTGCTTCCCTGGAACGGCGGACCTTGTCTGTTTGGGCCGTGATACCCTTTTGAAGCTTCTCGAGCTGCTGGGGCAAGGCAAAGTTCTCGAGAAGATCAAGAACAGACAAGCGATCTAGAGGTGGGCCATCCCAATCTTCATGGTTGGAGCTGCTGCCAGAAAAGGACGGATGTCTCGAATGCATCGACCCCCTGGGAGTAGTGGCACCCAGAACGGGGGTATCAAGCAAGGTAGAATCGGCAGGCGCATTGTCGGGAGAAGCAGGTTCAGGTGTTAGAATGATCTCGCTATCGGTTGAGATATTGTCGGACTTGAGGCCTTGGGCGGTGCCCGAGGCAGCTTTTGGATCGTCGTCCATAATGTGGGCTATTCACGTCGCCCAGTTTCACGTGCCTGAGCGATGCACGGCTTTAGATAAGGACGTAAGTATAACTGATGGGCATGGAATTAGAAACGGCACAGCGATGATGATGGAACGAGAGGTGTCCTTGCAGGAAGAAGCGTGGCCAGCAGTACAACAGAAGGACGGTGCCTAGTTGGCAAGGTACCCAGGTGAGTAAGGTACCGAGCGTAGGTAGGTATTGTCTATTTATACGAGACAGCTGCCAAGTGGGAAAGCAGTATTAATAGACGAGAGTAGATACTGGGTATGTTAGAGCGTGGTGGGGGTCATCCGTCCCTTGCACCTCAGTCAAGGGGTCGGCTGATGGTAGATAAAAGACAAGATGTAGTTTAGAAAGAGGAGAAATTCGAGGAAAAGCTAAGGGGAAGTAGGTAGTGACGACGTATGCACGTGGGATGGATGTGATGTGTTGAGTCTACGTCCAGCACATTGAGAAGCTGGGCAGCTGGCTGGACCCTGGAATGATGATGAAATGCGAATGGACGTGCTGAAAGCTTGCTTGGCTCGGGGAAGTGGGGATAGTAGCACATGCATCTACGCTCTATTGGCGACGATCCTTTTGGGTCGTCTCTCAAACAACAGGCATTTATGCTGGGCGTTGCAAGTTGCATCATACACAATGACAACTAAGCTTTTGCTTTTTCTTTTGTCTTCCTGCAACAGGCTACTTGCTACAGCTATTTTGAGAGAAAGCACTACTGGACATGTTCCTCGATTTCTGTGATTGTTTTATTGGAGGGTACTGGGGACTATCACACGATGTCCACATCACCACAATCATGTGAACTTGCCAAACCTAACATCAGCCCTTCTTCTTTGTTGTAACAGTACGTGGTGATTTGCTTGATCCCAATTGGCTGCATCGTTACTCCAAATGTGTAGGTATACTGAGTATCTGCACTATTAACGAGTACCTGCTACAACTCGATCAACTTGGATGTATACGCCTTTATCGCGCTGCCATCAATTTCTGACATTTAGTCTAGCTTCTAATGGATTTTTATCATTACCTAACTGCCAGCCTGATATCCAGGTAGGCTCAGCAGTTTGTGCCTGAGGATCTAGACCAGATAATAGGTGCTTGTTGAATTGTCGTCTCAAGATGTAAACTATAGTACTCTGTAAGCTCTGATTGGACAGATGAAGCCGATAGAACGATGGGAGCTCTAAGCCACCAACTCCCCCACCTGTACAGAGTATTCCGTAAGTGCTCTGTACTGCACTCTCTATCGCACAGGCCAACACCCATGGATTCCCATTGCTACTAATTTAGGTGCCTTAGTACTTGACGACAGAACCCAGCCCAGCCAGTCAGTCGCGCGACGCGTTATTCCTACCATTCACAGCACGCCAAACGGTGAACTACATCCAACATTTACTTTTCTGTTGATGATGCACCTTATTAGTCGCCGTCCGTTATATATCGCGACATAGTTTCAGCATCTATTGCGCACTTAATCTGCGCGTAGGATTGTCCCCAAACATTCCTTTGCACCATACGTTGATTGTTGGTCGCATTTTGAGCCCCGGCCACTTTGACGCGCCTTGTTCGCTGGCGCATTCGCTTCACCATCAAGTCTACCCCTCTGGCTCAACATCGCACTATTGTACCTCGACTTCACACTTCCCAGCAACCGCGAATAACAGGGCATCTTGTCCCACGACGTCGCCATGGGCAAACTAATTCGTCTCGAGTTATTCAGTTCGTCTTCCTTCTGCGCACATATTGACTTGGTCACCATGGACCTCTGAGCTAACCATTTGAACAGACTTCAAGTCGTATAAAGGACATCATGTTCTTCTCTTTGGAGACTCATACTTTACTTCTATCATTGGACCCAATGGATCCGGAAAATCCAATTCGTAAGCCGCCTGACTTCTGTACAGAACTTTCCTAATTCTTTACCAGTATGGATGCCATCTCCTTCGTCTTAGGCATCAAATCTTCACACCTGCGTTCCGCCCATCTCAAGGACCTTGTTTATCGCGGCCGAGTTCTGAAAACAGCCAAGATCAACGACGATGGCTCTGCTCAAACTAACGGGGACGCCAACGGTGACGACAAGGCCTCCCGCGGTGATCCGAAAACTGCTTGGGTTATGGCTGTGTACGAAGACGACGCGGGCGAGGAACAGAAATGGAAGCGCTCCATCACGAACCAGGGCGCCAGCGAGTACCGAATCAACGACCGCGTTGTTACCGCCCAGCAGTACAATGAGTCTCTCGAGAGCGAAAATATCCTGATCAAGGCCCGAAACTTTCTTGTTTTCCAAGGAGATGTCGAGGCCATTGCCTCTCAGTCGCCACAGGATCTGACGCGTCTGATCGAGCAAATCTCCGGGAGCTTAGAGTACAAGGCCGAATACGAAAAGACGCAAGCCGAAGCCGAGCAGGCTGCCGAAAATCAGAACTTCCAGCTACACCGACGACGCGGCATCAACTCTGAAATTAAACAGTACCGAGAGCAGAAGAGAGAGGCAGACAACTTCCAAAACAAAACAGATGAACGTGATGCAGCCATCGTCACACACAGCTTGTGGAAGCTTTACCACTTCCAGAAGGCCATGGATGACTCATACGCCGCCATCCAGGATCATCAAGAAGACCTTAAAGAGTTGCGCCGTAACGTGGAGTCATTCGAGAAGAGGCTTGATGCTGCCAAGAAGGAGCAGTTGGCCGCGAGCCGCCAAGTGGCCTTGGTTGACAAGGATATCAAGGCCAAAGCGAGAGACATCGAAGATAAAGAGAACAGCCTCGTCCCAGTTGAAGAGAAGATCAACGAATCCACTGAGCAGGTCAAGACGCTCCAAGCCCAAATTGCCAAGGTCACCAAGGAACATGACGAGCAAGTTGAGGTGGTTCAGCAGGTCCAGAAGAGTATTGAAAGCGTGGAGAAGGCCCGTGAGATATTCGAGAACGACTACAAGGAACAGATGAAGAAGCAAGGCCGCGAAGTCAGCGACGAGGACCGTCGAGAATACAACAGACTTCGCACCCAGGTTATGTCCCGAACAGGTTCCAATCAGGCCAAGCTCGAAAACCTTGATCGACAGCGAAAGGCTGACGAGGTTACTGTGAACAACTTGAAAGGAAAGGTCGACAGCATTGCAGCAGCCATCGACAAGATTGAAGCAGAACTTACAAGCATCGACGAACGTAGGACATCAGCACAGACTATCTCAAAAGAACTTTCACAGGAAATTGATGCCAAGAAGAAGGAATTTAACCAGCTTCAGTCGGAACGAGTTAGAACCAACCAGAAGCGAACTGAGCTTGAGGAAAAGCTTGAGGATGTGGCCCGGAAACTCAGGGAAGCCGATGATGGTCGTCGTCAAAACGACCGAGAGGCCAGAACGAAAGAAATGGTGACATCTTTGAAACGCATGTTTCCAGGTGTCCGGGGCCGCATTGGTGATCTTTGCAAACCTAAGCAGAAGAAGTTTGACGAAGCTGTTATTGTTGCACTTGGCAGAGACTTTGACTCAGTTGTTGTCGATTCTGAAAAGATTGGCGTTGAATGTGTCCAGTACCTCAAGGAGCAGAGATTTCCCCCAATGACCTTTATTCCCTTGGACAACATCAAGGTGAATGCTGTCAACACTGCTGTCAAGGGATTCTCTGGCGCACGGTTGACGATTGATACCATTGATTTCGATTCTTCCGTTGAGCGTGCAATGTCATATGCATGCGGCAGTTCCGTTGTTTGCGACTCTCTCGACATCGCGAAACACATTTGTTACGAAAAGAAGATCCCAGTCAAAGCTGTGACGCTCGAAGGCTACATTATCCATAAGGCAGGCTTGATGACCGGTGGTCGCGGCCCTGAGTCGAAAAACAAGAGACGGTTCGAGGAGGCCGATGTTCAGAACCTCCAAAGAATGGCTACCAAGCTAAAGGATGAGATCGACCGACTCCCCAAGGCTGACCGTCGAGGTTCCCAAGAAGAATCACTGCAGATCGACCTATCAGGACTCGAGAGACGGTCAGCGGCCGTCAAAGACGAGCTGGCAGCGCTCAACAAGAACCATGCGAGCAAGAAGCGCGAGCTGGATAACCAAAGGCGACAGCTTAACGAGCTCGAGCCAAAGTACCAAGAACAAGCCTCACAGCTTGAGAGCATCACAACCACTTGTGAAGAGTTCCGAGATGCCATTGCGCGAGTGGATGATGAAGTATTTGGAGACTTCTGTAGGCGGCTCGGCTACAGTGATATTCGTGCTTACCGGGATTCTCAAGGCAAGCTGGAGCAGGAAGTTTCCGAGAAGCGCAACGAATTCGAGGTCCAGAAGCAGAAGCTGTCCAGTAGATTGGGATGGGAGCAACAGCGGGTGACTAGTTCGACAGGACGCATCGACACAATACAGAAACAGATTCGACATTTAAAGAAGGAGATCAAGACCTACACCAAGGCCAAGGATGAAATCGAAAACGCCTTGAGCGAGGAACAGGAAGCGCTCGAAGCCCTTCGCGAAACGCTGGACGAGAACAGATCGGAGCTTGCTGAGAGGAACCAGAAAGTTTCCGAGGCCAAGGTTGAGGTACAAAAACGGTCCAAGGATATCGACACACATCTAAGAGATATCAACGCTCTTGAGACGATAGTCCAAAAGAACAGTTCGAGCAAATCGGCGTTGCTCCGACGATGCCGTTTGGAACAAATTCGCATACCGCTTGTGAACGGTACTCTGGATAATCTGCCCAACGAAGATGAGCTGCTTCGCCAAGACCCAGATGCCATGGATATCGATGAAGATGACGAGGAGATGATGGATATGGCTCTCAATGATCACGGCATTGCGATAGATTTTGATGGCCTTGACGATGATCTTAAAGCCGTAAGTTTTACCATTATTTACAAAGAGAAGTTACTAACAAGATTGTAGTCTGATGACCCGAGTGTCGAAGATGGTCTATCAGAGAAAATCACGAGCATGACATCCGAGTTAGAAAAGCTCAACCCCAACATGCGTGCAATGGAGAGGCTGGAGAGTGTTGAAACCAGACTGAGAGTCACGGATCAAGAATACGAAGACTCAAAGACTGCAGCACAAGAGGCCAAAGAGGCTTTCAGCGAGGTCAAGCAAAAACGATATGACCTTTTCAACAAAGCTTTCAGTCATATCCAGGAGCAAATTTCACATGTATACAAGGATCTCACTCGATCAGAAGCGTACCCCCTTGGTGGTCAAGCTTATCTGGATATTGAGGAGGATACTGACATGCCTTACTTGTCTGGTATCAAGTACCACGCCATGCCACCACTCAAACGATTCAGAGACATGGAGCATTTGTCAGGTGGTGAAAAGACTATGGCAGCGCTTGCCCTCTTGTTCGCCATCCACAGCTACCAGCCCAGTCCTTTCTTTGTTCTCGACGAGGTGGATGCCGCTTTGGACAACGCCAACGTCGACAAGATCAAGAAGTATATTAAGGATCACCGAGGTCCGGGTATGCAATTCATCGTTATCAGTCTCAAGGCTGGCCTGTTCCAGGACAGTGATAGCTTGGTAGGTGTCTACCGAGACCAAGAAGTTAACAGTTCAAGAACCCTTACTCTAGATGTAAGTCCCCATACACGCGCTCCGACATGTTTCTCGGTCACTAACATCAAACAGCTGCGCCAATACGCGTGAGAAGGTATATAAACTAGTCAAACTTTTTTGTTCTGTTCCTTTTTGCAGCGTATAGGAAGATACATGTTTGGCGCAAGCCAACATGGTGGAGGCATGGATGGTTTTATGTGATTTAACATATTAATCGCGTTAGTAAGAAACATTGCAATGAACGTGTAAACGTTGCAGACTTCGTCATGAATTGGTATCGGACTACAATTGGACACTTGGAGGTGAACATAACCAATTTAGGAGTAAGGCTTTTAGTTTTGTTCTTGAGTTATTATAAAGGCCATTGTGCTACATCATCTGACACACCTGGCCCTGTCTTCTCGCCCTGCTGATACCGTAGCGTACATTGTATTAAAGAAGCAGAAATTTGTGGTCCTGCCTGTTTGTGTTACTGTTGTCCGCTGGCAGGTCGATTGGGATTCGCCCCCAAGAGCCAGCCCACACCGGATACCAGTGTACCAGTCGCAGCTTCTCTAAGCTGATCCCTCTTCCTTGTTCTGTTTTGCTCACTCAGCTCAGATTCAGAGGGTTCCGATTCTGGATTTGTCTTGTCGGATGTGAAGGAACTCTGCAGCGAACCCTGCAAGCTTGACAGCACGGTCAGGTTTTTTGATGCGACGCGAGCTGTGGCCCTTGAAAGGTCGAACAGAGACATTGGTGATTCCTCAGCTTGGCGAGCGGTTGCACTGGCAGTGATGTTCCGTGGTGGATATGCCTTGTCTGCATTTGGCGCGTCAAACGAGCCAGGGAGACCAGAGAGATCTCCAGCAGCATCCCAAGCGGCCTCCCGGGCGGCTTCCTCCTTGATTGCAGCATCCAATTGTTCTTCGCAGCGACGGAAAGTCTTCAATACTTCCTGAAGTTGAGAGGGTGGCGCAATGCGCAGGGAAGTTGCTAAGCACTCGATACGCTGTTCGAGATGACGAATCTCTGGGTTTCCACTTGCTGTTCCAAGATGTGTTGGTTTTTGAGACCTATCTGTACGCACGTATTTGCCGGCGTCCAGCGCTGCCTTCCACGACCATTCGTCACAAATTTTGGTTTGTTGTTTCCTGCGTTCAGTCTCGTCAACACCTAGACGGCTGACTACGTAGGAGTACGCTGTTTCAAAGTCGTCTTCACGCAAGGCCGCTCCAACACAAATTGAAACAATGCGCTTCTCAACCATTGACCGGACAGATTTCACGTCAGTTATTGTTGGCTGACGATTGCCCGGCCTTGCTTGAGTTGGGAGATCTGCGTCGACCATGTTGCTCCCCAATTCGATGAATTCTTGCAAACGAGTGTAGGCTTTTGGATTCTGTTCCAAAACCTTCTCAATGATGGAGACAGGGTCAGAATGCACTCTAAGGACCACTGGACTAAAGGGTTCGCCCTGTTTAAGAACAAGACGATAGTCGCTTAGGGCATGGGTAGCCTTTAATAACGCCTCAACCCGTCGTCTGATGGGGTGGGTGCCGTTCATTATTGTGGGAAATGCTTTGATACTGGTACCCTGTTAGCAAACATACATTTACACGAACGTCAGAAGTCAAGTCAGCTTACATCTCGTCACATTTCTTCAACCCCCCTCTAGTTCGATTCGGGTTGGAGGCATTATCGAACGCACTCAAAGCCGAGTTTTGAACTGTGTTGAGTACAGCCTGCGCAGAGAGAGGGGCGTCGGACCCTTCTTGGTCATAGAGAGACCTGGCCAGAGAATAACCTGAAAATTATTAGATGTTGATTATAAAAAGGTGTGCCGATCGAACTTACGTGATCGCGACAACATGGACTTTAAGAGTTCTGTCTCAACAAACTCGAGTGTCACGTTGCCTAAAACGCCTTGAAAAGTTCCATCCTGAGAAGAGCCCGGCTTGTTTCCCCAACTATGCAGCCATAGAATTTCTTGTCGTGCCCGAACCCAGAAATCATCGTTGTCTGATGCGCGGGTGGGAAGATTTCGTACAAATCGACCAAGCTGGGACTTTTGCTCTTGTTGATCTTGAATAAAGGCTAAATCTCCCGCTTTGCGGACTGTACAGGGGACGCCTGCGCAAGTAAGGAGGTAGGCACTTTGTATTAGAGTGGGCAACAAATCAAGGGATTGTTCCTTTGGAGTCGTAAGAGGATTTGTGGTCTGTAGCAGGTCGTTGCGCAAATATGTTGTAGCTTTTGCACCACCAGAGGCGTCCATATCAAAGGGGGGCACAGGCGCAAGTAACGCAACTGCTGATTGAAGTGTTGTACCGGCATCTTCGTCTAAAAGAGATCGAATATTGTTGCACATTCTGAACGCAGCCTCCAGTGCCTCTGGTTCGGCATCGGGAATGAGGTAGGCTGATGCCAGCACAGCCCTGGTATAGGACCTGTCTAAATACTGCTGCTGGTTCTCCTGAAGCCAGGAACTAGTATCACCTCCTAGGTCAATATCCCCATCCCAGGACTCAATAGCGTTCAAGGCAACTCGCCAGGAGGTTGACGCTTTGGATGCGAGCCACTCCATGGCTTGCTCCCATCCGGGACATGAAAGATCAGGCTCTGTGCCGGAATCACTTGACACCTCCTCATTGAAAGCATCGCGTTTCCACCTCGAATCGTTATGCAGCCAAGGTCCTACCATTCCACTCAGATCGCGACCAGCCAGGTTATACTCGTCCTCAACAACGCCAGTCTCGACAAGTAGATAGTCAATGGCCATTCTGTCGGGTAGATTCTGAAATTCGAGTAGCGACAAACGTGCTGTTCTTTGAGGATAGTACTCGTGATTTCTACGGATCAAAGGAAGTACTGTTGAAATTGCCCATGTGTGGAGCTCTTTTGAGTGGTGAAGGAAGGGGGAGAGCAGGTCGGGCACCTGGACTAACATGCCCGCCTCCTCGTCCATCCTGTAGGCCCTCAGAAGCAGAAAACAGGTGAGTGAATCGGCTTCATGAGTAAAATGCACATCGTCATTTCTGAGCGGGATGAGGTGAAGCTTCTTGACTTTTCTCGAAGCCTGTTGGTCCGTAATATTGTGGACGTGAGAAGTGTCAAGCTGGTGGTCCGAACTTGGTTGCGACAGTGACTCGTTGGCGATTATGGCCTGCAAGAGAGGCACGTAAGTTGACGGGCTGAGAGTTTCGGGTAGATATGTGAGAATGATTCGAAGCGTCAGCTCTGGGCGCAATATTGTAGCATATTGGGATATAAGATTGGCCAAGCTGTCAATATCGGCGACAGTCGCAAAGTGCACAGCTAGGAGTACCACTTTGGCAGGGCCAAGGGGCGTATGAGACGCCATAGTGAGTGAGATGGCCGATCTGTATGCCTGATGATAGATCGAGTAGGTAGTTAGATGGTGTTGAGTGTGAGATGGCCTTGAAATGAATACAATCTTGTTGCTGTCGATGCCGTCGTCATGTGCGCTGGATATTAGATAGTAGACAGTACAAGTCAACGTCAACTAACAAAGTGGCCAGTGAGGTAAGTAGACCCAAGGCAGGTACTGACCTACTGTCCTGTCCTTGGAAGCTGTCTTAGCCACAGCCACTCTTTGTCTCGTCTGCGCCACACATTGGAACAGCGGTATTTTCCACTGTCAGGACAAAAGGCCCACCCCGCCAGCATCAACCAATCCACTTGCTCTGGTTAGACTTACTAAGGTATTCCATTCGGCCAAGGTACGGGTGAACTCATCGGCTCGACTTGACGACTGATTGTTTAACGACAAACGAAGCGCAATTCAACTACAACTCCTCGCCCGACCCGCGCAAAGCCCCGACACATACCCAATTGGCTCAAGATGGCGTCGGGATATGGCATGAACGGCGGTAAGTCTGCTGTTGTAGCTTTAATGCAGCAGTCGTAGGCTGACGACACCAACTTGGACTCTAGGCGTCGGCCGCTGCTTTCCCTTCTGGCAGGAGGTTATGGGATGCTATGTTGTCAACACCTCTGCCGCTGACGATTCCGGCAAGAAGAAGTGCGGTCTCGTTCTCGAGGATTACTACGAGTGCCTTCACCACAAGAAGGAGGTACGCCGACATCTCTGTTCCCTATATCGTGGAATACCCGGCAGACTGACAAAACCTGGTAGCACGCTCGAGCTCTTGCCATGCAAGCCGCCTACGCTCGCTCCGAGTCCGCTACAGCACGCGACGATGCGCCCAGTGTCAAGCAAATAAGGAGTTTGGGACTTATCGACAAGGAGGAAGACACAAAGAAGGTCTTGGGACGAAGCTAGATTACGGAATATTCGATGGATGTTATTCGAGCAACCTTAGTATGCTCGCCGGATTCCTTGTATCGATCGACTGTATACAAAGGAACCGAATTGATTTGCTCAACTGATCCCAGTTACGTTTTGTGATTAGCCGGGCAATATTGTGTCCATGGAATCTTCAGCACTTTATCTGCGAGCTTGCATGCACTGGATTGAAGTGTCTATACTGCATCTTTTCATTATGCGGATGTTTGGGTAATTTCGATATATGAGATGGGCCGGGTTGCTCGGTTCTCTCGAGCATGTATATTTGGCCTTTATGGGTGCCGAAACGATGCATGCTCTTTGGTACGAATAGCAAAAAATAACCGACGTGAAAATTTAGCCTGGCCTAGGTACGCAGAGGAGAATTCAGTGCAGATGCTATGGTCACGGATATTTAGCGCGGCTATGCTGACCAGCCGACAGCAGCTGGTTGCCAGTTTCTTCGTTCAGCGAATATTCAACTTCTAGTTTCCTATAGAATTTGCATGTATCTATTTGGATCCTGCCCTCTAGGTGCACCATTCTCGTCATTAGTTGCATCAACGACTTGTGCAACTCTACTGACGCGACATGCCTTCTTTTCAGGGCATTGAAGTTGCTATTGTGACTGAGCCCGGGTCCAAAAAGCTTCCCGAATTTCCCCTAACAAATGCGCAGCAGGTTCAGAAGTCGAGCCCCCGGATCTCTGTCTATATTCCTTCCGAGCCAGGTAGCTTGCCGTCAAAATGAATATGCTGCGCACCAATGTCTAACACTCGGACTTAGGTACTCATTTCGGTGTTCAATACACACTCACTAAAGTGGTGAAGCCGCCGCCTTATTTCTATTTCAAAATATTCATGAATGGCAGAAATGTCGCGAACTGCGGCGCGAATTCCCTTACTCATGCTTCCGGCTCTATCGTGCGTTCACTCTGTTCACCGAGTGACCGCTGGAAGTACAAGGAAGACGGGGTATTGTACATCAGGGAGGGCATAGAAGCACGTTGCTTCGGCTTTCTACCCACTGGGCACATGTCGATCGCAGAGGAGGGTGGATTCATCGAAGTCCAAGTCTTTCGTGCCAAAGGGAGAATTCGAAGACTCCCCGTCTTGGAGAAGCATCGTGGCCAGGAGACTTATGGCATCGGGTCAGTCAATATCCATCTATCACTGAATACAGTTTGTTTAACTGAGAGTAGGTCGCCTTCGGGTGGATTGCTAGATTCACCGAATGAAGCTCGTTACTATGACTGGATTCTCATCGACTCCAAGGAAAGCCCCTTTGTCACATTCCGCTTTCACTATCGCACTTGGTCGAATCTGTATCAGCTGAGTCTGGCACCTCGCCCCAAGGGACTGGAAACCCCATCGATACGCACCGAAAAGGGCTCTGTGGGGAGTACAAAAGCCGGAGAGTCGAGTCGAATATCATCCTACTACAAAACTGGCAGCACATCACTTCCGAAATTGAGCTCAGACACAGACCGCGTCAAATCAAATCAGGGTCTCCCATCCACGTCCTCTGATGTATCTGTACTACTCCGCGGGATAATCAAGAACGCTCCTGTGATACTGCCGCCGAGTCATTCTACTCGCCCTCTGCCAGAAATTCCAATCAAGAAACCGGTTGCGTACAAAGACGCTGATCGTCCTGTGCTGGCTTACACATTTTCTTCATTGTCCGATATTTCAGAAAAGACAGAAGGCTCAGATGAGAGCACAGTAGTCATCTTGCCGGTACGATCGGATTCCCTTCGCAGCTCCGAGCACAGGATATCAAAGTCCCACACAACCGACAACCTCCCCGATTCATCACTTCTCGAGGATCCTACCAACTCTAGGACTGAGGAATCATCGAGTGAGGCAGCGAAGGATCATCATGTGACAGAGCTGAAGGACACAAGCGCCAAGCCAGAAATTGAAAGCACTGAACCCATTTCTGATATGCCATTCAAGGTTGCCAAAGCAGAAGTTTAAAACGAGGGTTGATGGTTGAGAAGGGGTGCATGACTACCCAATCCATAACTTTTGCGATGATCCCGGGGTAAGTTATCTGAATCTTCTAGTACAAGGCACGACAGATTGTTCCATATGGAATTATGTACGAGTGGGTCGAGCGTGTCAATATCAGGGGATCGAGGGGCCATCTGGAACTTCCATATCCTAGACTTTAGGCATAGAAAAGAGATGATCTCAATCGCTGAGCTTGACTCTGCCTTAAAAGTAGATGTATATTGATGAAGCCGCTCTGTCGCTTTCGACGGTGGACTCGATTCAAATAATGACCACACCCTGAGGTGCATGATCAAAGCTACTTAATTAATTATCATGATAACAACTACTGTAGTATCTAGGTATCTACAGCAGAATATAGCACTGCCCAAGCACCTCATCGTGTCGTAAGGCTTTATGGGCGTTATCTTGACTGAATAATGGCAGAAGGCTACTGTCGATTGTGACAAACAGAGTATTTCCTAAACGCAGAGGGCAGGCATCTCAATATTGTAGAAGTTCAGAGGCTGTGAATCACAGACAATGTCTGCCTATTTTGAACTTCCTTAACGCATAGTCACTGTCAGGTGTTCGCCAGTGCCAGAGCAGCTGGCAAACAAACGCGTTACCCTTATGCCAAACATCTACGAAAAATAGAACCTTTTTACAATCCCTCTACACAAACGTGATTAACACCGAAATAAACATCACAATGTCTGACGCAGGCTGGTTGCGTTTTTTCGGTGCCAATAGAGCACGCCAACATGGCCTAAGGTACCGTGCCTCCGAAGCTGCCCTTCATGATATCCTCAAGGATGCACCCGGAAACCAAGAAGCGCATACTCAACACAAGAGAGAAATCATGCCACGACTTCCAAGCTGGCAAGGCATATCTTGGGCCGACCGGGGTGCTGCCCCGTTAACCGGCACAGATGCAGCTCTCGACCAAGCAGACAAGCTGTTTATCAACGCAAGCCAAGAAGTTTGGCACAGTCCGTCTGTTGACCAACTGGCAGAATCTCTTCGTGCTGCTTTGATGACAACCGAAGGAAACCAGCCCCTTTCTGCCGAGTATCGTCCGCATGTTTTGCTTTTATGTGAGTTTTATGGCACTCGGCACCACAAAATCGCCAAACTCGAATCGCAACTGGCGGAAGCAAAGGACCAGTTGGAGAAGGAGAGAGAGCGGTACAGATCCATAGAGGAGCATTGGATGGTTCAGGATGCACGGTACAAAGCTGAAGTCAAACGTCTTGAGATGTTTATCCATGAGACATCCGACAAAGGCATGGAAGCTGTGGTACTGGCTAGAGCAGGAAGCTTGATCAGAAGCAGGCCAAGTGGCACTGTAAAGGGGCGAACATCTACAGAGGCAAACTCTAGCAATGATTCCATGGGTACGTGGCATACATAGATAGCAATGCTCAACAAGCAATCTAACAAGTGATGCAAATAGCCTCTGATGCTACTCCCCAGAGAGTCAATACAGAAGCAACGCCCAGCTCGGCTTTACCAACACGACAGAACACAGTGTGTACGTATTGGCTTCAGGCAGATGTGAACCACAATCTTGTGCTGATTTGACAACAGTATCGCGTACACGAACCTTTGACACTAGCAACGAGGTCAGGTTGAGCAACGCCTTTCGAAAGATGGAGAAAACGAAAAACGCCAGCAGCGGCGGCGCTCGCCGAACTGAGGCCCAACATATCGGCCATGGAGAGGCACACCCTGAACAGGACCGAGAAGGTCAGCGTCCTCAGGGAGATTCTGTGCCTCACATTGGTCAGACTCCCTGTGACGCAGTCGATGAACCGCCACACGAAAGCAGTCCCGAGAGAGAGCGCAATTCGACCGAGAGGGCAGTATTGCAAGAGGCTGGTGTTGTCGGCCAACCAATCTGCACTGCGACAGCAATCGCACATGAGCATGAGAAAGCGAAGCATGATAGAGTTTCAGAGACCAAGCCCAGTCAAAGCACTCGTCGCGGAGGCACTCCGCATCGTCGCCAGTTCTCGTTTGTGCCTGGAGACGATACAACAGGCGATGCCAAGGCGCGCGGAAACCAGCCGGTAGCTCAAAACGAGAACAGTCAGGAACAGTCAACTGGTCGGCAAACGGTTCAACTCCGACAAGAAGGCAGGAGGTCGAGATCATCAGAGTGGATATAGATGGCGAAGCCTTCACGTCCAGACGCAAGCGATATTCCCGGAACAGCAAAGTTAAAAGGACCCTGTTGGCACGTATCGCCTGGCTCTGCGGTTAGAGCTAGGCACTTTTGCATGTAGAGTAGCAGCAAGCAAGGAAGCGAGTGAGGTCTGGTTGGGTCTGGCCACTGAATTGCTAAAATTTTCTATTATATCAACGGCTAAAGTTTATAAGTGTGTAAGTTTGACGTGAGTACTTCCGGACACAGCATGGGGGGTGCTGCCGGGAGACATATCAAATTTGCTCGGGGGGTTGAGTGATAGGCTCGGGTTGGATGATAGCTGCCATGACCGGGAGGCTTTTAATGGGTGAGGCTCGAAGCTCGACGGAAGGAGAATAGTATACAATGGGGTACGGGTGAGGCTGCCTCGACGGCTCGACGGGATCTAGCTATGGAGGACAATATCCGGCTGCTGGTCTGGTCAAACTTGGCAAGGACTACAGCCAAGCTGTCAGTGTCAGTGTCAGTGTCAGTGTCAGTGCCAGTGGCCTGTCAATTCGGACAAAAGCGCCGGTGCAGAACCTTAAAGTACTTAAAGTTCGAGCAACAGACGAATTAAGGTTGAAGTATTGGGAACGGCGCACAAATAGCGTCCATGACTGGAATGCTGCTCCATCGACTGCTGGATCGAGCAACACTGCTACGTCGGCAGCGGTTAGGGAGGAATGTGATTGTCGTTAGTCTAGGAACCATCAACGGGACGGGTAAGGCAGCAAAGTGTGTCTATCCCCTCCCCTCATCAACGACAGCATGGCATGGCATGGCGCGGCATGGCAACTAGATTGGGTACAGACAGCACTGTTTGTAGGTAGACTAGGCCAGGGCATACCGTTTGTCGGCCGATAGCCTAACAAAGTATACGGTTGTGCCTGGACTGGAGAGGAATGCGTGGTTCGCTCTCGATGTTGTCCGTTGTATTTGTCAGGGCTTCTTTTTGTGTAGTATGAATCGGAGTCTTGGTCCTGTGTGCTGGCAGGCTGGTGATTGCCATTGAGACATTGCCATAGCTGAACAATTGGACGCAGCCCCGATGATCTCGGACTGGAGGGTTGGAGAATGCGTGAGATGACAACTTGTGCATACGTCAGTCAGACTGATCACTTAAAACGAACGAATGAATTGGTAACTGAACAACCGTTGGTGATGACTTTGTCCGTTCTCAGAGGGATCATCGGCCAACGTTGATAGAAAAGGAATAAGGTTTCTTGATGCACATCCTGGCCAGTATTAGCTGGGCGTGAAGTGTGATTGAAGTGTGTGATGTGACGGGATGTGATGTGACGACCTCAAATGGCCCAAAGTGTTAGGGGGTGCCTCTGTCGGTACAGTAGGATGACTAAGACAGGACTAGCGCAGACAAGTGCAAGTGCAACCGCAACTGACTGGCTGCTGGTGGCGGATCGAGAGTGGCCCTGCACTTGCACTTTCGGGCACCTTTCTGAACCCTCCATCCCCGATCCCCCGAGACGATAAGCGAGAGCGCTGAAACCAGATCTCTGGGTCCGCCCGATCTCCCTAGAGTCGAGCTATGGCTGGTGACTGGCTGCTGAGGGTTCGTAGTGAGGGTTACCCTACCAATCGATGACTTTTGACATCCGCCTTGGTTGAAACTTGCACCAGCCCGTCCCTCCAGTTCAAACGTTTCGGGCACCCCTCTCTCTTCTTGGTTAGAAAGTCGGGTAGACAGACTGACAGAGAAACACTTCAATTCAACAGTCGAGACTCCAAATCCATTTGTGTAGGTTTCTCTCTTTGTTTGCTCACCCCGATTCAATTGGATGCTTCTCCCTGCCGTCCTCAATTCGGCGCCGAGGCGCCTACCTCTGCACGACTTCCCGACTGCATAGTTGGTTCCCGTCTGCCCTTTAGGATAGCCCGCGATACCCGACACAGAGGGCCGGTTTTGCGGCGCGGCACATTGGTAGTCTATCCGTGCTGTTTAATCACTAATCACTACCTATAGACCATACCTATCCTGCAGCAACAGTAAACCACCAAGGGCGAAATTCGTCATGGTGAGTACAGGGCTTCGACCGGAAAACTTACAGCGCGCCCTCGGCCAGCTATCTCTGAATGGAGGCAGCTACGCTCATCTGGACGCTTCTAGTCGTAAAGCCAGTTGAAGGCTTTGTCGCCCATGCGAACAGCAGGCATGTTTTCACTTTCCGTAGCATCTATTAGCCTCACGAATTCGGGTTAGAAATACCAACATTATATACTGTCTTGGGAATAAGCCGCAGTAGTAGTTCTTGAGATGACACATGTGTTGGCCTAGTAGTGAGGGACGATCCCCAACTGCGGCAGTCTAGGTATTTCCACGTGTGTTAGGGACAAATACCAACCTAAGGAGATCGTTGCTGATCCAAGGCGTTACATCTCATAGTCTGCCAGATAGAGTTTACCCTTTGCTTAATCGTCTATTATATGATAATATCAATCCACCATCTTGTCATCATCACTACCAAAAAAGGAAAGATGCAAGGAGAACAAAGGAACATGGAATGAGGGTCGAATACCATGTGTAAGTATTTTTGAACACGTACAGAGTAGAGTGCTGTGCGATGGGGATCTTCGCATGCAGCTTAATGCAAGGCTCTAGCTTGCCAGCACACGTTCTGCAATGTGTACGATCGTTCTCCATTGATGGACGACGGAGAGATCGTAGACAGCCTACCTATTGCACGGAAATGATCGCCATGACGCACTCAGAGAACCACAGTATTAAGGTTACGATGCCGCAATTATAGCAACGGCCGATGGCAACGATGAATTGTCACAATTCGGGGGCAAAATGTGCGAGGGATCGTACATTACTCGGAAGGATCTGTGTATGCATGCATCATGCAGTAAGGTTCCTTTTTCGTTGTACCAGGGAGATGAGATGAGATGAGGTGCGGTGCGGTGCAATAGATGGAACCTACCCACTATCCGGGTTGAGACTATCGCAACGGCCCTTGTTGATTACAATCAGTACAGTTCAGCCCAGTAGAGCGGCGGCGGCGGCAGAGAGTGTTGGTTGTAGGGCGGGTAGAGAAGAGAGCCTAAATTGGGGCAGCCGGGATAAGAACGGACAAGGAGCACGACACAGACAAGTCTTGGGTAGGGTTCAGTTCTGACTCTTGACTCTTGAGTGAGGGCCAGGCTAGAGTGAGCCTGTGAGGGCCAACACCAGCGCCAGCGCCAGCGCCAGGTCAGGCTCAAGCTCAGGATCAAGGGTCAGGGTCAGGGGCGTCCCAGCAAAGCAAGAGTCATCTCTGATCCGCTAGAACAAAGCAAGTTAGGGAGAGAGGAAACGGAGGGGGGAGTGAATATAGCCAACGGTGAGCGGGAGCGGTAGTGGAACCTCTTAGCCGGATTCACGACCCTTGCGCCTTGGTCCAAATCGAGCCAAGATATTTGGCATCATGGGTCATTGGTCATTCATTGTCATTGATGAGCATCCATCTGTGGCTGACTCGATGTCAGTCAAATAGTGGCACGCCCTAAGCCGCAAGCAGTGGTCGATGTGTCGATAGAACGACGATAGCCTCAACCGTTTTCTGATGAAGCCCGAAGCGTCAAGGGGAAGAAAAGCCAATTTCCAAGGTTGTTGTGAGATTCTGAGTCGTGCAAACGGCCAACTGAAGGGGTGCTAGTGATGAACCTGGCCGACCAAAGGAATGGTTCTGGCTCCAGGTACGGACAACCGACGGAACGGTATAGGACAGGACCAACGGATCAGGACAGGAACTGGACAGGACAAGACAGAACATCGTACTCTGTGATGATTAGTGTTTGTGCCAGAAATGAACCCTTGCTTTGTTTTGACACCTGGCTGGATAATATGGAAACAATGGGGCCCGATCGGCAACGGTCTGATCGTCCATCTACAGCAAAGCCACTCCGCTACGAACAGCAGAGTGCCAAAGCGTGCATGTCTCAGTGACAGGAGACCAGAACGGTGGAAGCACCAGGGAAGGGGAAGGAAAGCATCAGCTTGACAGGGGATACGGACAAGGACATGAACGACGACGACAACGACATGGGCAGGGTCAGGGTTGCAGGGATCAGGGATGAGGACAAGGTCAGGGACCCAGATGGTAATCAAGGAAGATCATTCTCTACAAGGACAAGGTACTAGGGTGCAGTATGATTGGCGATGGTCCACTTGATGGCAGATCAGAGTCAGACAAGCCAATGACACTCCCAACCCTCCCCCCAGGACCGAAGCGCAACGGGCGCCCGAAATTCTTCGGGAAGAGGCCCAAGCTTCTTCCGAGCACAAGAAACATTCATGAACGAAGACACTGAGACTGAGACTGAGACTGGGACTGCTGGGACTGCTGGGACTGCTGTGACGTGACACCCACTGGTAGACCTCTCCCAGGCCAGACAGTAGCCCAAGGCCCCTGGCGATCACTAATCGTAGAGAAAGAAACCGTTGAGACTGCCGTTTTGCTGCAGTTAGATTGTTAAATCCCGGGCAGTACGTACCTTGGCACAGATGGATATATATGGATCATCTAGCCCTGTCTCAGATACCCAGACCATGATGGGTGATGGGTATTATTGATTATTCTATAGCGATCCGAAAATTCAATTGAATTGAATTGAGCCGAGTTACATCGGTCCACAGGAGTCATGAATCACGGGAGAATCTTTGTTTGGTACAGAGTAGCTCGGGGTGTGCAGACCAAGGATAAAGTCATATTTTAATTAGGCGGTTGAAGATCGCAATCCATCTGCTACAGTATGTACCTCAGCCAGGATGAGGGTATTTTGAAAAGTCCATGTTGCTGAGGCATGCAATTTTTTTAAAAGAGGGCCGGACCTAGAGACGACTGCTAATCATTGATTGACCTGCCTGCTAGTTACAGCACATACCTACTGCCAACCAACTAACCCACGGGGCTAGCTACGGGCCTCCTACCTTAGTACCTGTGGCCAAGTAATCGTATCCATCCATGCTTCAGTCGGGATGCAACGGCGGTTACCAAAGAGTAAAGCATAATCATTACAGTTACACGACCTGTCTACGTAAGGTAGGTAGTATTGCTTCGCGTTACGCATACACATTCACAAGCTGTTGGGTCGTTTCGTATTCTACCTAGATTGCGAGATACTGCAGGGTGAGGTAACATTTCACTATCCGGCAATACAGTTAGAGTTATCGTCAGGCATGTACTATGTAGGTACTTTAATGGCATGATTGTGTCCTTCTGCTTTTGATTTTGCTTTTGCAAGCCCATGGATCTTCATTTGCCTATTCCAGCTTGACCTGAATTTTGGGTTTGGAGTCCTGTGTTCTTTATGCGTTTCGTAATCGTCATCGACAGAATGTAACGTCCTGGTTTCATGTGAGCCACCCCGAATGTCATCGGCGGTCCTCCAAGAACCCTGCCTCCAGCTCTCAGCTGTATGGAAACGGCCAGCCCGCCTCATCGGTGACACTACTACCCTGTAACAGTAGCATCGTAAATTGCTACTCTACCATGTACTCTGTACACCCACCCGAATATCGGGGACAGGGTCCCCTGAGACGGTACACTGGTACGGGAACGCTGTACAGATAGGGTCCATAGTTTATTTGCTTCCTTTGGTAAATGTGTTGCATGCAACTGCTAACAAAACCCCGTGGCATGGATCGAGGTTGCTTTTTGTCTGGGGCTGGGGATGGCGCTGGGTTTCGTCTTTTTCTTTTCTTTTTGCTTCTGATTTTCGGTAATGGCGAGTCCGATGGTGAGGCTGGAAATATTGACCCAAATATCACGTACAGTAGCATCCATGGTAATTTGAATGATGGCGACCTTGTCCATGTGTGTTGTGTGCATGTGCATGTATTATGGGCGGTAGGTAATTACCAGGATATGTCAACTTGCTCTCATACCCAATCAGTCAATGTGTTCGTATATCCCGAGCAAGGGTACAGCTCAGCCGGCTGGGTACAGAGTACAGAGTACTGTATGTGCAACCGACACCACCACCACCACCTTCTTCATAGGTGCCTGGTAGGTTCGGTATTACCCCCTCCCGGTGGCCGTTGGGACTACTGTACGGCAGCGACGTTGGTTGACAGACAACTGCGTTACCCGTAGATGAACGAGGGTTTCACACATACTGTACCATGGTCATGGAACCAGCCAGTTCCTTGGGTGGTTCAGATCAGATCAGATCAAGTCAAATCAAAAAATAGAAACATTGGTTACACCGAGATTACACGGGCCCCAAGATGCGGCAAAAACAGCACTCGGGGGATGCAACACCAGACAGATAATCGTGTGACGTGATACCTAGGATACTGACATGACTGCTCAGGCTGAGTGCCGACAAAGATCTTCCTTCCCCCGAAGCCATTCGGACTGTTCACTGATGGCCGGCGGGGGCACGTCATACTGGAGTCGGAGGGAGATTGAGATTGGGAGATCTTTCCCATGGCAATCGTATCAAACCCCTATCCGTCGTGTTCTGTGAGATGCGCATATATGACAAAGACATGGATTGCTGCATTGTCGGGTCCAAGTTCCCTCCCAAGTGATTGGTTCAAGGGTCCGGAAAATTTGCTACTGAGCTTGCATGTCGGCCGCTGCCACGACCCTTGCCTGCTCTGCCCTGCTCGCCTGCGTGCGGGATCGACACCAAGGCGATGGACAAGCAGGCAAGGCGCAAGGGCAGTGAGCAAGACCAAGATTGGCTCCCGTCCTTGTGGACACTTGCAATTCGAGTGCCGACCCTGACATCAGCTGGCCCCAGGCCCCAGGCCCCAGGCCCCAGGATACTAAAAACTAACATAACGGTAACGTATCCGTAAAGAACACCGTGATGGAAACTGTCCGACCCGGCCCTTTTTTGTTAGATTGCGATGTACTCTGCACCTACCCAGACATACGGGTAGTCTGTAGAATAATTCTAGTGCTCAATCGATTGTATTCGTTCTTTTCTTTTCTTTTCCCTCTACTAGCATCAATCAGTCCACAAAATTTTGTGTCAAGTGAGACTCTCGACCCCATCCCATCCCAGCCCAACCCGACCGCGTGGGTAATCTAGTAATCAAAGTGATGTGCAGTACCATCCTTTTAGGCTCGATGTGACGTGACAGGTGACGGACTCCAGCAAAGATGTGATGAGCGACTGGTTGATGAACGAAAATATGGTTAAGATTGCGAACAAGGCTTAACTCACGGTTGCTATTGTCGCGTGGGCCAGCGTGGACCTGGGCCTAAACCTGCCCCAGGCCATCCATGCCTGCCAGCCTGCCAGGTCGTTTTGTTGTCTGCTGTTGACCTGATCTGATCTGACCTGATTGACCTGACCTGACTTGACCAGGCCAGGTCTTGGCTTGCCTCGAACTTGAGTCAGGTAGGCAAGACGAGGGGGGGTTTGAGCGCGCCTACATGATGAAAGAAGCAAAACCAAACCAAACCCATGTCTGAGTCGAAACAAAAATGGACATTAGGCTAATGGTAAGGAAAAAAAAGTCCGAAGACCAGTAACAGGGCGAACGAGTGCGGGAATAACAAGCTACGTCTCATCACCATGACTCTTATGCATCACTACGTAAGGGCCGGCAATAACAATCAACGCAAAATAACGGCACGGGGACTAGAAAAAGGGCGAAGAAAGACGGGACAAGTCAAACTCAAGACAAGGCAAGACAATACGTATAGATATTTGTTCACTACAGCACACGGCCCGGGGCTGTTGGCGGCTCCCCGATCTCTCCACCAATACCCATGATCAATGCCCCTCCATCTTTTGCTGTCCAGATACCCGTGTCCTTGGGCCAAGCAGAGAGGAGGAGGAGGAGGGAAAAAAGCGTTGCGCTGCGCGTTGACAGAAAACAATCACACCCACGGCACACGATGCAACCCTGTCTTGGGTCAAACTTCCCGGTTGGGCCATGCTGTGCTGCCAACTCTGGACTAGTCATCTTGCAAACTCCCTAGACCCAAAGGACCAAGGCCAAAGCATGGTCCCTTGATTCGGGACACCGTCGAGCCGGTTCTCTAGTCTGCCTGCAATCAGATGCCTCCATCAATCATCGATCAGCATTGGTCGACCTGACGATTCGAATCAGGTAAAGTACCCATTTACGTGCCCCATGCATGGCAGCTTGACCCAGGCCTGCCCAGGCTAACCTGGATATGTATGGGTAGCTGGCTAGTGGATCGACGGATCGATACCAGTATTCCAGGAATAAGAAACAGAATCAAAGCGCCATCCCCGAAGGAAGGGTTCCCTATTGGGCCTGAGCCGCCCGGACGCCAGCCAAACGGTGGTGGTATTGCGCTATGCTAATGCCATGTTTAGGTTTCTTGGTCTGTTACCTCGTTTCCGATTCTTGTAACAGCTAAAACAGAAACAAGCTCAACAACGGGCTCAGTGAACGGGCAGCGCGGGGAGGGATGAAGCATCCAACTTGATGTCTGCAGCTGAATTGAGCTGAGCTGAGCTGAGCTGTGTCATGCTGCTGCGCTGCGCTGCGTTGCGTCGCGCCGAGTTTAGCTTGGCTTGGCCCACGCCAGGCTAGGCTTCCAAAGATGCGTTCAGCCATTTGTTGACAGTGGACCAGGGGGGCCAAATCGAGATTTTGCATTTGGATCTTGGTATCTGTAGGGAGTAGAAAAGAACTCACGACAATGCAGTCACTCCCCCCCACAGAATTGATCACCGTAGATCCCCTGTGCCGTCTCTCTTGTTCTAGCGCAGTCGCTCTCCCTCTACGGGTTTCAATACATGCTACCAAAATAGAGAGAGAGAGAGAGACGTAAGTGACTGAGTGGACTGAATACTGATACGATAGCAAACATGAACAATGTTCTGTCGCCCAGTCATGTTGCTGGGGCTCTTGTTGGACAATGCCTGCCAACCTAGCCAACTCTATTTCAAATGTTTCAGTACAAACTCTGTTATCGTCTGCCTTGTATCCGTAAATTTGTGTCCATGCGTTGCTACATTCCAGCGTCACTTCCTGTCAGCCATTTCAGTTGGATTGTGCGTTTGTCAAGGCTTTTGGACAATGCGCCCATTGCACGGTCGTATCCGAACGGGTAACCAGTTCGGTACTTCAACGTCGTCCGTTCGCGGTACCTTGTACTGTGAACTTCACAAACGGAAAGGTCGATCATTCGACGACGCATCTCAGTCACGTCACAGGTCACAGGTCACAGTGAGAGCCAAAGACAATCATGAGTCAAGTCAAAGTTGAGTTCATTAGATAATATTGATTGTGAAAAAGCACTAGAAGCAAAAACCCATGGCCCGGCCCTTTGCCATATTGTGATGCACAATATACGACCATGTTTGCACCTGACTCCGTACCCGTCCCTGGAAACGCCTGGTATCTTTCCTTGATCAAATTCAAAAATCATGTTTGCCTGCCATTACTTCCTCCATGCATTACTCAGCACGTAGTGAAGCTGTCGATCCCGTTCGAGTCACACACTTAGCCCAACAGAGAATGCAATTGCATGCGAGAGTCCTGTTGCGAGCGAGGTTGTGTTTGAGACTGTGACTGGGGCTGGGGCTGGTGCTGTACAGGCGAGTTCGGGGCAGTGGGCAACTGTCTTTGTCCTGGGATACCGTATGGTGAAGGCAATGCCGGCTTGTACTCGCATCGTTCCGTAGGTTGTCTGTCCTCGCGAGGGAGTGCGGTGGTGCTGATGCTTGGGAGCCTGGACTCACCACGGCTGGAGTAGTGCCCGCGAAGAGGCGGCAACTCAACAGGCCTGTAGAGAGGTACAGAGTGGTGAGATGGTGATGTGGTGTAGTTGGATCCAGTTTCGGATTCGGCGGACTCGGATGAACAAGGCGAAGGAAGAGGAGCATCAAACCATGATCCAACAGGGTGACGCGTGATAGGGCCCGACATGGGCGACAGGTGTGATCCTGGGACCTGGTGACCTTGTGTTGTTGAGATAGAAAGTCCATGTCGGTTTGCAGAATAGTAGTCCTCATGGCCCTGATTGGCACGGCGACGGTCGGATCGCATCCGTCTGTTTTGGCTTCCATTCCACCAGTTCTTGACGGCATTGTCACTTCGTCCATGGAGGCGGCGAGCAATCTCGGCCCAACGCTTTCCAATCTGCTTTACAAGTTCTTCAATGAGGGCACCCTCCTCAGGTGAGATGGGGTCGTGGTTGAGGGATGGCTTCAAGTTTTGGTGGTAACGCTCGCGGCATTGCTTTGGTGTTCTGGAAGAGAGGTTCTGAGCGATGCGAACCCAGTTAAGAGGGCCATGGTCTTGAACGAGGGTCATCAGGTAATGATCCTCTTGCTGGGACCAAGGGCCTCTTCGGTGAGGGGGAGCATTCGCATTCATGTTGGCTGTGTGTGAAGACGAAATGGTTGTGTTGTGGAAGAGTCTTGTGGGGGGATCTTGTCCAATTTATAGGACAAGCAAACGTAGAAATGATAAAATTTGTACGCTGGTTGACTTCTGATTTCTTGATTAAGATTAGAGTTAAGTCTTGTTTGATAGGGCAGGACGAAGAAGAGCAAAAGTATGAATATAGAGTTGAGTTGAGTTGTGTTGAGTTGAGATGAGATGAGGCTCAGGGGAAGAGATCTTGATTCAGAAGGAGGGAGGTAGGGTGATAAAATATCCGTGAGAAGAGGAAGGATGATGGATCGATGGATGGATTGGGATAGATAGATGGGGCGGAAGGAAAGTATGAAGCGTGTGCAATGTATGGGGAAAAGGAACGTCGTGACACCCGGTGTGAGGAAGAGATGGAAGGCAACCTAGGCCCCAGGGGGTGTACGATAGGTGGAAGGAGTGGCCGACCGAGCTTCTGGCTTTCCATGGCTTCTGGTAGCTTTTTGACTGTGGCTTTGGCTTTGGGTTTGGCTTTCTGGGACCCCAGTCAACAAAGTTTCTTGATCTGCCACCAGGATGCCTGCCTGTGTCCGCTGTCGAGTTTACTGCATTGCATTGCACTGAAGTGACCTGAAATGAACTGAACCTGAACTGGTTTGCACTAGGCACGCTGCATAGTGGCGCTCTTTACCAGGGGGGGCGTGAATCTGGGTTATGTCAAATCAATCGAGGTGTGTGTGTGGGAGACAGAAAGATGGTGTGGGGTGAGGTTGAGGGTGAGGGTGAAGGGGAGGGTGTGTCAAAGTCTGTAGATCTCCACAGGGTGTGGCGTCAAGGAATCGACCTGAACTGCCCGAACCCGGTCCTTACGTACTATCCATCTTTGGATCCAGTGGATACTTTAACCTTCAGTGGAGGGGTGAACCCTACCATCACTGAACGACAAGGTCTCACCTCGTGACGGGATTGGCTAAGCGCCTAGACCCGCTGTTGTCAAAGCGATATGGAAGGTAATGAATGAGTGAATGGTTGATTAACTGAATGGTTGACTGGTATAGAGTAGAGAAGATGATGATGTTGCTGTTGTTGCTGGTGCTGGTACTGGATGTCACTATAATTACCACTCTTACTGTTGCTGGCACTGTTAGTTACTGTTGCTGTTGCTGCTGCTGTTGCTGTTATTGTCAACCGTCGCCATTAATCTCGCCGGAGCTATCACTCTTGCTGTTGGTTGGTTAGTTCAAAGCGTTGGCCGGATGCGATTACCTCCTTCCTTCGTCTGTACTCTCTGTTGCGGATACCCGTCTCGAACCGTACCTGCCTACTGGTAGTGATCCTTTGGCCTCGACTCGGCTCGACTCGACTCGGCTCAATTATCTACCTGTAGACTCTGCCACTATCGCTATCACTGTCGCAACCAATGTCTACGGGCCCATCGCGTCGCAATACGTTGCGTGGAATGCCAACAAACTCCAGAGTCTCGCTCAAACGCAAACGCAAACGCAGTACATACTGTACTGCACTGTACTGACCACTGACAAACATCTGTAAACGGCCCTTACCCGGCAATATCGACTGTCCCCGTCAGTCGGCATAACAACATGCTTGACGTTGGCCTCGTCAAGGGAGGCTTTTGCCAATGAACCAACAATCAGTCATAAAAAACAAACTCAATATCTGGGCAGGTGAGCAGCAATGCATGCTAACGTAACCGCATCCTGTTGAGCGTCAAGTGTGCACGTTGAGCCTTCATGGGGTGCAATGCTGTTGGCCCTCCTGCCCTCCTGTTTTCTCCTCATCGTCCAACGCACCCGGTAACAGGCAAGCCCTCTCCTTCCTATTGATGGAGAGATCATGTAGACGGGTATAGCGTTGCCCAGTAGTAACTGGTCGACCGACTTGATGGCCGAAGTGACAGTTCACATAGCCACAGGTCGCAATGGCTGTCAGTCATCGGCCCAACTCTCTCGGACCTTGCCGTCAAGCCAAGCCACCGAAACCACTCTTCCAATTCCTGTCTCTGCTTTCCTGGCTGCCTAGAATCATCTGTCGCATTAGGAAAGTATCTTGTCCACCAAACAGACTTGATTGCAGCCCTCTAGGTAGGTAGGCTTGCTCTGATTCCTTCTGCGTTGATAAACCTTTCACCATCAAACCCTCACTCTTTCCACTTTGCAATGACCAGGAAACAATGACAAGACCCATTTCTTTCTTGATACGTCCATGTATGTACTCTGTACAGAGTAAGCTCTGCCTACATTCGCACCGCTGCTTGGCCTAGACGGATGGATGCACTCAAGTGCTTGTTTCACACGATACATCACAAACCTCGTTTGCGATCTTCACTCTGGATAGAGCCGGTGAGAACTTTTGTCGCTCTAGCTGTGCTTATAGTGCTTTATACAGACTTGGCATGCAAGACTCGGCATGACATTGCATTGCTCATACCGAATACAGAGTACATTGGACCTGTCTCCAACCACCCTACAAACAAATTCTTCCGCGTCCTCGGCTGTATGGAACTACCTATATCCATAGATCGTAAGTAGTGTTATATAATCCAGTATATGGATTGCACGGAGCACATAGCAATTAAAGTGACTGTTAGTTGGCTGATCAAACTGAGTCGTTTCGTTTCAACGCCAATGACCCACGCTACCATGGTTCCAGGCCTCACCGTCGCCATCGCTGCCAGCGCGTGTGCTGTGGACCTTTTCAGTCTGCGCATAGACACTCTAGCGGAGAGAATGGAACGGTTAGGACCAGGGTCAAAGGCAGGGCGATCATCGACAACGGGTGGCTGCTGTCTTGAGCCACCAGCTTGGGATCATCGGGCTTCAAGAACGCTACGGCATTCGCTGCGCTGCGCTGTTCTGTTCTGGTCTGCTCCAGCAAGCATGGGTTGCCGTACAGTCAATACGTTCAACTTGGACTTGCGGCAACTTGGACGTCCCGGCTGATCGGTGGAGTTCATTGCGACGCTTCTGGCATTTACTAATACTACCACGTCGGACCTCTTGACAGAAACCCTCCGACGCTGTTCGGCTTGGCTTGGCTCAGGGAGTTGACGATGAGGGTGATGGTGATAGTGATGGTGATGGTGATGGTGCGCCCGTGCTTTTCTGTCCCAGTTGAGGCAGATGCATTTATTCATATGCAAATCGGGAACAGGCGAGTACATCGACGACGACTGACTGGCTGGCTGGCTGATTGCCTTGGTCGACCCTCACCTTACTTTGATTGAGAATAGGACAGCACATGAGCTATCTGCTACCAAGCATAAATATATCTAAGGGTATCCCTACTTGTGCTAATCCCTGGTAACGGTGACCTTCCAATACCTGACTCGTCTGATCACCCACCGTTGCACTGTCATGGCAAAATAAGATTGCTGCCATCCCCCATCTAGAAGATCTGAGGGCAAATGTCGTATTCCGTCTAATTGTAAATCTAAACAGCGAGAACCCTGAGACCCTATCGCTTCCTACCCTTTCTTTTCCCCCCTAGAGTACATGCTAACGTTTGCTATTATAGCCCGCCCCCGTCAAGGTCTCTCCAAGATGCGGAGAATAACAACATGGCCGTGGCCAGGATCAGGATCAAAGTGAGCAAGGGTCATGGTTTAGTAGGGAACCACTACCAAAGAACGAAACGAAACAAAACAAAAACGGGCGCGGCTAGGCTCGAACTGGGAAGGCCCTGCACGTCGACAAGGCAAGATTGACAATTGGCGTCCGTTGAGCTTGGATCAGCCCACGCATTCGGGATCACAGCGCAGAACGCTCAGGCATAAGGGAGGACCACCCAACTCATCATCTCAACCAACTGAATCCTTCCCTCTGTCTGGAGTGACGACATCTGACTCGCTCCCCTGGTCGTGGATGCACTGCTGTGAATAGGGGAGAGGGAGGGAGGGCTGTGTTCCCAGATGATCTTCCATGATCCCCCAATTGCTGGGTAGTTCCTCTCTCGGGTGTTGACCGTTTCAGCGGGTTTCTGTCGTCATAAGGGCTCTCTCTGTGTGTCCTCTCCGTACCTCCTATATACGACTCTAGAAAACACTGCTCGGATCAGGGGATATATTACTGGTGGGCAGGGCAGATGACGATATTGCCAATAGTCCCTCCCCGCTCAGACCGTTGATGGAGCCCCTAATCCAACCTGGCACTCTACCGACTCCAGGTGAACCTCGGCCACTAAACACCAAACACAAGAGGGAAAAGACGTTGTGGCGTCCGGCCTCCCTTGCAATACCAAGCCGTTTTGGGATTACGCCAAGAGAAATGGACAACGGCTTTCAGCTCAGCTCAGCTGCTTTCTCAGTTGACATCTCGCTTGTCCAATAGCACGTCTTCTTCCCCTGTCGTGTTGCACAGTTTCCTCGCTAGATACCCTGATTCAGCTCGGATGTGGTCACATCATTTTCCTTTTACAGTTTCTCCTCTTCTCTGACCCAGCTGTTTCTGTAACCTCTACCGAATGTGTGTGTGTGTGTGTGTGTCGTGTTTTGTCGATAGGAGGCCACTCACCCACCCTATACCTTTGTACTTACCTGAAACCTCACCACTAAATTCTAATGATTCTGACTGAACGTTTCGTTACACTGCCGAGTCCATCTCTTAATCATCGACCCTCCTTGCGTATGAGTGCGATTACTACAAACACTTACGTCTTACCTCACTGCTTTAGTTAGTGGCTTGATAGCATGGATGGGTACACAGAGCTGCAATTGACACAGAAACGCCAACATATGCAGACATTATCGGTTGCAAGTGGCAGGGTAGTTATGCTTTTGTCCACCCAGACTTCTGGGTCGTCCCAAATAAAGTGGATTGGTCGGCATCGACCTTGATGGTTGTTCGCCTCCATAACCGGGTAACGCAACGGGTGTAGATGAACTGGGACTTTCAGATACACACAAGAACCCATCCCTTAGCTTGCCACGAGCGACAATGCCCAACCGTACCTTGGAATCTTGAAATATGAAAATATGCTCCAAACGCCAGTCCTAGCCAGGCCCGTCGTGACATGCCGTGGCTTACTCATGCAGCTCCTTGCTTGTTCAAAACGCCAGACCGGCTTCTCGCCATGTCCCCTGATCTGTTGACCATTCGTTCCATGCCATTATCAAGTAAAATCACGCCCGTAGACCTTGTTCATAGATGGATATCACCACCTTCGCCAGCGACCCATCGTCTCCATGCTTCCTCATACGCCGTCTCGACATCGTCAACCCATCTTCTGGTGTTGAATAGTCCGCAATGCCACTTGCTTTCCCACAACAACTTGCGTATCTCGGCCAGGCGACCCTCTCCCTGACCATAGCCGCTCGCCGACATGGTATAACTGAGCTGGTTGGCAAGCTTGACTGCACGCTGCTCGTATTCTTTTTCATCCCCAGCGATCAGTTCGGCTGCAGCCTGTCGACCTTCGTCCGATTTTGGCAGGGCACCTTTGAGAATTGATGCCGCCATTCGAGAACACATCTTGTATGGATAACGAGGAAGTGTAAGCAAAGGCGTACTTGACCAGAGGACATCCGCCGCCGTTGTATGAGCATTGCACTCTGGAGTGTCGAGAAACAAATCGCACACTCGAGCCCTTGAGATGTGCTGACTTTTTGGGGCAACGTCAGTGAACAACAAGCGGCTGGCGACTTCCTCCCCGGCCCATTCCTTTGCCGTCCGCCGCAGGTTGGCTTCTCCTAATTCGGGAAATCGTAGAAGCCATATCACTGCCTTCGGAACCTGCGCCAGTATTCGTAACCATGTTCTGAATGTAGTAGGTTCGATCTTGACGAGTCAGTAGCATATTCAAGAAATACGTTGGGTTTTAGCAACCTACCTTGTACAACTGGTTGAAGTTGCCCATGATTATAATGTCATCGGCCAACTTAGGGAATATTTCCTTTCGCATCTTCCAGCGACGTTTCTGTTCTTGTTCCCAGGTGATCGACCGTTCACCTGCGTCGCTGGATTGGGCATGATCACAGCAGAAGAATGTATCTCGGCAGAATATGATGTTCTCCGAGTACATCCAATCCTCTCCCTCTCCCTCAGTATCATCCTGGAACAAGTCGGTAACCTTTGAGTTTCCACGCCAGGGTCGCAGGGTCTCGGGAGGAATGGCCGTGCTATCTGCTAATATGTAATCGCACCATTCAGCACCTAGTGTGCCGGCAAAGCCCATGAATGACATTTGGACTGGTGCAGGTCGTGCGGCAAAGACCTCGTTACGAGCTCCTCGTGTGTAACCGTTGAGATTTACAAGGACGTGAATCTCATCGCTAACGATCTGTTCAACTAGTCTGTCTGCAGGCCAACTGCTGGCGTCGCGAAAGACAGGGGCCTCGCGTTCGATCTGCTGTCGATGGACAGACCGATCACTCGCTGTCGTAGCATAACAAAATGCGCGCACACGTTGGGGATCATGGAATCCAAATACCGATTGCATTCTGGGAAGATCCAAAGGCGATTAGTATTTCTATACGCATGCGCACAATATTGGGAAGACTTACAGGTGAGCGAGAGGGTGATTGTTGAAGTCTGATGATACATATCCAATGTTCAGATGAGGGCTTGGGGGAGGAGGTGGAGGATAAACCGTCGAAGGTAGCCATGGCAATCGCAGCGTTGAGCAGGATATTCGGATTCCATTGCGCTGGGAAATGAGTCGTATATCTTTTGCAGATAGGGGACACGTGAATGTGTGAAAAGGCAGGACCGTAGGCGCTGAAGGTACTGCGAGTCCGTTGGGCAAACGAAGCCGAGTGTACCGAGCGGGTGCTTGCCTAGAAGATATGTAACGATCACGATACCACTTCCATTGAGTTGCACGAGTCGCACGCTCTACCAAGCGAACCACGCGCGCACCCTCCCATCGCTGGTTTTTCCACTTTGCCAGGCCCTGTTGAACCTCATGCGACGCGCCCAGGCCAAGATCTTGAATCTGTTGCGCCAAAGCAGCGATGCGGTTATCGTCGAGGATACCACGCCCCCAATACGATGCCTCGCTTAACTGACGATTAATGGTGCGAATAACACGGCTGACGAGACCATCATCATGCCCAGTAGCTCGAGCATCGATAAGCTGACCATCGTCATCAACATGCCATCGATCATATTTCCCGGCTTTGAGTATGACCCCACCCCGGCCCCTCCAGTCGCAAACCGAATTGAGAGCGGTAGAGAGACCGCAAACAGCCTCGGCGAAGTCGGGGTTTGAGTTTACTGCCCGTTTATAGTACGAGATTGCATCATTGATGCGCCCCCTGTCCTTGACAGCGTTGGCGAGGTTAGTCAGGGCAATATCGAAGGTCCCGTCGCATGACACTGCCTGCTCGTACATTTGGATAGCCAGATCCAGTTGTCCGATGTCTTTGAGCAAGCTTCCCAAATTGGTATGTAAATGTACGTGTTTGGGATCAAGACGCAGGCCGTAGTGATAATATGCCAGAGCCAACGCCAGGCCGCTTCCTGGCACAATTCCAGGGATACCTGGATGAGAGAGAGCATCCACACTTGGCCTTGGGGGGTTGGATGTAGCTTGTTGCACACCAGCAAGGAGAATACCGACATTGTTGGCTGTGGAAGGACTTTCCTGGAGGGACAAAGATAGATAGTAGAGAGCCAGGATATCTTCAACCCCTGAAGGGCGTCGCAGGATATTTGGTGCCCCTTGCCCAGTCGACAAGGAGTCCTGAAATATCTTTGCCAGTGACAATAGGGAGTTGCTTGTGGTCTGTACGGCTGCTCTCTTAGTTGAGCCTTCAGGCACATGCTGTAGTCCTGGTAGAGCTCCAGTACCACCGAAAACCAGTTGTGCAGTGTGACGAGCACGCTCAGGGGGGAGTAACAAGGGCCGCGTGTTGTACCCGACTTGCCCGTTCGATGCAAAACCCTCTTTTGGCGACAACGCTGTCTGAATTTGACGAACGAGATCCTGTATGCCGGTCATTCGACGACCAACACTAATCAACACGGCTTCCTCGAATGCTTCTGACGCCCTGTTGATTTCTTTAAGACTGTAGAGCATAGTCCCCTTTGCATGTATCAGCGCTAGTATGCGCCCATTCTCTTTTGCGGGCAGTGCGTAACCACTTGATGCAAAGCCAGGGGTCTTTGTTACTTGGCCCTGAGGCCCATGTCGTTGATCTTGTACCTGTGTTGTATTAGCTATTTGGTGACCGCAAACCGGAACAGTCTGCACGGGGTCATTTCTGGAAGCTGGCTGGTCGATATTGGCTTCATGTTGCGAGCTACATACCGGGGATATTCTTAGAGCGCGCTGGACATGGTCGATAATATCAACGGCTTCCTTACTGCGTTTCTTATATAGCAGGCCAACCAGATGCTCAACAGCTTCGAGATAGCTGGGTTGCACCTCGACAGCTCGAATCCAATGTTTTTCGGCCTCATCTTGACGATTAAGGCAATAGAGAGTGGCGGCTTTGTTCGTAATTGCCTCGACATCGCTGCAAAAGAGTTAGACTAATGAACAGCCACTTGACAGTTCACGTAGGAGAAGAGGTTTACCTCGAGTCAAGGGCAAGAATTCTCGAGAACCATTCCAGTGCCTCTTGATATTGTTCCAGACCATAGTGCAGACATCCTCCCAACATCATTCCATCGATCCAACCCCAGCTACTCTGTTCGCAGAGATTACTGAGCACTTCCAAAGTAGACTTGGCCGCCGTGAATGGAGTCGTATTTCCCATGGGTAAGTAACTGTTGGAGGACCCATAGAAGTTATGCGCCGAATGCCTCCTGCTGCTGTATCCCTGGTAGTGTTCATTTTCTTGAGACGGCCTGAAAGGTGCAAAATCGTGTCCAAGAGCTGCCTCTGAGATCCTCAAAGATGGCTTTGGAGGCTTGGGATAAACGAGAAGCCTCGGCGATGTATTATTTCCTGCTGCACTTTTGGTCGGATTTGGTTTTCGGATGGCCTGAGTGCATGCTAGGAGGTCAATATAAACCTTGTGGGCCTGCAAGACTACCTTCTCTCTGAACCCTTGCGGGCTACTCATATGAGTAGTTCCGGTATATGATTGAATGGGCATGCCCAAGTCATTGCCGGGGTGGCCCTGGGGTTCCGTTTCAACAACATGAGAAAACGAAGATGGGCGTGCGATCCCGTGAACGGCATGATGCTGGAAATGTCGAGGACCTTGCTGTTGAACATGTCTGGGGAGAACGCCAGACTGGGCGTGGAAATTCCAGGGCATATGAATGGCTGGTTGACCAAAAGGCAACGATTCGTTCATGACAACCGGGGGTGGACAGAATGCCCTGACGTTGTATTCGTGAGCTCTTATCACTGGTTGGTAATGGTTTGGGAACCCAGACGCCTCGGGTTGGCCATATGGATTAAACTGCGCTTCAGGTTGATGAAAGGCATAATAGTTGCCAGGGAATGCGCCGTGGTGTGGTGCGGCATCGCCCGCGTAAGCCCAAGTGGAGGACCTGGAACGGGCTTGTAGATGGTCGTCAAACCCTTTGTTACTGGCTGAGGGTGAATGGCGATGCTCTATATCAGTGGTAAAGCGAGGGTGGTGCACTGACGGGCTGGCAAGAGGGAACGCTGTAGAAATTGCCGAACGAGGTTGAAATAGGTGTTTTGGAGGTGGAGGACCATGGGAGAAGGGCGATGGTGATCCGTCATAGCCGGCATCGATGGTCCCGTTGGGAGTCTTTCGCCTGAGGTGATATTCTTGGCGTTGCGGGTAAAAGGCAGAGCCGAATGAGTTGTTGAGCCGCTGAGGTCGAGAGGTGCGAATCGCAAATGACTGCTGATACGGTGATGCGACATGGTGAAGGTGGTGGTCACTGAATGAGGAGGCGTCGTGATTCGGAAATATGGTGGCATCGAAGTTCGACTGCGGCGGCGTCATCGCAGGAGGGGGATTTTGAAGGAGAGGCAACATGACAACGGGGTATATTGGCGAAGAAACAAAACTGACTGAAAATGCAGGACGAAGGACACTGGTAAATGGCGGCTGAGCATGGCCTGTTGGTCAAATGGCATGGCTGGCGGCTACGCTGGGTATCAAAGTATTGAGTTGATTGCTGACAAGCATCTGAACAAGTTAGAAAGGCGAGAGGGCTGCGCCAGCGCAAGACTGGTGGTTTCAAGAATCCGTGAGGAAGGCTTGTTCCGTTTTTTCAGAGCTCTGGTAGGTCGCGCCCGTTGCTCCGGAGAAGGCCTATTGAGTCTATCGCAAATGAAACCGAGATCAAGTCGCACAGTAAAGAACAGTCGCGTTCATGGCGGCAATGATGAGTTTCGAGTCGCAGTGACAGGGCATGAGAGCTTGCTAGACTTAGTAGGCCCAAAACGTCAAAGCTGAATCGAGTGGAAATTATGCGCCCGTGAATGAAAGGTCGAAGTGCGATATTCACACAAAAAGATAAGCAAACAAGCTCTTGTATAATATCGGCAGGTTCGTTTGCCCGACAGGTAGAGGTAGCGCCAGGTTGAATCAAGTAAAGTGAGGTACTCTGTACAGGTCCTCGATGTGACTGAGGTGCCTGCGCCGGCTCGGGCGGTCCACTTTGAAGCGGGAGAAACGGAGACCCAGAGCTGAGCTTGAAGAGGGGTACCACCAACAGGCTTGGCCTAGCAGGCCTAGCACTGCTAGCAGGCTTCTGCCACACAGCCTTTGTTTTGTGCTGCCCACCTTTTTTCGCCAAAGACCCACGGCAATCCTAACCGACGATAAGCCAAAAGTCCATTTGACTCCTCCATGTTTCATGGGATGCGAATCCTGGCAGAAATAAACAACTGGTTGTCTTTCAAGATGATTGTACTGTGTTTTCCTTTAGAGACTCCAAGTCACACAGAGATTAATTTGCAGGAATTCTCGACATCTGAACTAGTATTAGAGCATGGATGCCAAAGTCATTAGACACGAGCAATCCAATCATGGGGAATGGGTCGATCATGAAATGTCACATAAATGTACGGAGTACCCCGGTCTAGACAAATAAAAGAGAAATTACACTGGGGAACAACCAACAGCTTAAAAGACGGATATGTTTAGAGCCAATAAAACATGGTCATCTTGAATTTAAGTCAATGTTCGCTTACCCAGTAGCTTGTCACATGTGTGTCTGGCTGTTGCAAGGTCTCTCTCTCATTTGACTTTGGTAAGCACTTTGCATAACCTCTTGAGACACACATATGATACTCATTGAGAATTCATATATTGGCACTCTGTATCTGTACTAGCATTATAATAAATTCACTTGTGAAATTATCTCAAGGCATCACAATGTTTTCTCTACCGTTGTTTTTCTGGGGTAATACCACTGAGGTCAGTGCTCTCTTCTCGCCAAGATTGATAGTGTGTCCCAAGATGTATATATAGCAGTCTCTCGACGCACACATGTTGTACATATAGATATTAAGGTATATCAGTGTATATATCCAGAATCATGAGGCAATCATGTGAAAACCTTAAAAGACATAATGCAAGCGAAGTTGAAAATAATGATTCATTAAACAGTGATTTATTGAACAATCGACTTCTAACACTACTTTCGTTTACTGCTGAGTTGAACTGGCTTGGATGAGCAATTGAGTTTCCAATCCAGATAGATCCTTCATTGACAATTTTTAAGTATTGAGAAGGCAAGGGCTCCGGCCTAGATAGTTGATACAAGATGTCACGAAAACAGTTCAATGAGTATCAAAAACTACTCTTCAGACTTGCAAAAGTTATGTGGCCATGATGATGGACCGCTGCATCCACAAGAGCTTGATAGCTAGTATGCCGCGGTGAGTATTGGGCTTCCATTCCTCTTCCTTGAACAAAAATAGAAATAAACCACAGAGCGTGATGGTAGATTTCAGAGTGAGTCAAGGGTCTGTCACGCATTCATAGAGCATTACTTTCACGACGATTGGAAAAGAGATGTAGTCTATGAGGAGACCATCAGACAATGGATCTATTGTTCTTGTTTTGTGGTATTTGGATTCGTGAGAGATCAAATTTACTCCTCGGGGACTGCGAAAAATGTTAGTATAAATTATAAACCAAGTGTTCTCTTTTTAGACTTACTGTCGATGTCGCCGCTGTCAATGGCCTCAATGACAGACTGGGGAGGCTTGCCATCAACCTGGCAGCCAACACTGTAGGCGGTTCCGAGGATCTCCTTGACGGTACCAGCGAGGTCCTTGGCGAAAGACTTGTATCGCATGGTGCGGGCGATCTCAATGATCTCGTCGAGGGCGACAGACTTGTTGTGCTTGATGTTCTTCTCCTTCTTGCGGTCACGGGGGGGCTCCTTGAGGGCCTTGATGATGAGAGAAGAAGCAGTGGGAACAACAGAGACAGCAGCTTGACGGTTCTGGATGGTAAGCTTGACAGTTACGCGCAGGCCTTTCTGTAAAAAATTGTAAGCATCTTCCTGGCACGTCGCAACATGTTGGGAAATCATACCCAGTCGCCAGTAGCCTTGGCAATGTCTTCTCCGACCTTCTTGGGAGAGAGACCCAGAGGACCAATCTTGGGAGCAAGAGCAGAGGAGGCACCGACCTCACCACCAGTGGCGCGGAGGTGGCTACAATATGTCAGTTTCGAGTCGACCAAAAATCCCATTCACAGAATCAACCTACATCACCTTAACCTCATTGGGGTCGAACTTGGGAGCTGTTCCTCGCGTTAGCAGATGGCCCCGTCGAAATTCGTCTAGCAAGTAAACGTACGCATCTTGGCTGTATTGGTCGTTGAAGTCGGCAGAGGCTCGTGGTTTGCGTGCCGGATGTGAAGGCGGATGAAGGTTGCGAAAAAAAGAGAAAAGTTGCAATCGTCGGAATCACAAATGTGTGCCCCACCAACGAAAATCTGCCCTAACGATTTCGAAAAGCGAGTGGATCACGTGCTTTTTAGTCATCATGTGGAGGGAGTGGAGAAAGGACAGATGCACGCCATCTGAGATGTTGATGGGCATCAATTGTAGAGCTCACAATGTCAAATAAATACTAATCTATTGCTCTTTCCATTCGGATTATCGCCTCATTGCGGCTCGTCATTATCTGCACTAATTCCTACAAAGGTTGAATAGCTTCGCGATGTCTGCCTGCAAACGCATCCATGACTTTCACGAAGCTACCTAGTATTCAGGGGCCACTAATTGGCACCACTCACGGCAAGCCTAGATAAATGGTTAGATACATGTAATTTGATCCATGGCTGGATGTTGGAATAAAACTTACTTCATCAAATGGTCCATGAATGTCTGGAGGGACACGTCGTCTGTAAAGATTGTCTGAGCAGTCGTGGCTCCTACGCCACCGTACGGGCCAGTCGTATGCGTGGTAGATGGGTTAAGCTTGGACAGAAGGAATCGAGCTTGAGAGCCACCTGCATCACAAACGATGAATCGAGGGAGAGGGAATCGATCAGTGATGAGATCCTAAAAGTTGTGAGTTAAATGGTGGCTAAAAAGGAGCAGGGGTTAGACTTACGCGAGCGTCTTCCTTGGGCTGCTCGAGCAAACCAGCAAAGTTCTCATATCCTTCCTGCTCTTGGTACCCAGCCTTCCTCCATTCGGCAACTGTCTCGCCGTGGAAAATCAAGATATGGAAGAAGGTATCGAGGAGAAGAATATGCGTGGGTTGGATGGAAGCAGAGTCGAGCAAAACAGGCTGGCCACCATCCTGGTCAAAGGTGTAGGAGTCCAGAGTGGGCTGAATCATGACAAGTGAGTTGCTAACATCCTCATGGTTGAGCACATGTCGATAAAATGCTGTCTCGTCAGGAGAATTGTTGAACACCTGGAGGAACTGACTTCGTCGGAGATGGAACATGAACTGCGGGTATAGAGTGAAGTTCTTTTCCAACCGGAATGATGAAGGGTCGTCCTTTCGGTAATCCGCGAAGCGAGAGCACAACCGAATTAGCATCCTATCGACCCATCGCAAGACATCAGGCCCATCATCGACCTCGGCCTTGAAAACAGCGATACGCGACATAAGGACAGCTGCAGCCTCTTGGTCGAATGATTGCGCAATTGCTGGGTCTCCGGCAGGGCTGCTGAGGTTCCTGGCAACCGTCGTAACACGGAGATGGAATTGTCCGGAAGAGTGTTGGTAGTATGTCAGGAACTGCATCATACCCTTCTGCGGTGCTTGCTGATGCGTGGCTGGTCCCTGGCCAGCAATTTCGAAGTAGATTCCGTAGCTGGACTTGGGATCAATACCGCACATCTTCCAGGAGCATGTGTTGCCGATACCGCATTCGGATTCGCCAACAGAAATGGACTTCTTGTTTAGGGAGACTGCATGGCCAATAAGACCTGTAACCTTGAGCTCCTTTGTGGTTAGAACCTCCAGCACGGCGTTGAAGCCCATGAGGAGGTTATCGTCTCCATCCTTTTCAAAGATTCTCACAAATGACTGCTTGAACATGGAGGATGTGAAGCTGTCGGTGAGAATCATGTGGCCACCAGTCGAGTTACATAGCCCCTTCATTTCGAGTAAACCAACTTGGTCTAGACAACCGGCGAAGATGTCGATGATGTGACCATTGTGAGCAGTGCGCTTAGCAAGGTTCTCGTAAAATTTCAGGGCCTTCTTGTAGTACTTGACGTTATCTCTGTCAATGTCATGATGAGATCGAATAGGCTCCCTCAGCTCAGGTCCGACAACCATTCCAGGTCCTTCTGTAGCAGGGCCACCAGCAAACAACATGATGCGGCCACCGGCGTTCTGGAAAGATGATTCAAGAAGGCCAACGGCAACACTGAGCGCAACTCCAGTGCAGCGAAGGTTACGTCTGTCGTTGGCAACGGGCCAGGGGTCTTTCTGAAGAGACTCGAGGGCCTTTGTCAGCTGGAATTCGGCCTGCTGAACAGGCAGAAGGAAGCGAGATGCTGGGCCCGCGGGGAATGGCCGACCAGGCTGGGGTTGCATGCCGGGTCGCACACCAGAGGTTGACAAGCCAAGCATCTCCTGGACTTGCTTCGCAGCGTACTCCTTACTACCCCGGAAGACGTAGGACTTGGCGCACTCCTCGTAGCCGATCTCGTGGACGTGTGCCTATTGAACTGTGAGTAAAACGAGCATGTGTGAAGTGGTGCAAGTGAGCCGTACCATTGTGCCATATGTGATGAGACCAACAAGAGCATTCTCTGGGAGCAGGCTCAGGCTCATGACAAGCGACTCCTTCAAGGAGGCAAGGCTGTCTGCCTCCTGACACATATCAACAACATATAGAAAGATTGGTGGCGCAGGAGCCGGTCGCGACAGGCGGTATTCTATCGTAGTGTTGGCTGGGTGAAGCTCGGGGGGGATAGCGTTGGCGGTGATGTCTTTGTAGTGAGGCGGCAGTTGGTTCCTGGACAGACAGAAGGGGCAGATCCAGACTCTTGCGCGAACATCGACTTGGCTTGGGAGTCAAGTTAGCAAAGAGAGATTCAAGCTACCAGCCAACCAAGGCGAGGTCATACCAGAATGGGTTCAACACTGAACGACAAGGTTGTTTACAAGTGACAGGCTCGAAGTGCAGCAAAGGAGTATCGGGCTTCTCCTTCAAGGGTGTGTAGAGTGCTCCAATGGGCACAACGAGTCTTGAAGCTTCCTGAACAATGTAAGCCTAGGGGAATAAGTCATTGAGCAGCCTACACACCATGCGGGAGCTGGGAAAGACGTTCCAACTCAAACGGACACCATCGCGATCCTCAACCTCACTCCATTGCTCCTTTATCGCTTCGTAATCCATGATGGCGGCAGCGGCAGATAATGTGCGCCAGTAAGCAAGTATACGTTTATGTTGTTTCGAAGAGCGCCTGGCTATGTATCGGGTGTCGAAGCTGGATGGTTGAAGGAATGCCGAAATATTATGGATTGGTCTCAAGAGCGACGGTAGCTACCCAAGGCCAAGGTATGAAGCTATGTGTTCACAAGGAAACTGAGCAGGAGGTAATTGGCTATTAGCGTGAAAGTGGGGTTCTCCCACTGATAGTGTAGATAACTGTGCTACTGCTATTGCTGTTAGCCCATGGAGGGGTCAAAAACTACCCTGGACTCTGACTCCAAGGCAGGGACCGTGCAAGAGGCAAAGTATGGATCTACTCGTATAGATGGACAAGTTATAGTATTGCCTGAGTCATACCGTATAATTATCTAACGAAAGCAGCTAGCAATCTGGAGCATAGCCTTGCTGTATGCATTATGCAAATAATATAGCTGCATTTATGAGTCAACATATGACAACTGCCGTAACATCAAGTTTCAGCTTTGCAAGGGAATAGACCATAAAAGACTGGAGTACCAGACCTCAAGAAACTGTCAGCTCATAATCAATCATATTCGACATTTATCTCAACATAAAAAAAGCTGTTGGCCGTTTAATTTTACGCATTTTCAGCGTGCTTGTTTTTATCTAACGATACCCGTTTCCCCCTATTAACAACGATTATCTTGTTAAAATGGAGAATATTGAACCTACTTCCCTCTTTTCTTTCGAGTCTCATGATACCGCATTATGCGCCATTCCGCCCCGAGAACTATGGTCATCAGTAGACCGCCTGAGATGCCTTTACGACAAGGCCTATACTGCCTGGCCTCCTCATGTAAACATTATATACCCATTTGTGCGACCTGAAGCCTTGGAGCATGCAGCTCAAGTTTTTCGAGGGAATGCGATTGAACATCAGCCTCAAGTGGCCCTCGATATCGCCGACTTCTTCAAACACAAGCATCACAACACTATATACCTGGGCCAAAGTTCAAAAGACAATGTCAGTCAGCTTGTAAGGCTCAAGAATTACATTTCAAATGTCCTCGGCCAGCCTCAGGATTCAACGGACGAAAACTTCACCCCTCATATGACAATTGGTCAGAGCGAAGATGCTGAAGCTGCGCCGCATTACTTTCTTTTGGAAAAGGCTCGTCGTTTGGCACCTATATCGTGGCAAGTGAGAGAGGTTGCTATTCTTGTTCGTGAACCCCTCGCACAGAGCGGCAGCCCTCGTCCTATGAAGCTCTGGGGGATCCTCAACCTCGAATCAGGCACACTCAATCAGACAACACAACCCCAGGATTTCACTGATCGCCTGGAAGAGATATCACGGATTACCTTCCAACCATCACACTGCTTTTCAGAGTCCCCAAAACTTCTGGAAAAGGATGACTCCCCTGCTCATGCCACTGAAATTGTGCTGGATCGATTAGTTGTTGCTTCTTATAACGTCTTGGCCGAGTTTGAATGGCCCCCTCAATCACATCGACATGCGCCTTTGGTGCAGAACCTACTCTCCGCTCAAGCTGCCGCGGATGTTGTTGTTCTTCAAGAGGTTACAGACCACTTTCTCCCTGATCTCCTCGGTAGCGAAGAACTGCGGGGTCGTTATCCCTACGTCTCTCATGGGCCTCCTGACATCAAAGGTGCTGAGCCACTTCCTAGTCTTTTAAATATCGTTGTCTTGAGTAAGTTTCCATTCGAGTGGCATCATCTGCCATTCCAAAGAAAACACAAAGGATGTACTGTCGTCCGCTTCTCTACCATCGGCACAAGTGATGCTCCAGACGGGCAGTTCAACCCTTGGGTCCTTGTGGCATGTCACCTCAGTCAAGGGCTCACCGATGGAGCCATTGCTACTAAGAAGAACGAGATTCAGAAGATGCTCGATTATCTATCGGCCACATTCCCAAAGAACCCGTGGATACTGGCAGGCGACTTCAATATTGTAACTTCTTCTCATACCGTCGAAGCTGCTCGAAAAAAGCAAGATATATCAGTGCAGACAGTCCATCGGCTGCAAGATATTGACCGGGCATTACTGGACGCTGGCTTTCATGACACCTGGCTAGCCACTCGACTCGAGTCTGGCGAGTCTTCAGACATGATCAACGAAAGAAGAAGCGTGCTTGATTCTTTCCAGGGAGAGCAAGGAGCTACCTTTGATCCGTTAACCAACACCCTGACCGCTGAACTTGTCGGAAGTGGACTTAACAACCGGCCACAGAGGTACGACAAGATACTCGTCAGGACAGGAAACTATCACCCGCATGGTTTTAACATGTTTGGGCAAACACCGTTTCAATCAACTCAAGGAGGCCACTTCACATACGCTAGTGATCACTGGGGCATAAGATGTCTACTTTTGAAATCATTGCCGAGAGACATGTCCAAGGCAACTGTTCCGGAAATGACGATCAAACTACAGCGTCCTGTGCCAAGCTTGGTTGAAGGTGAGGGTTTGGAGCACTTCTTGGAAAATTATGGTTGTCTGCCCACAGAGCAGGAGAGAGCGACTCGGGCTCAAGCGATTAGAGCTCTGGAGGTTGCTCTGAAAGATGTCGATGTATCAGCATCAGAAGACGATGCACGATCTGGGCCTCCGTTTGTTGTGGTTCCAGTTGGTTCATACGGCTTGGGCGTCTGGACCAGCTCGTCTGACATTGACTGTCTTTGTATCGGCCCATTCAGCTCCAAGACATTCTTTGCTTTGGCAGTCCAGAGATTGAAGCGGGCGGCGGATATCAGGATCTTACGAAGGGTCAAAGCCAACTCTGGGTACATGCTGGAGCTAGAGGTGCATGGTATCAAGGCAGATCTCCAGTACTGTGCGGCGGCGTCAATCGCCGAAAGGTATGCATCACTCATACATCTCTCCTGGCTTACGCCATAAAGCGGCATTGCTAATCGACTATTCCAGGTGGCCAGAGGTCATGAAACGCCCAGCTAATGACTCGGCGTTTGCTTTGCCTTTCCAGACCCTAGCGAAGCTTAAGCCTGTTCGAGATCTTTTTTACCTGCGACGATCGCTTCCAGACATGGTCCAATACCGGATGGCACATTTGTTCATCAAGTCCTGGGCCCAGGCACGAGGTATCTATTCGGCAAAGTTCGGGTTCCTTGGTGGCATTCATATCAGTGTCCTTCTTGTTCCAATCTGCAAAGCATTGGCCTCCGGGAGCGAAACAGTATCTCCCACAGATATCGTGGTCACATTTTTCAAACATTATTCCAATTTTGACTGGAAAACCTCGATGGTGTTCGATCCCTTCTTTCACAAAGACTTGAGGTACAACCGTACATTCAGGGAGCCTCTCTGTCTGATCGGCTGGCATGCTCCAGCGCTCAACACCGCTCCGATAGCATCCAACCCAACTGTGATGACTATTGCAGCTGAGATAGAGCGTGCTAATAGATTGCTTTCTGAGGATGGATGTACATGGAATAGTGTACTAGGCCTTCAGTCCGCCCAAGAAGCGGGAAAAAGCAGAGGAGCTACGGAATTCTTGAAAGAGTTCAAAACTTACATCAAGATCGATGCGCATTATTGGGGACCGTCACAGGAAAAAAGTGGTCGGTTCATCGGCTGGCTCGAATCTCGTTGTGTCATGCTATTAGTTGGTAAGGCTCTCCTTCAATCCTGAAACATTCACTGTACTAACGACGATAAAAGATGTAAACAGAAAGCTTCAACACTTGGTCGCACGCATTTGGCCATCTCGGTTCTTGGATACGTCTTCTGGTGGAGCAGGAGGCCCAGGCGAGGAGTACCATGGTTGCTACCTTATCGGGCTTGCCTGGGATGGTAACATGAGCAAAGACGATGTCAAGGAGATGCGCACTAGCATTCAAACTGTCTTGCAAGATTTCGAGACAAGGATTGGCCGCGACGAGAAGTATTACGATTCTCAATCCTGTTGGATGAGTGCAACACTTGCTCGTGGCTCCGATCTTGGTGACATGGAAGTTGATCAAAGTCTATGGGGAGAATTTGCTGGAGACACAGACGACGAGGACTCGGATGAAGAGCTTGAAGAGGAAGAGGAACTCGACAATGATGAAGAAGAATCGAAAGGCAAGGGCAGCACCCACGGGTCTCGAGCTGCAGTGGTGGGCAAGGCGCCCGGTCTGGGTAAGTTTCGCACGGCTGCCGATGTACTCAACCGGCTACGATGGGACACCAATTTCGACCCAAGCGACTACATTGTTGGGTATGAGGACCGTTTCCTAGGCGCCCGCGAAAGAGCAGTGGAGCACTGGAAGAGCGAACAGACCGATGAGGAGTTTATTCCCCAACACCGCATACTATACTTCAAGCGCAGGGCTGACAATGTCATTGTATGGGAGCGCCGGACACGGACTGACGATATCTTTGGTAGTGGTATCAAGAAGCAGACAGCCGATGTCTGAGGCCAGATAGTTTGAAAATACAAGGGTATTGCAATTTACAAACCTTGTGCCGTCCATTGATAAGCCAGGGACTGATCTGATGGATAAGCACAGCAGTTAATTTGTTTCAAATATAGTCGGTGTGCTGTCAACCAAATGAGATAATTGCTGTGACGATACCGAGGCTATGCGCCGTTTATACCGACCCATGAGGAGGATGAAAATAGTATTTTAGCTTCTGAAAAGACAGCTGGCTGCATTCTACTGATGAGCCTCAATGTGTTGTCTCCCTGCTGGGCAAAACGACAAGGTCTACAGGACCTCATAAAAGGATTATACGACCTCGTCCCGTCCAATACACTTGGCTACATATGTTATTTCCATGAGCGCGAGGCCATACAGCTTAGCAGGATCAAGCCATTCCGAGGCTCAAATGGAAACACATCGCACATCATGCGACATTGCAGGAACGAGATTCCATGCAATTTCCAACCAATACATTGCACAATGAGTCAATGACAGCTGCCAGCTACCTGGTCTCAGGGGGTCGGAAACGTTGGTTGGTGGAAGTATGAAAGACGAAATTATCGAGTCAATTTGAGTTGTTTTGAAGCAGATTTGCAGATTATTTATTTTGACATCTTGCAATTCATGTGTCAGCTTTTCTGTCACCTCGTGGCAGACTGGGATCTGGGATCTACAGTGTTCTACAGTAGCTTCCGTTTTGCCATGCGCGAAATTCCAGAAGCCGGTCTGGGCTTACATGCATAATGACGATGTCCGTGTGGTTAGCTTAGACAGTGCTGCCATTCTTAGTACGAGGCATGGTAATTCCGTAGGAAGACGTTAACTCTGGACATCAGAACGAGCTACGTGGCGTACGAGATTGTTTCACGTTTCGCCCATCCCGTAGGAGGAAGGCCGCAAAGCCCTTGTCCAGGAAGCCCGGATCCTACCATCAATCACTGTTACTCTCAAACTGGCATCCTCATTTGACTTTTCAGGCCCGGAGGATAAGGAGATTGTGGCACATCTGGTTGTGCCCCTTCATAGGACCAAGTATAAAGCATCCAAGATCCCCTCCGACTGCTCATGAGAAGTAACAACACTTTCTCCCCAGTCCGATACCACCATCCCTGTCCCTCAAAAGCCAAGCGGTTGACACAACGCTTCATTGAACTTTCTCTCTCAAATTATTTATCATGGCCAACTCCGAGATTCAGGTGCCTATCAATAGCTGCTGCACAGCTTGCTGCAAAGCCAATGATCTTGGGACGCATGACTACTGCGGTACCTGCCCTAGATGTCCCTCCTGATTATTGCGCACTTCGCCGAATCAAGAAGTGTAGAACCAACAAAAGGACAAACCGGACAGGACGCCTAAATGAAGGATCCGACGATTTCAGGCGCTCATCGATTATTGCGATCAGGTTTCTTGTGCTCGTTTGAGAGGGCGTGACGGGAGGAGCCCGTGGTTTCGAAGCCTGGAAGCTGAGCAGACAATTGTAGTCTGCAGGTCGGAGCATCACATGTCGCGAGTTCTGTGGAAAATCGGGAAAGTCGTCGAAACGTCTTGGAATGAGATCAGGAAACTTATGGCCAGTGCGACCATTAGCTCAAGAAAAGGAATAACGACTTTGTTTGCCATCTTGATCTTCCTAATGTGAATGAAATTCTGTTGCAAGATCTTTCAATGATAATTAATGGTTGGGGTATACGCAATATCTGTTATTAAAACCGTCCTCATGATGCCAGGCTAGCAAAAACTGCAGCAATGGATGTCTTATCATATTTGACATATTTGCCTTTGCCCTTGTCGATCTCGTGGTATCGGTCCCAAAATCGTTCGTAGAGAGGCTGTAGTTTCTGACGAATGTCTTCTCCAAATATTCGCCGGACTTCACGCTCCATACTGTAAGATTTGTGGCGGGACACCATATCATCAAACGCGCCATTGAACTGCGTGAACTTCTCCTTGATCTTATCCTTGTCTTTGCTGCCCAACCCCTTGACGATGGATGTCGAGTCGACAGGTCCGGACGTAGGTCGATTTGTTCGATTAGTATGAACAGTATCGAAAAGGTGTACAGAAAGGTCCTTGCAAATATCTGTGTAGGATGCCGTTGCCTTCTTGCGCCACTGCTCGAGAATATCAAGTTTGCTTTCTAGGAGGTCATTTAGCTCTGAAGTTTGAACCATTCGCCCGATAATGACAACGCTGTTGGCCATGAATACTCCGGCAACAGCCCTGCTCTTCATGAGCACGCGCGACTTCTGGTCCAGCCCAGATAGAAGCGTCTCGATGGTGTCGAGACAATAATGCGAGAATATCTCTTTGCCGTCTGCTCCAATATCAAATGATGCTAGGCTGGGAATGGCATCTGTAGAGCGCCCATTTGTTGCTGCGTTTGCCTTCCAACCACCATCCCCAATGGATATCATGATGCTCGAGATTGGGCGCAAGAAATGCACCATTGTCTGAAGGCGTTGCATTGTCTCCGATACCAAGGGTATTGGCGCACCATCAGAAGGTAGTATCTGTAACATCCCAACCTTGCGCCTTGTTTCTTCTAGGAGTTCTGCCAGAGACGATTTTGCAGTCTCTCTAACAGGTTTCAATGCAGCGGCAAGTGCTCCCTTTAATTCGCCGGTTCGTGTTTCGAGCTTTCCGGAAAGGGCAGAGATTATTTCGGTGATCTCGTAAGCCAAATAGCAGTCTGTGTTGAGGTGGCTCTTGATATGAGCATTAAGCTCACGCAGACATCGTGCCTGTTCTGCTAAAGCTGTTTGGCAAGTCGATAAGAAGATAACACCCCAATCCTCGCGAGAGAAAACGCTACAGACGTTGTCGTACTCGGATATGAACAAGCCTTCCATCGCTTGTGCATAAGTCCCCATGCCGTTGGTGCCCGCCCGGTAGACAGCATCCGGGCTTTTCTTCTTGGCAGTATTGACACTTGCTGCAGCAAGGTTGGCTAAAGATGCTGAGAGGTACGGACCACGTACTTCTGCGTATATGTGGGCAAGCTCTGAGGCGCCATTGTGGTGACTCTCGACAACATAGGAATAGATAAGACCAAGACGGGCGATCTTGTCTTGAGGAAGTGTTGGAAAAGGTTTGTCTTTCGTGATGTAGTGTAGTGGCTCGACAGATCGGGGCGTGTCGCCGCGAAGCACAGTTTCGAAGTGATGTTCAAGCTGACTGTTGCCCGATTTGATGAGACGTGACAAGTCGGCCATGGTTTGCTGGTTCGCACGCAGATTCGATGCCTGCATCTCAGTCAAGGCTTTGCCTAGACGCTTGATAGAGGCCAAGTAGGTAGATAGACCAGCCTTTTCAGGACCGACCCGGATTATTTGTTCCTCGTCATTCTTGCTGTCTGCAGGCTGGCGCAAGCGATCGATCGCAGCAAGGACAGAGTCGACATCTGATGCGCGGTTAGCCATGGCTATTGATCACAGGCAGATTGATTTACTTACTGTTCCCCAGTATTTGTAGTCGCCTAGTCTCTCCATTCAGAGGCCCGGCAACATCCTGGACACTCTTTCCTGTTGTCTCGAGTCGATTAAGACATGATTGAATCTTCTTGGTCAATTGCGTCGTCTTCTCTAGTCGCGAGTTGAGGACATCAACCTCGGCCCTTGCCTCTTCGTCCAAGGCAGTGTGCGCGCCACCAGCGAGTCCGACTGACATCGTTTAGGAAAGCTGTCTGTTTCTATCATGTACTAGGTAGGTAATTGAAGATAACAAGGTAGGAGGGGAAGAGGGACAGGTTATTAGGTTTGGTTGAATGGTCGAAACGGGGGGTTCCTTGTCTAGGTACTAAGGTAAAGATGAGTGCCAATGCGGGTGGTATGCAACTTCTATGGTCCCTTGCTGCTAACCTGACGTTGATAGGTCATTACTGCAATAGGCATGGGCGGATTTACAGGCCGGGGAGACATCTCATAGTGGTCCCTCATAGCCACACTTGAGCCACTGTCGCACTGTAATCGATAGCACTCTACGCGAAAGGTCAGCGAAGGTTGGACGCGTTAATGCAGGGGCGCGACAGGGATTTCGAGCAGCCCCAGCAACGCCCCGCCTGGGTTTACTTCACCCCTCGATTCTCATATTCGTAAATATCGTCTTTGACCAACCCGCTTGTTGGTAAAGACATCGCAAATTAGATCGCCATCATGGATTCTTTTATGCTTCAGGATGAAGGCGTGCGTGATCGCATTCGCCAAGCCGAAGAGTTTCTCGATCCCAGTATGTACACCGCTTCCTCTACCAAATATTGTTGTCCTTACCGTCTGCTACTAACACTTGATATCAAGATGATCCCCAAGTCCGGAGTTATCGATCAGACATCATTCTCATGCTCCAGAAGAACCAGCGTCGCCTGGTAGTCAACCTCGATCATGTACGTAATCATAACGAAGAACTCGCACAGGGTCTGCTGCAGCAACCTTTCGACTTCACTCTGGCATTTGACCAGGCCTTAAAGAATATCGTCCAAACGATCCCGCAAGCACGACCGGACCAGACTGCGAAAGATACCATCTACTACTGTGCGTGGGCAGGCAGCTTTGGCTTGAATTCTTGTAATCCGCGTACACTGTCGTCCCATCTTCTCAACTACATGGTGTCCATCGAGGGAATCGTGACACGTACCTCCCTGATCCGACCTAAGGTTGTGAAGAGTGTGCACTACAATGAGAAGAAAGACATGTTTCATTTTCGCGAGTACCAAGATCAAACAATGACGAACGGAGTCACCACTTCGAGTGTGTACCCTCGCGAGGACGACGACGGCAACCCCCTTATTACAGAGTACGGCTTTTGTACGTACCGCGATCATCAAACAATCTCGATCCAAGAAATGCCGGAACGTGCACCTGCAGGTCAGCTTCCTCGTGGAGTGGACGCTATTCTTGATGACGATCTTGTGGACAGTGTGAAACCTGGCGATCGAGTTCAGCTAGTAGGCATTTATCGAACCCTGGGTAACCGAAATACCAACCACAACAGCGCTTTGTTCAAAACAATGATTCTGACCAACAACGTTGTCTTATTGTCATCAAAGTCTGGTGGTGGTGTTGCGACTGCGACTATCACAGATACCGATATCCGCAACATCAACAAGGTTTCCAAGAAAAAGAACCTGCTCGAGTTGTTGTCACAGTCTCTTGCCCCTAGTATTTACGGCCATGACTATGTCAAGAAGGCCATCTTACTCATGCTTCTGGGAGGTATCGAGAAAAACCTCGAGAACGGAACACATTTGCGTGGAGATATCAACATTCTAATGGTCGGTGATCCGTCTACCGCCAAATCGCAGCTGTTGCGCTTCGTTCTGAATACAGCACCACTGGCCATCGCAACGACAGGTCGCGGTTCTTCAGGTGTCGGTCTGACTGCAGCTGTTACATCAGACAAGGAAACGGGCGAACGCCGACTTGAAGCTGGTGCAATGGTTATGGCTGATCGTGGTGTTGTTTGTATCGATGAATTTGACAAAATGTCCGACGTGGACAGAGTTGCGATTCACGAAGTCATGGAACAACAGACTGTCACTATCGCAAAGGCAGGAATTCACACATCCTTGAATGCTCGCTGCAGTGTAGTCGCCGCTGCCAACCCTGTCTTTGGCCAATACGACCCTCACAAGGACCCGCACAAGAACATCGCGCTCCCGGACTCTCTTCTGTCACGTTTTGATTTGCTCTTCGTTGTAACAGATGACATCGAAGACACACGTGATCGACATGTCTCAGAGCATGTCCTTCGTATGCATAGATACCGTCAGCCAGGAACGGAAGAGGGTGCCCCTGTACGAGAGCAGGGAACCCAGTCTCTAGGTGTATCGGCTTCCAACCAGAATGAAACTCAGGGACCAACGGATGTGTACCAGAAATTCGATGCAATGCTTCATTCCGGTGTAACAATTACATCTGGCCGAGGTGCGAACAAGAAGCCCGAAATTCTGAGCATCCCTTTCATGAAGAAGTACATACAATACGCCAAGACGAGAATCAAGCCTGTACTCACTCAGGAAGTCTCTGACCGCATCACTGATATTTATGTTGGCTTGCGAAACGACGAAATGGAGGGTAACCAACGAAGAACAAGTCCCTTGACTGTGCGTACTCTTGAGACCATCATTCGTCTTGCTACGGCGCATGCCAAGTCTCGTTTGTCGAACAGAGTTGAGGAGCGCGATGCGATTGCTGCAGAGGGAATTTTGAGATTCGCTTTGTTCAAAGAGGTTGTGGAAGAATCACGGAAGAAACGTAGAAAGACTCAAACAGTTGACTTCGCATCGTCGAGCGATGAGAGCTCAAGTGACGACGAGGATGGAGATCAAGCCAATGGCACACAGGCGAGCAGGTCTGCTTCTAGGGCGACTCGCAACAGCAACCGTCATCAAACGAGAGGAACCAGCGACAGCAGAGAACCTGAAGCGCCTGAAAATGATTCCCAGGCCACACCACGTCGCTCTGGCAGGAGGGCGCAAGATTCATCGCAAACTTCCTTCGCCTCATCGATGCCCTCTTCGCAACTTCCATCTGAGAGTCAACTCGAGTCTCAAGAAGGTGATGACGATCTTGCCAGTGGAACTGCTGCGCTCGCTATCGACGACACCCCTATTTCCACTCAGCGCCTGACTACCTTCCGTACGACCCTTGGCCAACTTCTCAACACTGATCTCTTCGACGACGACACAGCCGAGGTAGATGCAGTCATCGAAGCCGTCAACAGCAAGGTTGGAAGACGTAATGCGTTCGACAAGGGCGAGGCAGTTAAGGCACTGCAGAAGATGAATGAAGCGAACCAGATCATGTAAGTTTTTTTCCCCCTCCCCTTGACACCCGTTGTTGAGTATGCGCGTTTACTAACATTGACTTCAGGCTCACGAATGATGATCAACAAGTTATCAAGATCTAGCGATAGCGACCAGAGAAATACCAAGAGCTCCGCAGGCGATAGAGTCGGGTTAACGTATGTTAGTTTGATATGTAATTGTACCTCTTTTGGGCCTGTCCGATCGAGAGAGAGTTTATGATGTTAGCAATAGAGCTTGAGCGACTTGCATGACTGATGAATGATGGAAGCTTCGTATAGCAAAGATTTCTATATGCTTGCTATTCTAGTACTGCATTACGTATTGTAAGAAGACAAATTTTGTTCATAGACGTTCGCGAAATTCCCGAAGACGAGCCTCCACGTTCTGCCCATTCCATGTTTCGCAGCCCTCTGCATCTCTACCAAGGGTCGGAACACCAACCTGTTCAATCGCGAAGCTTGCGGCGACAGCACCCCAGGCTACAGCTTCTTCGATGCTTTCGCCTCGTGCCAATGCAACTCCAAGGCCGCCTAAGAAAGTATTTCCACCTCCAGTAGGATCAACAACCTTGGACGGCTCTGTGTGGTATGCTGGGATCCATTTCTCAATGCCTGGATCGACTTCGATCTCCTCACGAGCGACAAATCCATCGGCATCCTGGAGTAATCCAGCAAACAGAGCTTCCATATCCGTATCATGCTGTAGACCGCCTCTCACGTAGTCCTTCTTTCGTCGCTTGGTAGTCTTTTGGTCACGCCCTCGTTTCCTTCCTCCGTTCTTTGCGATGTAGCACCCCTTTTCACCAGCGCGAACGACAAGGGAAAAGGACTGCAAAGGCATGCTGGCAAGGAGCTGCTCGCAGGCTCGCTCCACAGCGACTGTTGAAATCTCGCCTGTCTCCGGGTCAAGCCCGCTGTCGCCCATGAAGCCAGCCAGTTCAGCATGGTTAGGACTGCAAATATCCACAAGGGGCAAGCAGTTGGTGCAATTGAGTAGTTCGTCGGGGGTACACAAATCAGGTACCGGTTCCCAGATAAAGATAGGCTTGGTGTACGACTCGGCGGGCATAACCTTCTTACGAAGCGAGGTGATCTCCGCAACAAGATCTCTGCATCGGTTTGGAGAGCATATCAGGTGGAATGAGCGTGATTGCAGTAAGATCGGGGTAAGATCTTCAGCAGTCAGACGCTTCTTGGGAGTCAGATACTTGAAAGCGCGCTTCTCAGCAGTACCTTCGTAGCCGTTCCAGCCTCGTGTGGTTAGCCTCAGACCATCGTGACGAAACAGGGCTGAGGTGGACCAGCTATCAATGAGCGTTGAGAGAGAAGGGGGAAAGTCGGAGCCCTGATCAACAATCCAGCCAACAGAGGTAGATTTAGGTGGTGGAGAGAAGAGACGAGCTCCTAGAGCCGAGTAGGTGCCAGCGCCACCAAGGATGTCTTTGACAGGCTCAGTCGGGGGAATAAAGTCGATGTCGTCTTGAAATGAAGTTAGTCATATGCCATAAGCAAGGTGATAACATGATGAGATATGACAACACTTGAAGGGCTAGGAATTTACTGACCGATAATAAACATGCCCATGGTGACAAAATCAATAGAGACATTTTGTTGACTTTCTTCCTCGTCCGTGGTGTTTTTAGCTACAACTGGGTCTGGCTGTCCTGGAGAATCATCTTGTTTTGACTCCCCTTCTGGTTCTGCCTCTGCCTCTGTTTTTGGCTTTGGCTCTGGTTCAGCATCAGCACTAGCGTCAGCATCATTGCCTTGAACGGGGTCCTCGGTTTTGTCTAAAGCTATGCTGTCCTCGATCGGTAGAACAGATTTCTCATTATCGACTTGCAGCTCAGGCACAGGTTGCTCGGCGAGATCGGCCATTGTGTCGAGGGGGTCCGGTTTCTCACTTAACGACTGGGTACGGCGAGATGTACAAAATACGTAGCAAGTGTCCAGAAACCGGGTGGTTGTAAGTAAGAACCGAAAGTGAAAAGATGTCTCTGCAAACTAGACAGCCGTCTGTTTATCTGTTGTTGCACAGGAGATTGGGAAATCTTTAACAGTCGGTGGGGTTTGCGTTTTGGCGACACAGGGAAAGAAGGGTCCAAATGATTAAAGTCGACAAAGAAAGTATAGGTAAAAGATGGTTCTTTGTAAGTTCAGGTCAGAATGTGATGGTTATAGCGAGCATAAACTGAGCTTGAAATCGTGTAAAATATATAAAGTAATATTGTAAGAAGTCGGGGAGGTGAAAGCATAAGAAGCTAGAAAAGAGTGCACCCAATGCATGAATATTCGAATGAATGTAGTTGTAGGCGGTGTCTGCGCTGGTGTTGAGTTTGTGTTTTGTGACAGGCTAAATAAGTTACCTAACTTTAGTCAGGCACCGAGTCAAGACTGCTTGTCCTTGTAACAAAACAAAACAAAACAAAACAACTCGTCTTCCTCGGACCAACCAGTTGAGGAAAGATAAAAGACTCGACGGATGCCAGTAATAGACACCGTATTCAGATAAATGGTCTGATATCAAACATACTGGAATATGCACCTTGCCTCTCAACTGCTAGGTATCTACCTCCTACTAATGTATGTCACCATTGTCTTATCGCTTAAAACCTTCTCGAAAACCAAATGCTTCGATTATGAACGACCACGTGGCTCTGATCCATATACAGTAGCATGCAAAAGTTCTGACCTGTTACAATCCCTACGAAAACAGCCCTATCTTGAATCATTTTTTAATTCTTTCTTTTTTAGACAAACACTTAGAAACGCCCTTTTAAATTACCATTTTAGGTAATTTATACAGTTGCTTAAACAGCTTGTGCTTAACAAGGTTTGTAGGCTTTTATAAAGTCAACGCAGACACGCCTGTACTTCCTCCAGTGTACATTCATGAATACCTATTTAAGCCAATACTGTTACATGCTTCGAGGGCCTCAGAAGCTTGATGACGGGCTTGTACCACCCTCCGGCGGTGTCAAATAGTAACGTGCAGCCTTATTTATCCTGAGAGTTGACCTCAGCTTGATGAAGGATTTTTACTATTCCTGCTAAAATCCTCAAAGCTCGGTTGGCAAATTTGTCACAAGTCTTTAGACTGTTACTTTTGGCCAGTACCGTGTACCAAACATTAGTCTCAGAATCTGGCCATGCAGTAACAGCTGAAAGAGGTTCGCTTGGAACACGCAGCATCTTCGCAACAAGATGTTGTGCGACCAGCCTCCTGACCATGGTTCTACAAGCACGAGCAACCAAAAGCCTCGACCTGTACCGATTGAGTAGGACCTTTAGTCACACAGAAGATCACCGAGGACAGTCAAACGCAACAGCCAACTTACAAGTAACCGATGCCGGCTTGCATACCTTGGCTCTCTCATTCATAGACACTTTCCACCCCGCCCTGGAAACTCTTACGCCAAAGGCTACATTTGAGGGCACTCATCTCATCCTCAAGGTCCAAAGGCGAACAGTTTCGCTTTGCCGTTTCGAAGTCTACAAGAACCACGCCATGCCCATCCCGCACAAGAAAATTATATTTGTTGATATCGCCATGCTTGATACCGAGCTCGTGCAACTGACCCAAAGCCTTCTTGCAGTCGTCGGTATCCGTTGACCTGGCTGCTCTCGCACCTTCTACCCATTCAGTGACGAAGCCAACCACGCGGCCATCTTTACCCTCAGTGAGATGACCCAGAAACTTGGGACCGATTCCGCTGTCACTGATCCATTGATAGGCGGCTGTCTCAGCCTCAATAGAAGAGATTTCCCAGGGCCAGACCGCGAATTTGATGAGCACGGGTTTGCCGCCTTGAACTTTGGGATGTGTTGAGACGTGGACTCGTTGCCTCAATCTCTCTTTACGAGTGAATTCCAACTCGTTGAGCTTTACGGGATGCCAGCAGTTCTTGACCCCGGCAAGCTGCACTATTTCGGCCCTGGAGAAGACAGACTTCTCCGTTTCAGGGTTCCTAACTGCATAGCCGTTGTTCCAATCTCCAGTTGGGAATGATGGGAGGAGCTCGCCAAGCAGGATGGGCTCGAAAGTACGATCGTCCTTGGCCCCGCGAAACGTGCCTGGAGCAGTGGATACGTACTTCACATGCTGCCCATTGACGAGGAAGCGGTAATCGCTATCGTCCGTGTCGTCTGGGTCGACAAGACATGCGAGCAGTTGAACATTGGTGTTCCTTTCCCTAGGGACAGTCATTGCGGAGAGGTGGTGTTCGGGCGATAGCAGATGGCCGCGGACCAGTAAGGAAGTGCTCTAGATGCAGATGGTGTGTACAGTACGACTACTTGAGAAGGCATGATCTGATAGGATCTGTTGGGACTTGGACGGTGCGCCGAGCTGGAAGATCAGAGCCTGGAAGTGCCTTGAATGGAAGACAATAAAATTGCTAAAGATGCTTAGTGATGCCATGGCCATGAATTTGGTCTTTAGTAACAAGCCAATATCACAAAGGAATTGTAGCCAATCAACTTGTCATACATGCCAGTGCTGAGACGATTCAACGCTTTGGTTCTGCTGCCCGGTTCCGGCGTAACTTACAAGACTGGAATGTCTCAAGACGCCATGGTAAGAACCTGAACAAGTCATGATGGTTCAAGTAAGAACCCAGCATGAGGTAATGACAAAATCGACATCATAGCAGCCTGGGTTCCTATTGTTATACAGACAGGTTGGCAAGATAGGGCCACTAATACGGCCAGCCTCAACACAGTTTCTCTTGCCTGTGTACCGTAATGCAGGTACACAAGAATTCATCCTTCGAACAAAGCTTAATAAAAGTCATAATTAAAAAACCTATCTAGAGACATATCAAACTTCTTTTTTGTCCTCCATTATGATCAGTTCTACCTGTTGTAGTCTACGCAGCCTACCTTACCCACTTGGGCAGTTACAGCTGGTCTAGAATGGAGGTTCATCATCGACAGGTACCTTGCTAGTACCTGTGCTCACACCCCTAAAGTGATGACTACAGGGTACTCCTCCAGTATCCTCCAGCTTCCCCTGTCTGTTGTCAGGTCCTCTTTATTTGGATCTTGAACCTCCTCAACCGAGCTCCAATCACTTCACCCATCTTCATTCCCAGTTCTTTGCTTCTTTAGCCTTGTCCTGGTATTAGGTTAACATTCAAAGTATAGCAAAGGTATACGCTTTGTCCTTTTCTATATCAATCAATTTTATTGACATCAAACCAAGGCAACCCTTCGTCACCCCATTTTGCGCAACTGCCTAGTCTAGTATATACCGAAACAATCGTCCGTTGCCTAAACGCGTCGTTACCCATCAACCAACTCTCGTTTATATAGAGTCAAGGATTATCGCCAGTTTTGCGCGCACGTTCGACGAAACACCTCAGTCCCAAGTTTCATACTACAGCATATATATACCCACCCTCGGTCAAGACAATTCGCAATCGGCATCATGGCGGTTAATAGTCAGATGCACAACTTGACCACGCTGATCAAGCGGTAAGCTCGCTGCGCCCAACCTCTTGGTCTCGCAAGCTGCACAGACACTGATTTGACTTAGACTCGAGGCTGCAACTTCTCGTCTCGAAGACATCGCTTCCGCAACCGATCCGCCCGCCGATACCAATGTTCTGAACCAGGCCATCCCCTCTCCTCTCAACCCCTCCTCGGCCGCTCCCCCTCCGGCTCCCACGTCTATTGCCGCAAAGCCCGAACCTGAAGCTGAAGCTGAGCCACTTCCTGAATTTATTGAGGAATTCGATGCTTTCTTAAACACCTCTGTCGAGAACTATGTCAAGCTCAGTCAAGAGATCGGCGGGCTCGTTGCTGAACAGGTATATATGACTGCTCCCACGTCCATGGTGGTTACGGCAATCATAGATGACCAATGCTAATTTTCTCCGCTATGTTAGGCTTCCCTTGTCAAGACTGGTTTCCAGGAACAGCGCAAGTTTCTTTTGATATCTACCAAGGCAAAGAAGCCTGATCTATCTGGCGCTGGTATGCCCGTCTTCCAGGATCTTATCAAGCCAATCAACGAGGCACTTATGGCTGTCACCGAGCTCAAGGATAGCAACCGCCCCAGCCCCTTGATCACACAATTGAGCACTGTTTCTGAGGGTATCATGGTCCTCGCTTGGGTCACTGTTGATGCTCGTCCCTTTAAGCATGTGGACGAATGCCTAGGCGCGGCTCAGTTCTTCGGTAACAGGGTCCTCAAGGAGTACAAGGAGAAGTAAGTCATGTCTATGGGAAAATGCAAACGTATCTAACCAAGTTTTCAGGGATCCTAAGCAAATCGAGTGGGTCCAGAGCTTCTACCAGGTGTTCCGTGATCTCGCCGATTATGTTAAGCAATATTTCTCAACGGGTATCCCATGGAACCCTCAGGGACAATCTGTCCAGGAAGTCGTACAGTCGCTGTCTAGCAACTCCGCGCCTTCTCCTGCTCCTGCTCCTCCTGCTGGGGGAGCACCTCCACCACCTCCTCCCCCTGGACCTCCTCCTGTTTTGGATATCAAGACACAGGACGTCCCCGCGGCTGCGCCATCTGGCGGTTTGGGTGCCGTTTTCTCGGAACTCAACAAGGGCGACGCTGTTACCAAGGGCTTGCGCAAGGTGGACAAGTCTGAAATGACTCACAAGAACCCATCCCTTCGAAGTGGTTCCACCGTTTCTACTGGCCAGAGGGGTAAGAGCCCTGCTCCTGGCAAGAAGCCCAAGCCTGAGAGCATGCGTATCAAGAAGCCTTCGAAGAAGGAGCTTGACGGCAACAAGTGGATTATTGTATGTTGTGTCTCCTATAACGTAAAGCGACTGCAGCTAACTCGATCTAGGAAAATTTTGAGAAGGAAGCCGAGCCCATCGAAATCGAAGCTTCTTTGACACATTCGGTTCTCATTAGCCGTTGTAACAACACCACTATCATTGTCAGGGGCAAGGCCAACCAGGTCACGGTCGAGAACTCCACTCGACTATCATTGATTGTTGACACCCTTGTGTCAACCGTCGACGTTGTCAAGGCCCAAAATTTTGCTCTTCAGGTTATGGGTACCATCCCCACCGTTATGCTCGACCAGATTGACAGCGCGCAAATCTACTTCAGCAAGGAAAGCATAGGAACAAAGGTCTTCACAAGCAAGTCGGCGGGCATCAACCTCAACGTTATCTCTGGCGAGGACGAAGACTACAAGGAGGTGCCTCTACCTTCGCAAATCTGCTCTTACTACGACGAGGCCAAGGGAGACTTGGTCAACGAAATCGTGGCTCACTCCGGATAGTGTAGAAGGCACTTTGGATCTGACAGTGTATGATTGGGATATTACCACAACCTTTCTGCCCAGGCTCTGGAGATGTACTTAGACATGCAATGGCAACGCAAGTAAATAGTGACCCTTTGGATTTGATAACCTTTTATTTATTTTTTTGGTTCTCATTTGTTATGCATGTCTAATCTATGTTTAATTTGCCAAAACGAAATTTCGCTGAATATCCAATGTGGCATATATGCATTGCATGTCTCTATCCTCTTATTGAAAGGCAGAAACACAATTACAGCTTGGCCTTGGGAGGCTCGAGAGTAGGTGTGAGCAACTCGCGCATATCGTTGGCAGCTTCGTTCAAGTAGTAACTCATACGGTCACTGCCGAGACCCTTGGATACGATGTTGAAGTTGAGACTGTAATAGTTGTTAGCAAAGTCAGCTTACGTTGGAATTGCTGTATTTACCTGTTCTCGTTGATCATGTATGCGATGCCGAAACCGGCGTCGATGACCTGGCTCCAACCGTAACCGTTAAAGAACTCGGAGCTGAGTTGAGAAGTGGACAAGTGCCACGAGCTGGAGTATGCGAAGGCGGGATCCTTGTAAATGGCGGGGACTTCTTGACCAGCTTCAAGGAGCTTCTTGAGTCCAAAGAGATGTCTGTCAACACCCTTGCCATCAGATGCGGCGGTGATGTACTCGATATGGGCGTTGATCGCCTTGCGGAAAAGCTCTACACGTGTCTTGTCGTCAACGGAGGAATCGGCCATGGCCTGGACCCAAGCAGTAGAATCGTCAGAAACAGTACGGCATGTCTCGGTGCGACCAAGCTGGAAACGACGCGTAGCAGCAGACTCGTAAGTAGGACGGCTCTTGCCGTACATCTTGAAGTAGGCAAGCTGGATGATCATTTGAACATAAGCATCTGGTGAGCACTTGAACTTCTTAATGAGACCCTTTCCGTAGCCTTGGTAGGCCTGTACGGCAAGCTGGTGCTTGCTAATGACATCGTTGAAGTCCTTGGTAGCGCGATCAATTTCACTCTGGACCTCCTGAGTGATCTCAAACTTGACGAGCTGAGGGTCAGGCAGGTTTGAGCGGATGTTGGGGTCAGAGAAGTCGAGCTTGTTTCCAAAGATAAGATCGTTAACGTAGTCGTTGAGGCGATGAGTAGGAGTGCCGTCCATCATGGAGTGCTCGCCCATAAATCCAGAAGTGCCGTTGTCGTTGATGATGAACTGCAGAGGCTTGTCATACCAACGGTTGGCACCGTCACCGTGCCAGTATTGATGAGCACGCTCCTCAAGAGTGACAGGCGCTGCGTCGTCAAGGCAAACCACGAAAGAGGCTGACTCGATAGCCTGAAGAGCATCCTTGTTCTTAGGGCTGGCCTTGAGCAGGATATCACGAGCGTCCGTCCAGATGTCTCGGTTCTCTGAGGTGAGGGTACCGACAGCAGGGACACGCTGGGCGACCTCATAGATGTGCTTGAACTGTTTCTCAAGCTCTGATGTGTTGAGCTGCTTCCCGTCAATCTCATGCTGAATCTTGAAGAACTGGTTCTTGCGAATAACGATGATGTGCTTGTTCTCTTCGGCTGAGAACTTGACAGGGTGATCGGCGGGCTTGGCTGCGACTCTAGAGGCATTGAACATCCACTGGTAGCTATCCATGCAAATGGGCAACTTCTTCATGTACTCTGGCTCAAGAGTACCGGCGTCGACCTGCTTCTTGAACTCGAGGACTGATGTTGTGATCGCAGCGGCGCGCTTAGCTGGGTCTCGTCTTCGGCGGTCGTCTCGGTGGGAATAGAAGTAGCTGACGTAAGGAACGACTGGATCACGGTAGGAGAGGTAGGCGGCATCATTCCACCACTCATAGATCCAGTTCTTCGTCTTTGGATCCTCACGCTTGGCCACAAGCTTTTCTTGCAGCTTGGATCCGACGCCGCCGGGACGCACAAACTCGTCAACGGCCTTCTTACTAGCCTCGTACTCGCGAGCGGACAGGAGAGGGTGAAGCGTTTTCAGATAACGGCTGGCTGTCTCCTCGAGAGTCGGCACGGGCAATCGTGGAAGAGAGTCTTGCCATCGCAGCATTGGCCCCTTTGAATGGTTCTCAACATAACCTGGTTGGTGATCGCGTCAGTATATGAAATCGGCTGCCAAGAATCGCATGGAGACTGCTCTTACTTGAAGAGGATGAGGAGCTGTTGGCTCGTTTAGAGGGTGCCATGCTGAGAGTCTGCGCCTAAATTCGATGTGTTAGAAATTTGATGGGCCAGAAGAAAAAGACTCGTTGGTTATATGGGATAGACCGAGGTAAAGTAGCGATCAAGATTTTAAGTAAACGACCCATGCTCGCCTGGGAAACAAGACGGAGAAGTCGATCACAAGCGAACAATGGACCCCAGTCCCTGCCGCCCGCGAACTACTCACTCATGACTCGTCGTTTGTCCCTCATGACATGACAGGACAGGACAGAGCATCCGGCCAAGAGCGTTTGGTTTCTTTCAACCAAGGCGCATCGACATGTGAAGATGACTGTAACAAGGACAAAGGCGCAATGGGAAGGAAAAGACGGTGCTCACTTACGGCGCGTATCTTGGTAAACTGACGGAAGCTGTTCCTAAGGGCGGGAGAGCGAGCTGAAGCCAACATGACGAGAAAAGAGATGCGAAGGCGACAGCCGGAAGGGTTGCGGTAGATATGTAGTGTCAAGATATGACGATACCGTCGGCTCTCTATATGAGAAGAGCAAGAGGGCCGGTTTCGCGCTTATTACTCTGGCCTCGGTTGAAGACGCGGCAATCTTTAGTTATAAAATGGAGACAGCCTTTACCAGTTAGTCTTAGTAGTCTCGTACTATCACCTTGGAGTTGGTCGTATCAAGGGTCTGGATGCGTGTTAGGCTATCAAGTCGGAGATTTGCTTGTGACCGGGCGTGGAGACGTCATGGTCATGAGTTCCCCTCAAAAGCCTTGGGCCGAGGTACGAATATCTCCAGGGCCGACGGGACGGATGACAGGGGGAACGGGGGTCCAGGGGTGCCTGTGACAGGGATGGAATCCAATCAGATGCTGTAGATGCTCTCCAAAGCCCACTATCACCGAGGCAATCGTCAAGTTGAGCCTCGACTGGGCTGGGCTGGGCTGGGGTTTGGGGAAGGCACTAGGAAACTCATAATTTCTACAACACCAACGATGTATGAAGATAAATTTAGATAACACTAGACTTCTCCTTGTTTAATATCAAGTCTAGGTAGTACTGTATAACAGAGACAAGTACTGCTAATCAGGTAATGGTTCAAGTACTTAATTCAGTACTTAGTATTAGGTAGTAGTCTTGGCTTTCCAGATTGCTTCTACCCCAGTTTCTAGCATAGCTTACTCGCGGGGAAGTGGAGAGCTTCACTTTGCCTTTTGTTACTGGTAACTCTTTGAACCTCACAGCCTTTTAAACTTGAATTGGTATATATGTTAATTGAACAGAATTATAAACTAGTATCCTAGCTCGAGAATATCTCCCTGTGACACAGCATCTTGTCAGGATAGATTACCAACACTCTACTGAAACAACGCCTAGATAGAACATGAAGACATGACTGTAGCTCTTCAGACCACTTGAGTTAGAGTATGGCATTGTTCCTTTCAAACATCGATAACAGGCGTGTTCAAGATCTCCAGAATATTGCATGGGCGAATGGGCAATAATTACCCAAGCCCATAGTCACTTGTTCATATAACCGCTGGCCCGAGACGGTTGTCCGAACTTGACCAGAACACCAATAAACGGTAGTCGTAACGGGTATTGTCTTGGTGCATTTTGTTCAAGCTTTCACAATTGGATGCAATGATATCTTATGGTCGCCAATGATCTGTTTTACCGGGTAGCACATACAATAGCCTCCCATCACATCTAGGTACCGAACAAAAAGACGTCAAGCCAGGCAAGTGGTGTGAACTAATGTAAATATTCCAATTCGCCAATATCACAAACCATTGACTAATAAGTAAGATACAGCCAAGCAACAAGAACAAAACCAAGGCATCTATACCACATAATAGTACACCCTTCCACAGCCGATTACATCGAATAGTATGTCTGTGTCAATGGCCTATTAACCACCAAAATGACCTTCATAGTCCCCAGCTCCAGCCACATTGGCGACTGAGACTGTTGCTATCGCTTCCTTATCCGCATCATTTGTGCCGACCTCTAGTGTGAGACGCAAACCGGAGAAGCATCAAGTCGTCGGGTAGTACCACTCGAAAGACGTCTATTCCTCGCACCCACCAGGCGCCGTAACTTTGAACCCAAATATTCCCCATACTTCATTATCCTCAAGACAATCTTATTTTGTTGACCCTCAATTTAAACGTTTATGCTTCGTAGCTCTTGATCTGACCATCACTGCTGGGTGGGGGGACTGCTGATGCACCAGGAGCAGCCTGGAAGCTTAATCGATCGCCGTCATTCATGGCATCCTGAGCAAGTCGCATGCCCTGTTCGCCCCCAACAGCTGCCGCGTTTTTCAGACCCTCCTGGACCTCTCGAACTCTTCGTCGGAACGTCAATCGATCCAAGAACAGTTGCTGTCTGGCCCGTTCAAGCTCTCGTCGCTCTGCACGGAGAACCTCCTCCATCTCATCAAAGTACTTGAGCTTGAGCTCTAGCTTTTGCAGTGTTACGTTCGAGGCTGCAGAGACCAAGCGTGTCATTTCACGCTCCTCGTGTGATGCAAAGCCTGCCGCCCGAGCGCCTATTGAGGCCAGAGGAATGGAAGCCAGTGCATTGGTCTTCGTCGTTGTGGTTGTTGTAGTGGTGGTGGTGGTGGTTTCTTGTCGAAGGTCGATGTCCATGGAGTCGTTCTTGGCCTTGCTGTCACCGTTGGACTGAGATTCATCGTCGGCCTTGTCACCACCATCCAGCTGCTTACGAAGCTTACGTTTGAGCTCCTCGGCAGACTTATTGGCGGCGGCCGCCGTGCTGGCAGGGTCTGCTAGGCTAGCAAGGAAACCAACAACAGACATAACCGGGTTATCAACTTGGCTGAAGGGAAGCTGTCCTTGCTGCGGGCCGAGCATGGACAAGCCAGTAGGTGCGTTGATAGGGGCTTCGGAATCCAGGTACTTCTCTTCAATATCCAGCTGGAGGAATTGAAGCACGCACTCTTCTCGTGTACGCGTACCAACGTGCTCAGCAATCTCACCCCAGTCATCATCAAATCGTTCGAGACCCTCAAGAAGTCGAAGAATCTCGGCATCTGTCCAGGGCGCGTCGCGATCGAGAGTTGATGTGTAAGTAGGGTTTTCCATCTTTACATACATGCTGCTGTTGTGGTTGGCAGGCAGACGACCCTCAGTGAAGCAGTTGGGGCAGAGATCGTATTTGGCCTTCGGGTTGGCGTCGGTGTGGTTACTGTGGTAGTATATACGAGTGCAGTCATTACCGCACTGGTGGCAATGCACCTTGGCAATAGGGGCCTTGGTAGCATCCTCGGCACCAGGAACGCCGTTGGTGGTCGGGGTTTCGCCGTTTGTCTTGCCTTCGGTTTTGCTGATGAGAGAGCTTTTGGCATTGGCCTCGTAGATGTTTCGTCCAATTTCGAGATTCTGCTCTGCTTTAGCTGGAGTGGCCGCAGCAGCCTTTTGGTCAGTGTCTTGGCTCTTCTTGCCCTCCAGAACCACAGGGTCAGCTGAAGGTTGCCACGCCTGAAGACCTCGAGGGGTGTCGCAAATGATCTTGAAGTGGCCAGTAAAAGGTGGCCCAACATGCGAGGGGCGCTGGTCGGCGTCGACCTATACAGTGTTAATAAGTACAAACAATGTTAAAACGAGCAACTTACCTGATAGTTGATCAAACCCCATTGTTCCAAAAAGGCGTGAACACGCATGATGGCGCAGACATCACCAGCCAGGTTTCTTCGGCAGGCTGTGACTGTCAAGTACTCGACAGGGTTGAGGCGATATGTGTTGATCATGAAGTCACGGTAGTCCTTGTAGACAGCTGGCGTTTTGCTTCGGTTTCGGTTGTTGAAGAATTCAGCCATGGCCTTGCGTTCGATTTCGTGAATAGCGTTCATATCGAACCAGGTGCTGTAGCTCGGTAGGACAATCGCGTGGGTTTGCGTCATAAGATGTTCACGAGCAGCGGACTCGACCACCTCCTTCGTCTTGGTTTCTTGGCCGTCGGTACCAGCAGCTCCATCTTCCTTGGGCTTGGTCTCATCAGACGGCGCATCGTTCATTTCCTCATCGCCACGAGCTAAAGGTATCAGCAAAGCGAGCACAAATTTTAAAAAGGTTCAATTACCAGGCGCAGGAGTTGTGCTGTCCTGCTTAATGGTAGCATCAAGACCTAGCCCCTCAGACATCTGGATATCTATATCCCATGAGCATTTTGTTTAAATCAGAAAATAGTTCACCATGCGCACATACCTTCGTTATCACCAGCGCCCGAATCGGCTTGCAGAGGAGGCTGGGCGAGGATTGGGTTGCTGTTGGGCGATGCGCCGTTACCAGGCGAGCCATAGGTCGCACTGTCATCCATCTTGGTGATGACCGTGGGCGATGGTTTACAAAAGGCGACAAGTCAATCGTAGGCGCGCGACGGAGACAATGCGCGACTGAGCGGAAGGAGTTATCGCGATTTCAACGGATGATTATTCGGATGTCGTTGTAGATTCAAGGCCGCTAGCGTCGTGATGTTGATGGAGTCTGGCGATGAAATGGGTCGCGTCTTGGAGAAATTTTGGCGCGAACTGACTGGCTTCAGCTTCGTGACCATCTCGACGCGCAGGCCCAGGGGGAAGGCGTAGCATCACGTGATAATGTATTAGCTAATCAGATTGGCTTTCCTGGTTTACATGCAAAGCTCAGATATCACATCCGTTGATTGGGAGCTATCAAAAGACATTGACAGTAGTTGATTCAATACAGAAACCAATTCGAATAAGATCTCTCAGTCTTTAGGTTTCATTCACCATTACTGAACTAAAAACAAGAATAAAACCGACAGGCGCATCACAATCATTAGCCAACCAACATGCCTATGCAGCCCAAATATGGAAATATGCCATATGGGAGAGAAAATAAGAAGATTCATGATTGAAACATTAATTTATTGAGAAACTTTTGCAGAAAAATAAACGTTGTTCCCCTTGCTTAGGTAGCAGTCGAAGCAATAGAGTATAAGACTGAGCCGTCATGTGATACAACTTGAGCCGGTTCGGCACTCGAATCCACATGCCGCCAGTTCCCGGTCAATGACCGATGGCGGCGTTGAATTACTCGGCCACGACCTCGGCCCGCTAACAACCGTCGCCGACTTCACCTGGGCTACATCATCCTCCTACTCCTCGAGCGGACTGTTGGTTCGTCAACCTACAAATCAATCACGACTCCACGATGCTCCCGAACGCGAAGCGAGTTTTAGCAAAGCAGGCCACTGGCCTCATGGCGCGCGCGCACGCCTACAGCTTGGGCGCACAACGGCAGCGCCTTGTATCAACCTTGGCAGTTCTCGAGCAAAAGGATGGTGTGCTCAACCACAGCTCTCTAAGCGCCTTTACAGCTGCGAAGAAGCTGGGTGGAACAGTGCACGGCTTCATCGCAGGTACTGGTGTCAAGTCTGTTGCTCAAGAAATCGCCAAGGCTGAGGGCGTTGAAAAGATTATCGCTGTCGAAAATGCTGCATACGAAAAGGTCCGTTATGGATTGGTTGTCCTCGATAACATCAACTCAATACTAACTTTCAGCAAAGGGTTTGCCTGAGACTTTTGCCCCTCTTCTGGTTGAGAACATCAAGAAGGGCGGTTATACGCATGTTATTGCCGGCCACACTGCGTTCGGCAAGAATGTCATGCCTCGAGTTGCTGCACTCCTCGATTCCCAGCAGATCTCCGATATCACAGCTATTGAGAGCGAGAATGTCTTCGTCCGACCGATCTATGCTGGAAACGCAATCGCCACGGTTGAGTCATCAGACTCTGTCAAGATTGTAACAATTCGAGGAACTGCCTTTGCTTCTGTTCCACTTGAAGGAGGTTCTGCCGTCGTTGAGGATGGTGTTGATTCTAAGCCAGAGTCACCTACCGAGTGGGTGTCAGAGGACCTAGCCAAGTCCGACCGCCCTGATCTCTCTACGGCCCCCCGAGTTGTGTCTGGTGGCCGTGGTCTCAAGTCCAAGGTGGACTTTGACAAGATCATGCTGCCTCTTGCTGACGCCCTCGGTGCCGCCGTTGGTGCGTCGCGCGCTGCTGTTGACAGTGGATATGCCGACAACAGTCTGCAGGTGGGTCAAACAGGCAAGGTGATTGCTCCTGAGCTATACATGGCCGTAGGTATCTCGGGCGCCATCCAACATCTTGCGGGTATGAAGGACAGCAAGGTCATCGCCGCTATTAACAAGGATGCCGATGCCCCCATTTTCCAAGTTGCCGATGTCGGTCTGGTTGGTGATTTGTTTGAAAAGGTACCAGAGCTCACTGAGAAGATCAAGAGCTCATAGGTGTCTATAATGTACATAGTATAGAGTACAAAATGATGTAATATACAAACAGTTAAAGGTTCCTCTATGCGTTAGTCAAGGACTGCTAGCATGTCCTCTGTTCTTGTGAACTTTTCTCTCTCTTTCCCAATCTTCTGCCCACGCTCTCGCTCTGCGCGGTCAATCTTTCGCCAGTCATCCCACTCAACAGCTCGGCAAGTCGTTGGCCCAGCGTCCTGTCGTAAGCCCTCCCATCCGGTCACGCTATCGTTACCCGAGGTGTTGAGAAATTGACCGCCTGAGAGCCAGTCATGAACAATCGCATCACCTGTCGTGAATGCATCTTGCATTGTTGATGCAATAACTCCAGTGGGGCCATTTTTAACCCAGCCGGCGCAGTAGACTCCAGGAACCTTTTCGTTGTGAGCTCCTCCAGCATGCGCATCTGAAACCATCCTCGTCACTCTGCCGAGGCCATCGTTGTCGACAATTCCCCGCCGGTCATCAAATTGGATACCAATCTCAGAAAACCCAGGCAGGGCGATTGACTTGTATCCCACGGAGCGGAAAACAACATCAGATGGCAATAGTGCAGTCTCCCCTGTAGCTTTGACTGATGACTTCGGGTCAAAGGGTGATGCGAGTTCTGTAATGTCGAACTCGGTGCTTGCAACTTTGGATGGATCGTTCTGGTTCCCGAGGAAATGTTTCGGTGAAAGACAGCTATCAAGAGACCATGTTTTAGAAGCAACGTCATGAGGGGTTGGTGAACCCTTGACCAGCACTTCCATCAATCTCTTTGAGGCACGTGGTAAAGCCTTAATATTCTCAGGGATCAAGGACCGGTTAAGAGGCAAGAATGCAACTTCTTTGAGATTCATAAGTTCTCGTACTTCCTTGATGGTGAATGAAGCCTAAATAATTATCATTAATAACATATACAGACTTATTGGCAATGAAAGACCATACCTGCATTGGTCCCCTTCTCCCAACGACATGAACTCTCTTGATCCGGCTTTTGGATAGAGTTTCCAGTGCCTTTTCCGTAATGTCTGTTTTCTTCAGAACGTCAACGTCCTCTAAGAGCATTCTTGCGACATCAAGCGCAACATTTCCTTGGCCGATAACGACGGCTTCTTCGGCTTGTGTTAAATCAATATTAAGATCAGAGCATCCAGGCAGGCCATTGTACCACCCTACAACCTCTCGTGCTGAGTGAATGTTGCTAAGGGTTGACTCGCCAGGGATCCCCAGCTTTTTGTCCTCGGATGCGCCGTATGAGAAGAGAACAGCATCATAGTGTCTCATCAAGTTTTGAAGCTCTATCGTGCAGTGCTCAGAAGAATGACCAGGAAGACCAATTGACACATTTCCAACAAACGAGAAGTTGGGCTGTGATGCAATCTCATCAAATTTGTCCTGACAATTCTGTGTGGTGGTGTAAGTCACTTGGAGGCATATTGTGTATCATTTTCTATAGGGTAACCACCAACCTTGACCTCTGGATGATCGGGAGCAACACCATGACGAACTAAACCGAATGGCACTGGAAGACTCTCATACATGTCTACTTTCACTCCTGGCACTTTCCCCATCACTCGATAGGCGGTATAGAATCCGGCAGGGCCAGAGCCTACTACGGCCATGCGAAATGGTGCATCCGGAGATCTCGGGCTAAATCGAGCCGTTGACGAGGAGAATTGTCGCTGGGGAGAGACCAGCCGGAATGAGTAGCGGAGCGCTTCAAGGCGACCCGAGCGTCGCACTATTGAGGGAACCATTTCCAATGAGGATGTGACGAGATAGAGACAGAGATACCATGTAAGAGACAAACCAATGAGTGACTGAGAAGTGACTCTTTAACTCAGAGTTAGTAAGTTAGTACTAAACAGAGACTAAAACACAGAGAAGACTGGGTCCGTCTATCGCAGCTGAACAGACATTGGCCGTTACAGGGCTTGGCCTCTGAAGCGCCAGGATGCAGTGGCCCTGTTGCTGTGTCAACACGGCCCGCCCCCAGCATTCTTGAATGTACACATTTCGTCAGAGACACTGGACCCGATAAAGGTGCCCAGACCTGGATGCAAGCGACGATATTGGGTAGTTGCTCTCGTTCTCAGACATAGACCCTCCCTCCTTCTCTCGCTCGCTTCTCAGCTGTAAATATCTCGGCTCGGGTAACAATCGCATTCTTTTTTGACGACTCGTCTATCGCAGTCCGCTCTGCGAAACCCTGCCTTTCCTTCATTCCAACAACCAAACAAGCAATTGGATCGTCATTCTCACTCATTTTACTTCAATTTGCCTTTGCGCAAACCTCAGCGCAACGCGCTGCGACAATTCGCACCAATGCCTCCGTCGCAAGCGCCTTTTCTTTACAGCGCAGTCCACAGCGACTCGCGCTTCCCAGAGCCCAAGTTTGATCCCAAAGCTGTTACGAGAGCAAGCTGGACACCGCCCTCGCCGCGAAAGAAACAGAATGGACCTCTTGTTTCATTCAACACACATCCTGAGTAAGTGCATGCGCTATGCCGCAGAAATGGTGTTCAATGCTGACCTCACATCTCTCAGTATGCATGAGGTTCTCACCTACAGAACCAATGAATATGCTTCTATGAGTCCACGCAGCAAGAGCTTCATCAAGTGGCTTCGACATGGACAGCTCGGACTGCGTGTCCTGCAACTTGTTGCGGCTCTTGGTCTGCTCGCTTTGATGATCCTCATCGACAAGGTGCCTACCTTGGAGGGCTGGGTCATGAGGATTACGGTAAGACCTTCTCATCTCACCGTCGCTTGGCATAACTGACACGTATAAACAGCCTGGTGTTGTGGCGGTGCATTGCATCTACGGCATCTACCATCTTTCTCGTGATGCTGCAGGACGCTCCCCTGCCTCTTCCGCATCTTATCAGCTCTTTAGCGGTGTCACCGACATTGGTGTTGCGCCTCTCTACGCTTTCGGCGCCATGACAGTGCGTACCAAGAGTGAAGTCTGGATTACTCGTCTCTCGGACCAAGCTCTGATGGACACCTTCAAGCCTGTCCTCTTCTACACATTTGTCTCAGCAGGTGGTCTTCATCTCATCACCTTGGCCATTGCAGGCTGGCTGGGCTTTATGTTCCGCAAGATCAGCTTGATGCCTCCTGACATGAATCCTCTTGAAAGCCATCTGACTGCTCGACCTAAGCACAAGAGAAACAAGTCATCCGTCATGACCGCCAGCACTTTTGACAGCGATCACCGTATTTCATCGCCTCGCAGCGCACGCCGAGAATCTCTTGTTCCCCAAGAAGGCATTCACGACGGCATTGAAGCACCACGTGTAATTCCATTCAGCCACACTCGCAATGGGTCCAGTACCACGGTTGGTACCAGAGACTCTCGAAGCAGATACCCACCAAGCCCCCAGCAACAAAGGCCTCCCACGACTCCTCGCCGTGAGCGTCGCGATTCTGCCACATCAAGAGCGACGACACGCACTTCCGCTACCCGTTCGGTTTACTACGATGCGTACAGTGAGATCCCTCTTGACGAGCAGTCCGCTTCTCGTCCATCAAGCAGCTACAACAAATACAACCAGCCTCGCCCAGCCAAGTTCACGGAGACCTGGAAGCCTACTGACTCGCTCATCTCGCGAACAAATCAGCGCAACCGAGAAATGGAAGCAGCAAAGACGAGTGCAGCCAACCGCCAGAACAAGTCGTATGAAGCCTTGACTCAACGGTACATCCACGATGACTCTGATTCCGAATACGGCGACGAGAACAACCCGCATTATGACCTGGGTGTTGATGGAGAAGACCTCCGACCTCACCCTCTTCGTCTGAATCCTCCATCCGAGAAACGAGAACGTGCCTCCCCTCCTCGAACCAAGACACCCTACTTCCCATTCAAGGATTCCTTGACGGATATCAGCTCTAACGCAAGACGTGTGAGCGCAAGCAGGGATATTGCCGATGAGAAGCCAGCTTTCACTCCCCAAAACCGACAAAGCTCCATTCAACCCGAGTCTGCCTTTCATGCCAGGTCATACGGCGAACTCACAACTGGAAACTCGCCTGTTATGGTCGGTTCCGACAGCCGCAAGGTTTCGACAGGCAATGATTACAACCAACACACCTCGCCAGCTTACGGGCGTCGTAATGTTAGTGGAAAGATGGTGGAAGAGGGAAGGGCGGCGGGAAACAAGTTTTCGTTCCTTGATGGACGCAATCCACTCTCAGAGAGAAGATGAGAGAGATTTTGAGTTTTCATGTTTGGGAATGCATTGTTGAATGTGTAATTGTTGAACGATCTTGATGGGATAGGGTATACCAATTGGGAGGAACGGCGTGTTTAAGGATCTTATGTAGTTTAGGTAATTCCAGTGTTTTGATAATACAAAAGTCTCTAATTGTACGCAGCCAGTCTATCTTGTGCTATTATTTACCGTCCATGTATGCCTTCCAGGAGACCGAAGAGCCCTGCAGGCCGTCGTCCCCCCATCCCTTCGAATCCCACGAGTCTAGTCGACACAAATGTCTCATTGTAGGACGGCCGTGAGGGCAATTCCAGGGCTTGTCCAACTCTGCCATATGCCGTACCAGTGTCTCCATCTGTCCCTGTGTTAAAGCCTTACCAATCATTACACTACTCCGGCATGCTCTTGACGCAAACATCTTCCTGACCTTGGATGGGCGAGGGATGTGTTTCGACTCTGACGATTCTTCGCCAAGTAATGCTATGAGTTCCTCAAAATCCGCGAGTGAGAAGGTTACCTCGCGGCTCATGGGAAGTGCCAGCACTTCGCAACGCGAGCCCACAGGTTCATCTCCACTCATGTCAACATGTACTCTGAACCCGTTGGCTTCGATTGCAGGTATGTTCTGCAACACGATCTCTTCCTCGAGAGCTGTCAACTCGAGCCGCTTTGGGTGAACTAGTCGCTGAAACTGTACAGTTTGGATCTCCTGCAATCTCTCAAAGTTGTACTTCTCGTCTGTTGCATGCTGGTCAATGATAAACAGCTCATCATTGTCAGCGGCCTCGAGCTCTTCGCCCGATCTCATACTCGCTGGACGGCTCGCGATGATAAAGCCCATATTAAACTGGCCCGCTATTCTCATTCTCAAGAAGTCTTTGCGAGCTATGGTGAGAGACAATTTGTCTTCCGCGTTGGCAGCAGCAAGATCTGTCACCTCATCATCACCAGCCTGATTGTCTCTATCCGAGGGAAGACCATCTGCCCATAAGCTCAACTCTGATTTTATGAGGCTCTCGCTCGTCTGTAAAGTCTGGAGAAGCTGAGCGGTAGATTCCTTCTTTCGTACACTAGACTTGGAAGCCCGAATCCTGTTCTCCATCAGGGCAGTATCGCCTGGTGTTGGAGAAGGAGAACTGTCCGTCGAAATGTCCTGCGCTATTGGTTCTTCCATTGCCTGATCGTCAAGTCGTGCCACAGTTACTTCGGAGTCAATGTTTTTATCATTTTCTGCATCACCGGCAGAAATGTCACTGCCTGATTCTTCGCCATCGGATTCAGAGTCTATCGGGTCATCAGGCACCTCGACGCCCGGGTCCTTGAAGGGTGACTTCTCCGTGTTTCCCGTTCTACGCCCAGCGGCAAATCTTTGTGTCAAGCTACTCCCGAAAGAGGGCTTTGGATCGTCAACCTCCATATCGTCGTCAGTAGCGGCACTTGATTGTCCATCTTCGTCGTCAGTGGAGTTTGCAACCTTGTCTACTATCTCATCTCCTATGATGACAGTCGTCTCTGGTATAGTCGTGGTCCGAGACGTTTTACTCGGACTAGAATGCGCAATCTCGGGCTGCCCTCGTCTCAAAGGTGTCGTGGCAGGAATCTGGGGTTCTCTCTCGGCCAAAACAGAAGGAATAATTGTTACAGCAGAAGAATTATCTTTAATGACGGAATTCGCTTTAAGTTGTTTGTTGAAATCTCGAACAGGTAATGACTTTTTAACATCGTTTTCATCGGGTTCCGATGGTGGTGAGGGACTCCTGACAAATAGGCTCGGCTCCCCTCGTACAGTAGAAGGGGTTGCATCTGCTGCATTCGACACTTTGTAGCCTCGGCTTTCTGGTCGCTTGGTTGACCCCCTCTCAACCCACCCACTTATCAGATTTTGACTGCTGGCATTTATTTCCAATGACCTTGAACTGCCAACTCTTTTTGCAGCACCAGAAAGTATCCTCGATGGCGGCATGTCTTCACTGCTAGCCTCGTCGTCCGATCCTCGATTGGAATGGGAATTATCAGGGGCCTTTTTAGGAGTGACATGTGGGGGTTTGAAAGGTTTATTGACACTTGGTGTCGTCTCAGTGCGACTCTTAAATGGCATTAGCTGAGATGTAGGGACTTTGTAGTCTTGAGAATCGAAGAGATCCGTGAGTGCAGTGCGCAAATTATCGAGCAGTTGGTTTTGATCGTGTAGCAATATACTTCTTTTGTCAGGACTGACATTGACATCGTACATGTGTGTATCGAGCTGAATATCAGCTAGAATAAAAGGTGTTTGCGTGTTATTGTAAGATTTGTACACTTCGTTGAATGCTTTTGCAAATTGAGGTAAGCCACAAGGCCTGCCGTTCACGAAGAACATTTGGCGATCTGGGGTTTGGCGCCCATCTCCATGAGAAGGTCGGGAAACATGACCCACAACACGGACTTCTTTGGATATGGAATCATTGGCAGACTCAATTCGTAGAGCTGGACTAACAGTAGAAGGTTGCATCTCGAGACATAATTCGAGCGGCACCAGGACCGTCATGGTTTTTGCCCCAAAAATATTGATGATGTTTTCCCTTGTTGTCGGGTTACCCTTGGTAGAGAACATCTGTATTCTCCTTCCCTTCGAAGGTTGCTGAGATACAGAGAACTTCATGTTGGTTTGGATGCAGGCATATTGACCAAGGAGGGCGATCACCTTGTTCCATTCGCGTTTGATGTTACGTTCAAGTTCACGACGACGGACAGGTAAGTTGTGGAACAGGCGCTCAACGGATACGGTGGTGCCTTTTGAGGCTGCAACAACAGCTGTCCCGCTTAGCTTTCCAGATGACTCGAAGCTGAGTTTGCTCCCCTTAGGAGCCTCGCCTTGCTGACAAGTCGTGATGCTAACAGTGGATAGAGCACATAAAGAAGCAAGAGCTTCACCGCGGAATCCGAACGTCTCCAATGTGGCTATATCAGAGTACGATGAGAGCTTTGACGTGTGGTGCTTGAGAGCCACAGAGGGATAGTTGTCAGGGGCAATACCAGATCCATTGTCAGCGACCTCGATGAGATCAAGTCCTTGATTCTTGAAGCGAATATCTGAATAATAAATATTTAGCACAGTTCGATATTTGATCGAGCCAAGCATTTGTATGCTTACCTATGCTTGTTGCGCCAGAATCAACGCTGTTCTCAACCAGTTCTTTAACAACAGAGCAAAGATCAACGATGACTTGCCCGGACTGGATTTGATGAACCTGTCCAGGTTAGTTATGGGATGTGATCGGGGTTTGATAGGAATAATTACCGTGCGTCCATCAATCTGCTTTATAGTAGCCATACTTATCAATTCACTGTTGAGACCGTGAATAAGTTGCAACAAATGTGACTGAGAGCATTGAGATGTTGATGGAGTAGTAATCCCAATATCATCTGGAAGTTGACGGACGATAAGAAACGACTGCCTGCATCAGTTCTTGTAGATTCGCAGTCAATTCATAAAGAGCAAGCCGCAATATGCAGTGTTTACTTCATTTACTGTTCAATGTAAGTTGCTATCCATATTGCACGCTAGGAAGCTACTGCCGTAATACAAGGGTTAGAGATGGAACCGAAGCTAGATATGCACCTACAAAGGCTGGAAGGTAGGGATTTACAGCCTGGGGCGTTGCAGTTATCGAATATGCATTTAACGATCTTAGAAGAAACTCTCATGCTCGCCTGTAGTACCTACCAGGTAGATGAGAACCTTAAATATAGAAATAAATTAGTGGTAATTGTCTAAACTATAATTGTTAATATCACTGAAATTATCATGAGATTCGTGGGTCATAACAATGAATTTCATATATATTACTTGGTAGAATATGAGTACTAAAGTATCTATGAATGTCGTCTTTGTCTCGTCATTTCCAGAGGGCTGTCAGATAGAAGTGGACCAACAAATGAGATGAAAGTAAAGTCGACCTATGAAAGCTGTTGCTTGTGCAGCGTGCGTGCATTTGAACGTCCTCCATGATCGCTGTTCAGCCCGAGCCTTGGTCACTGCAGATCAATGTCGACAGTGGATCAAGACCTGATACTTCTACTTCTCTGATCTGCTGAGCAATCATCTGAAACTCTCTCGACCATGCATACCTTGACCATCCAAGTCCGAGAGTCAGCCGTTGATGGATCAATGTCTCACGAAAACATCGGACGCTATGTGGACTTGGCCACTGATACTACTGCACCTACTACTTTAACTACCTCCATAATAGCACGCACTGACTTCACCAAGAGGTCAGCATCGATTGTTGGTCACATATCCGATACACAAAGCATATCAATAGTTTTAGCTTTCGTTTCCAAGCTGTCGTCAGGCCAAGGCGCTACTCGTGCCCTAACAGGGAGCTAAGAAGGGAGAGGCGTGCGTTGACAACACAAGGCTGCTGCGGTATTGTAAGCCAGAACGCGTGAGCTGTCATGTATCTCAGTAAGGTGACGCGGCTGGGTCTTGGATATGGCTAAACGCAGATCAATAAATTGGTGGCTGCTGAAACTGCAGCACATGGCGTTGCACTAGAGACACCGTATGTGCTATCGACCTTTCTGCACATATCAGTTCAGCCACTTGCTGATGCTGTAGCCAAGATGCTGCCCGGCAGCCCAGCCCGAGAACATGGATTGCAAACGAACGTTGGTCCATCCAAACCGTTTTTCGTCTTTCTGCAATGATCTTAGTCTATGATATGGCTGCATGACATCCCTGTAACAATGGATGAAAAAGAGGATGCGCCATGGTGGAATCCCTGACAGTTTGGTTTCTTAGTCCAATTGTTGGGGATGTCTTGTTGTAAAAGCCCGGATAAAATCAAGTTTAATCGCTGAATCGGGTGCCAGCAAATGGAGTCGAGATGATTTCTCCAATTCCTTGGTAGCCCAGTACTAATGTGGCGCTTATCTGAAGCCAAGCCAGCCAGCCGCCCGCCTGCTTTTACAAGTTCAACAGCCTACCAGCCTCATGGAAGGGGCCCGCGCAAAGGGAACTTACCTCTAGGGAAAGTGCAGGTGCAGGGAAAAAAAAGGGGAGTCACTACCAACGCTAAAAGTGGCTCCGACTCGGCTGACAACCTAATGGGAGAAGCCATCGACATCCAATTTCCCACCCACATTCGTTGAATTCAAGTCAAGCGACCGACGTGACTGGGGAGTCGATTCGACATGCTGCATACATAGATTGTTGTTGTTGCGAATATCCATCGTTGGTCTAGTCACCCTCGCTCACTTTCGTTACTCATCGGTGCCGTTCGTTCGCTGAGGAGCGCCTCCGACGTATCCCAGCTGTTAAAACTACGGACAGTTACAACCCCCGGTTGCATCCGTCCGTCCCCATATTGTCTGTCGCAAACGGGTCTGTTCCTGCTACCGCCCGAGAGCCTCTTAATTACATTGCGTTGCTTTGCCTTGCATTGCGTTGTGTCGTTGTCGCCGCGTTGCGCTGCGTCTTCGCAAACCCTGGCCAAATCAAATCCCTGCTGGCATTTTCGTCTTGGTGGTCTCCAGAAGTCGTCCCAGTCCAGGCTAGTAGTATCGCACGCAGACAACCTCTGTTCTTGACCTCAATCTTAGCTTCAACCTCTTCCTCCGCCGTGATCTGTCCTCGCTCTCCCGATTCTGTCGCTCACCTCGAAAATCGCCTTGATTCCAACTCGAGCTTGTCACCATTCCCATCTCCCTTGGCGTAGGCTCACGGCGAGTCTGAACGTGCCTTCTCCATGAAGAGGCGCTCCTCCGGATCAGCCGATGATGGTGACGAATCCTCCCTCGAGTCTGATATTCCCGACCCCGATCCTAGATTGACGACGCGCACATCGCCCATACGAATTCGACGACCCAGCAGCCTCAATTGGAAACCCTCGAATGATCGCAATGGTAGAAACGTTCAAACCAGAGACGATATGCAAACAGCGGCGGGCCTGAAACCAACTTCCCTTGCTGCGCCTTCAACCCCCGACATGGCCCTTGCCAGAACACCGACGCAGTCTCCTTCTCCAAATCGGCACACGCGTCGTCCACGATTCTCAATTGTCGTCTTGCTCGTTTCTGCGTTAGGGATTGCGCTCTTACTCGGCATTCTTCGGTCACTCGTGACCAGTCAACTGGACCCAAAGGGGTGCCGGATGTCCTATATGCGCCCATCGTACGTGCGCTTCACAGAATTCGATACTGAGCATACTCGCTTTGCAACCAAATATTCCTTATATCTTTACCGCGAACAAGGTATCGAGCCGGCAGACAAGGTTTGTGACACCATTTCCCAGGCTGTAACGTGGATGTCAAATGCTGAACTTCTATGGTGATAGCTCCTCGGAATTCCTGTACTCTTCATCCCTGGAAACGCAGGAAGCTACAAGCAGGTCCGCCCCATAGCTGCAGAAGCAGCCAATTACTTCCACAACAATCTTCGGGACGATCATGGCGCTCTCGATGCCGGCATCCGGAGCCTCGACTTCTTTACTGTGGATTTCAACGAAGACATTACAGCGTTTCACGGCCAGACCCTACTCGACCAAGCCGAATACCTGAACGAAGCTGTTCGCTACATCCTTTCGCTCTACTCCGATCCTCAGCGCGCCACGAGAGAAGATAATCTACCTGATCCTACATCGGTTATTGTTCTAGGGCATTCAATGGGTGGTGTCGTTGCGAGAGCCATGCTTGTGCAGCCCAACTACCAAACAAACTCGATCAACACCATCATCACCATGTCAGCACCGCATGCCCGCCCTCCTGTCACTTTTGATGGTCAGATAGTCCAAATCTACGACGAGATAAACGATTATTGGCGCCAGGCATATTCACAAAAATGGGCCAACAATAACCCTCTGTGGCACGTTACCTTGGTCTCAATTGCAGGTGGTAACCTGGACACGATTGTTCCATCGGATTATGCAAGTCTGGAGTCTCTGGTTCCGCCAACACATGGGTTTACCGTCTTCTCAACCGGTATACCAACTGTTTGGACGAGCATGGATCACCAGGCTATCCTTTGGTGTGACCAGTTCCGAAAAGTAATCACAAAAACGCTCTACGACATTGTCGACGTTCATCGCGCATCACAGACCAAACCACGAGCCGAACGAATGAAGACTTTTAAGAAACGCTTTTTGACAGGAATGGAACCAACGATGGAGAAGGACTTGCCTCTGAAAGAAGCAACAACGTTACTTACACTCAGCGACGATTCTGACTCCATTCTTCCGGCTGGACAGAGACTTATCCTGAGTCAAACTGGCAAGCAGTCAAAGCCTCAAGCTCATCTACTTCCCATTCCACCACAAGTTTCACCCGAGGCCAGACGTTTCACCGTTCTTACGGATGCACGTCTGGACGACGCTGGTGAAAATGGCAAATTGGAGGTCCTTTTCTGCAGTGTGTACCCCTTTCAATCTGGACAGGCGACTGCGCTTTACCCTTTCCAAATCGACCTCTCAGGAGATGGCAGTGGTTCGACAAGGCTTGCCTGTAAGAACGCAGCATCGGACCGTATTTTGCTTCCTGCGTCCACGTCATCGTCCAAATATCCATTTTATCTCGACCGCGAGCGGGAGATCATTCCATTCTCTTACCTCCAATATGATCTTGGACAACTCTCTGACCATCAATTCGTGGCCATTGTCGAAAAGGCTGCCCCAAACTCTCCGAGCTTCCTGATCGCAGAGTTCAGCGATAAGTCTGCGTATTCAAAACAGGAGAATCCTGGTCTCATGAAAGTGCTCGTTTCTGGAATTTCAATGGAACTCCCCCCCAGTCGCCCGATGTCTGTGGAAGTCAACATTCCTTCATTACAATCAGCTCTTCTTGCTTACAAGCTCGAGATTGCGTACCCGCAGTGCGAAGCAGACAAGGCTCTCTTTAGCCCCTTGGTCCGACAGTACCTTGATCAACCGTACGAGTCCAAATACTTCGTCAATGCTCAATCTGCCGACATCAGCCTTCATGGCGTTGCGCCTTACTTGCCGCCTGTCTTGGGGTCCGGGGCCGAGAAGGGCCTCACTTTTCAATTCTGGACTGATCCTTCCTGCGACTCCAACCTTGTTATCAACATCAAGCCTGACTTCTGGGGTAGCCTTGGAAAATTGTACATGAGGTATCGAACTGTCTTTGCCGCCTTCCCTATGTTAACTGTGGCGCTTGTGTTGCGCAAGCAGTTCCGTGTCTATGATAATTCAGGGGTTTTCATTTCATTCTCACAGAGCTTGGACCTGTGCTTGCGGCAATCAATACCTTTGCTTCTACTGTCGTTGACTCTACTCTCAATGTCATTAGAAGGCGTGCCGGTAACCTGGCTTGGCAGATTCTTCAACCAGGCCCACACCGATCCTTTGAGTGTTGACTTCCACCGCCATGATATACTCATTGGAACAGATGATCCCTTCTTCTGGTTCCTCGTACCCCTCATTGGAATTGTTTGCATTGGAGTTTGTGCTGTGGTTCACTACATGACAAAGGCACTTACGCATGTTCTCGGCCTCATCTATTGGGCAGTAACCTCATTATCTCTGCTGGGGTCAACAGATGATGAAAGGTTGATCAACTCACCTGCACTTGCCCCATGGACCAACAAGAGACGCATGATCACCATAGCCATCCTCTTGTTTCTTGTGTGGACGTTTATTCCTTACCAGTTTGCGTACCTGGTGGCATGCCTGGTACAGCTCTTCACCGTGGTCCGGGCCCTGCGTATCAACGCTGCAGCCCCTTCGGATAGTAATTCGAACTACTACCATTACGCGCACTCTATTTTGCTGATAATGCTTTGGATCCTTCCCATTAATTTACCTATTCTGGCGGTTTGGATCCGAAACTTGGCAGTGCATTGGCTCACGCCATTCTCCTCACATCACAATGTTTTGTCAATAACGCCATTCATTCTGCTCGTGGGGAACCTGACAACTGGTAAGATGGTGCCTCGTGTCGGCCGGGTCTTGGGCTATGTCACCAGTCTGCTTCTGTTTGCCACTGCTCTTTATGCCGCCATGTATGGTATTTCTCATGCGTATATGCTTCATCATTTGGTGAACATCATCGCTGCTTGGCTGGTTGTATTGCACTCAACCGACGACCACTTCTTGAGTGGATTGAGTGCAATATTTTACGACGGCAGCCCAAGTGAGGATAAAACAAAGACGAAGGTTTCAATGTGAGGGGGGCAAAACCAAAGTGTTGTCACGGAGACCCCTTTGTATTGCTTACTGGCTTTTGTGCCTATTGGCACGACAGTACGCATTCATCTGGCGAACAAAGACTTTGTTACGAACTCGGGAGTGGTTATTTTTCTCGACTTTCAGCGCGGGCTTGCCCAGTAATACCTATTTATTTTTGCATGGCTCTGGAACCAACGTATTTCAGCATCTGAAACCGGATCACGTTGCTCGCCTCTTGAAGGCGCCAGTCCACGACTTTAGCATTTCTCGGCGTTTTATGGGCAGATGGCATGATGAGGGACTCCTGTAGAAGCCTGGCTTATCTGTATAGAGTTCAAATGTTTGTGTTTTACATTGAACTTGGCTGTTCTAGCAATGGTATACTATACGGCTGGATGGATATTCTCATGTCGCACTTTGTTATTTGGCGATTATGCCATCTGGGTTTGGTTATGAAACGAGAGACGGGACAGCAATTAATTGGCATATAATAACAAATTAGACCTTCTTTATGATAATTACTTGACCATACCGAGTGCCCGTTGTAAAATGCTAGTCTTGTATTTCTCTATGACCCCAATTCTAACTTGAACACCAAAATCTCTACAAAACGCCATCAATGAAGGTCAATGCCGTACCCGGCCTGTCTACACCAAGAGTCAAACAAATGCAAAGTTTCCGGTTTTATAGCTTCAGTGTCGATGTGCTCTTAGTCCTCCTCATGTCCCTTGTTCATTGCCCTTTGGTGCTTCGCATGTCGATGACGAATCGCCCAGAGGGTGATGCCTGTTCCGGCGCAGCATGATAATAATGTGACCCAATAGGCGGAGCGGTAGCATTGAAGACCGTCTAAGCAGGACAGCTCACCGTCTTTACCGACTACGCTATGTGCGTCGTAAATTTTACCATAAAATATGTTGAAGATGTTGGACGAGAAAACAGGAGCCATGGTGATGAAGCCCCAGTTCTGGCTTAGTCCCCCAATCCCAAAGGTTTCGGCGACAAGAGAGGGAGAGACGCCAAAGAGGAAGCCATAGGCCAAGCCCGATGGGCCTGAGACCAGCCCAAGCCAGTGTGGGTTTTCGATGTTCAATGCGCACACTTGGGCAAAGATGAAGATGATGCAGGCGGCAACAAGACACCAGAGCCTGCTGGCGTGAAGTTTGTTGACCAAGAAATCGGAGCCGACACCTAAAAGAACTGTAAGACACTTGTGTAGTAAGCAGATACCATGACTCGACTCACCACTTGACAGTCTGCCGAGGAAACTACAAATAGACAATGCTGAAACATGCATTTGCTGACGATGGACGAGAGTATCGTCGGTCACATTCTTGTCGTAATGCTTCCAAAGAGCCTTGGCATCGTTTCCAATATTGCTTGAGACATTGTCAGCTGAGTGTTCTCCAAAGGCTAGATAGGTTAGAGGCCAATCATACTTGATGGTCATGAGACCCACGCCAGCCAAAATACCCATGATGATAAAGAGGTGCCAAAAGCTGGCGCTGCGCAAGAGGGCGAGACCTCGAATGTCTAGAGGGCGAGATCCATCGCTATTAATATAATTATTTCCAAGAAGGGGTTGATCGGTTCGTGATGAGGGACGAGAAATCAGGGGTGACCTCTCGCCAACCTCTAGGTCTTCAGGATTCTCGGGGGCGACCACAAGGCCGAATTCAGGCGCAAGTGGAGTTCCAAGAGAGCCCGTCGAATCCGGGGCGGCGGTAGATGAGGATGGTACAGCAGGAGTGTACGAGTTCCTACTGGCACAGGTGCTATCACTACTGGAATTAGTTAACATACCGGGTTCATTGTCCACTCGAGAGGAGCGGAAGGGTTTCGGCTCCTCTGAAGATCCAGGTCGGAATTGCTGAGATGATGATGATGATGATGATGATGGGTCGCTCTGTGTGTCGTCCGATGCTGGTACGGCCTCATAGTCGGGCTGATCGTGGTACACTTTCAGGAAGAAGAAGCTGCCAAAGGTAAGGCCAGATGTGCCCCAAGCGAGAAGCTCAAGGAAGGCGCTGGGATTGCCGGGGAAGAAGACAGCACCAACGAAAGAGAAGAAGAAGGCGCTCAAGCCAAAGGCAGCCAGAGGGAAAGCTGTGGCCGTTCCGCGGGTCTTGGGCCAGTTGAGAGCAGACGTCTTGACAGAAGCAGCGAATGCCATACAACTACCCAGGCCTGTCATGTAGGAGAAGACACACATCAGAATCACAGATCCAGAGCCACGATGGTAGGCTTGGTGAAGCGGAAAGTAACCAAGGAGCATGAGGACAGCGCCGGCAAGGACGGCAGGCCGAGGGCCTCGAGAGTCAATGAAGGCACCTATGGGCATACCCAGGGTGTACATGCCTAGGTTACCACATAAACCGATCAAATTGCTCTCTGTGGAGGATAACTTTAGTCGTTCCGCGAACTGCGGAGCCCAAGCCGAGTAGACATACTTGTTGGTGTTAGAACAGTTGTTACGCATATATATGAAGTTCAAGGAAGACAAACATTGGTACCGCAAGCCAGGGACATCACAGTTGCAGCGATACTAGCGACGATACGCGCCTGAAAAAGGCGATTTTGCTGGTCTTGATGCATGGTGATGGTTGCATGCAAAGCAATAAGGAAGAGTTTGAGAAAAGCCGAACAAGTATTAACAGTAGGGGATACGCTTCTGTAAAGTGAGAGTTAACATTTAACTAGTGAGGGCAATGCTAACGCAATAGGACAAGATTGACAAGAGTCAAGGGAGATAGATAAGTAAGTTGATAGGAAGGAGATAGGAGAGGTTTGGGGCGAGCTATAAGATAAAGAATAGTTGGAACAAGTGTGGTCGGCGGTGGACGATACAAAGGTACAGACAAAGGGGACATGCGACTGGGTTATTAGCTATCGGATACGAAATGACTGATATTGATGAGAAGGGGATCTCGTGGAGGTTGATAGTGATACATTCTCCATGGGAATGCATAATCCGAACGCGGAGAATGTCCCGAGACTGGGGGGACTAGGCCTTGTGATTAGTGCACTGTCCAGGTCATCCTTCGATGGCCTAGCATGCTGAGACGGACAGACAGCCAGCCACATATCTCGTCGACTCCGCTCTTCGGGCCTAGGCGGTTCCTGTTGGCGACGTAATCTCACGTGGCCAGGCCTGATCGTCAGTAGCCTCATTCTTCCATCTTCAAACAACGCCACCAGGATAATTATCCATTTATCATTCAAGGCAACTGCATTGTCAGTCGGTCTTTGACTCAACCTGCGCTGGAATACGCAGAGAAACTCTCTATAATACCATAACCCCCATCCGATCAAAACTCAACGCGAACGATCTTCGTAACGCGCTGTCGCAATGGGCGCTCTATTGTCTCTACCGCTTCTTGCGGTACCAAGCGTCGGTACTGTACGTCAGCAACTCTCTTTTTAACTTCGATTAACGAAGCTGACCCTGGTATTGTTTAGATTGTATCCTTCGCTGCTAGCTGCTGTGGTGCTGCGACCTGTTCCATGGTCTGCAGTGCCTGTGGCAAATGCGGCAATAGTGTCGCAACCCGTATCGCATATGCGCTCCTTCTTCTCGTGAACTCGATCATAGCTTGGATAATGCTCACGCCATGGGCAATTAAAAAGCTTCAGAAACTCACCCTCGATTACGTTACGATCAATTGTCCAACTGGACAATGTCACGGCTGGTTCGCAGTCCACCGAATCAACTTCGCCCTCGGTCTCTTCCATCTCGTCCTCGCTGGTCTGCTTTTCGGTGTTGCAACCTCCAAGAATCCTCGTGCGTCAATTCAGAATGGCTACTGGGGTCCCAAGATTATCGCCTGGCTCGCCTTTGTTGTTCTTTCTTTCCTGATTCCCGACGAGTTCTTCTTATTCTGGGGCAACTATATCGCATTCGCTGCAGCTATGCTGTTCCTCTTCCTCGGCCTTATACTGCTTGTCGATCTTGCTCATAATTGGGCTGAATACTGCCTCGCCCAAATCGAGGATACCGATTCGAGAGTTTGGCGATTCATCTTGATTGGCTCCACTCTGGGCATGTACATCGGTTCTCTTGCCATGACCATTGTGCAGTATATCTTTTTTGCGCGCCATTCGTGCTCGATGAACCAGGCCGTAATCACCATCAACCTCATCCTCTGGCTTGGCATCTCGGTCATCTCGGTCAATCCCACCGTTCAGGAGTTCAACCCCAAGGCAGGACTTGCTCAGGCCGCCATGGTGGCGGTTTACTGCACATATCTAACCATGTCTGCTGTGTCTATGGAGCCTGATAGCAAGTGCAACCCTCTTATCATGGGCCAAGGAACACGAACGACATCTATCGTTATTGGTGCCATTGTTACTCTCCTCACGATTGCTTACACTACCACCCGAGCTGCCACCCAGAGTCTTGGCCTCGGCAACTCTAACGGTATTCAGTTGCCCGATGATGATGAACATGGTCTTGTAACCCAACAGCCCAGCGCTCGCCGTGAAATGCGAGCCGAGGCTTTGCGCCGAGCCGTTGAGGAGGGAAGTCTGCCTGCCGATGCTCTGCTGTCTGACGATGAGAGTGAAGCTGGCGACACTCCCGTGGGAGACGACGAGCGAAACAGGACCCAGTACAGTTACACTGTCTTCCATATCATCTTCTTCCTGGCAACTGCCTGGGTAGCTACCCTTCTCACCATGAACTTCGACGAGTCTACCAAGGATGGTGACTTTGCGACTGTCGGCCGTACCTACGCAGCAAGTTGGGTCAAGATTGTTAGTGCTTGGGTCTGCTACGGCATGTACACATGGACACTGGTGGCCCCTGTTGTCCTTCCTGACCGTTTCGACTTTTCTTAAGCTTGCATCTGCATTTGGGCGGGAGTTTGTGTGGAAGCGTTGAATATTATTGTTAGCTAGACTGTGAATAGTAGTTTGTAGTTACTTATGTTTGTTATCTCAATAGGTACCACTGTATTCCAGATTTCAAATTCCGTCGACGCCATGTTCCAAAACGTAACATGCTTGACGTTTGTTAAGCTGATCAAAAGTGAACCGCGGATTTAGCACTGAATATCCACTCTCGTAGCTCGAAGTAACGAGACAAGCCGAGGGCCGTCAGCATGAAAGGTTATTGCGAGTGAGGCATGTATTTTTGAATCTTTTGTTTTCCGTATATTTGAACGTGTCTCAGACCTATCGCGGCTGCACTAAGTAAACAACTCCAACTCCATAATTCCTTCCTGCCAACTCCAGCGTAAGCTAATCATAAGGGGTCGTCTTTTTGCCCTTTTTGCCATCTTCTGAATAGTATCGCCTGTATGGCGTTATTTGTTTGTGAGGCATCTCCTTTTCACCACTCCGTCTATGGTTAGAGAACCATGGCATGCCCGACATTGAAATGGTATTCTGCAAAAGCATCGAATTCGCTCATAAAATAAACATATTTCCATTTGATCCACTAGGATGGATCAGTTCTTGTGGCGTGTCCAATCTTGCTGTATCGTCGCAAGTTATTGGAAAACGAGAGGGGTCTCTCCAAGCTCCTTGGCAGCTCCAGTTGCGTGGAAACCATCCATAGTGACAGTGACAGCACCAGCTTGAACCAACTGCAAACAATGTTAGCTTCTTTTCATAGTATCGGCGCATCGAGACTTACGGCGCGGGAAAGATCCTCAATCAAGTCAGTCGGATCTTCGATACCAACACACAGTCGAATAATGTCCTCAGGCATTTGTCGCTCCGCTCGTGTCTTGGCGTCAATACTGGCATGGCTCATCTGACAGGGCATGCTGATCAAACTGTTCACGCAGCCAAAGCTGACGCTGATGGCCCATAGACGGGCAGCCTCAACGATACGCTCAGAAACAGCAGGGTCGCCGGTCTCGAAAGACAGAACAGCACCAGCACCGCGAGCCATGGACCAATGCAGATCATATTGAGGATGAGACTTGAGGCCCGGGTAGCGGACACGGAAGCCACGAGACTCAAGGAACTCTGCAATGGCTTGAGCGTTTGCTTGTTGCTTCTCCATTCGAATAGCGAGAGTCTTGACGCCACGCATGAGGAGGAATGAGTCGTTGGGAGACAGACCACACCCTGTGGAGTTGATAACAAAGAAGAGCTTGTCTCCGATCTGAGAGTCGTTCACGGCAATAACACCGGCCATGATATCGTGGTGACCGGACAAGTACTTGGTTCCGGACTCGTAGACAATGTCACAGCCCACATCCAGAGGGTTGAACAGCATGGGCGAGAGCATTGTGTTATCGACAACAACCAGGGCCTTGGGGTTGACGTCGTGAGCCAGGCGAGCAATAGAAGGGATATCAACGACCTTGATCAAAGGGTTGGTAGGAGTCTCAAGCAGGACCATGGCGGTCTTTTCCGAAAGGCGTGCCCGCACGCTATCAACAGTCGTGGTGTCGACGTGATGGACGACAATGCCTTGGTTAGCAGCCAAGTAAGTAAGAAGACGATGGCTGCCACCGTAAAGATCATCACCGGTGATGACTTCGTCGCCAGGTCGAAGCAATCTAGTAATGACATCGAGAGCACCCATTCCAGAGCTGATGGCCAATGCTCGCTGGGCGTTCATAATCTTGGCAATGTGTCGTTCAAGATGGGTTCGGGTAGGGTTTCCTGAGCGTGTGTAATCGTATTCTTGCTGGCCACCGCTGGCCGATGTCTGCTTAAAGGTGGCAGACTGGTAGATAGGAACGCTGGAGGCGCCATATTGATCTTTGCTGTCTGTGTATACAAGTTCGGTGGCGAGGGCATAGCGCTTGCGACCAGTGCGCGGGCTCGATGGAGCAGGAGATGGAGGAAGGTCGTGTCCCTCACTGTCGAGTCGTGTCAATGGGTTGGCGGACTTGCCAGACTCGGTGGGCGAAGGGGAGGCCATTTTTGGTTCAGTAGAAAATTGAGTGTTGCGAAGGTTTGAAGTAGTAGAGAAAGGTGTAGCGGCGATGGCGGCAGATATATTGGATGCAGGATGGAGTAGCGCCAGGCAGGAAGTCGACGCACTAGGGAGTACAGGACAAACTTAAACTCGGATCAAAACGAATATGTTTGAGGGAAGAAGAATTGATATTCAAGGTATAAGAAAAAGGAGGACGGTCGCATTGGCTACGTAGGTAGGTAGAGATAGAAGATAGCTTGAAGGACGACCGTCGTTCGGGAGTCGGGGAGTCATTCCCGCTGTCGGCGGTCTGGTCTAAGGATTTTCTCCATACCTACCTCTAGCACCCTGCGCCATCACCCCGCAAATAGAGTAATTTGATGGGTTGCCAGGTTCGATGGAGTCGCTTTGGAACGTATCGCTGTACATTTATTACTTACAGGGCATATGTGCGATCCAGGGGGGTGCTTAAGCCTTCTCTTTCCAGCGCTTTGAGCCTTTAAACCGCTGTAGCAACAGCGTTGAGCAACGGTAGTTTCATGGGCCTTGCCCACCGCTTCTGAATCATCCGACCGATAAACGGAGGATAGCTGATATCGAAATACTTGCTTAACACCCGATAGCGCACTCATCTCAAGGTAGCCCGCTATTAGGACCCAGAAACTCTAGTGGGGTTGCTAAATGACGTGATCTAACACTATCATGGCCCATCGAGTGCTGTGCGTTCCGTGTGGGGACGTATGGACGCGGGGCGACACTGTATGTGGGAAACCCGGAGGGCGGTACCGGGCCCCGGCCTCAGGGTATTAGAAAACTTGGCTGCTGGAAGCTTGAGAGACGACATTAGCAAGTCAGTTTGTGCCATCTTGTAGCAGATTCTCAGCTTGTTGATTGTTGCGCTCACAAGCTCAGAGGTCAACCTTACCGTTAGCCAATCGCTACCTAGGTAGCCTGGATCGCATATCGCAGATTGTCAACTTGCCATGCCCAATGCTAGCAAACGGATTACCTCTGTAGCAATATATTACAGTGCGAGTGCTACGGTATAGAAATGGCAGCCAGAAAGAGATATTGCGATGCTGCTGATTGGGTACTAACAGGCAATGAGATGATATGCAAAGATGGGTGTTTCTATTCAAAAACATTGGCTGCTCTGACAGCCTATACATGTCTACTATTAACTAATCCTGATCCTCTGCAATCAATTCCTCAACACCGCTTGTTTGCCGTGTTGACTGCATCTTAATCTGTCCACCCTCGCGACCGAGGAAGTCGTCAGACCTGATACCACGGAACTGCTTAGGGTCCACGGTCGACATGGCCTTTCCGCTCTCGCGATGCTGTCGCATGTATTCTCGCACAGGCACCATGGCCGCATCTCGACACGCTTCCTTGATATCGCTACCTGAAAGCCCAGCAGTGATTCTCGAAACGTAGTCCAGGTTGAAGTGTTCAGGGTCTGTCTTGGTGTCTTGCAACACAAGCTGCAAGATTCTGCGGCGCTGCTCAGTTCCTGGCAACGTGACGGGGAACTTCTTGGGCATTCTTCGGAGAATAGCCTCGTCGATATCGTTAATACGGTTGGTTGCGCCCAGCACCATAATGCGAGCAGGCATTCCTGACGAGTTTGAAGATGTCAGACCATCCCAGAGAGTCATGAACCTGCGATATGTTAGAACCACACTGAACATCCAGATACCAAAAGTAAGGACCTACTCGGCTTTAACCATGCCACTGGCCTCATGCTCGCCACTCCTTCGAGTACCAAGAACAGCATCAATCTCGTCGATAAAGATAATTGCGGGTTGCATCTTTCGAGCCAACGAAAAGACGGCCCGAACAATTTTGTTCGAATCACCGTACCACTTCTCGGTCAAGGTCGAAATATGTAGGTTGATGAAAGAAGCACCGCTTTCGTGGGCAACAGCTTTTGCGAGCATTGTCTTTCCACAGCCTGGGGGGCCGTACAAGAGGACTCCAGAGGGGGCAGACAGTAGTGGTGCGGCGTGAGAGTAGAGATGTGGCATCGTTAGGGGGTAAATGATGGATTCCTTTAGTTCTTCGATGATCGTGTCGAGACCGCCAATATCTATATTTGTTAGTAACTGTTATAACACGATAGAAGATGCCTAGACGTGCACGGTTTACTCACCATCGAAACCAACAGAGATGTCTTCAGGGGGTACCATTTCAAGCGCAACTAGGTTTTCATATTCGTTCAGAACCAACTCTTCAGGCCGAGGTCCTCTCCTCGAGTCGCTGCTATCGTCGCCATAGTCGAGTCCATCTCTTTTATTCCGATTCATTCGCTCGAGGTGGGCTTTCGCCTGGCGCCTGGCTTGCTCATGCTTCTCTTTGTCGGGGTCGGCTATATTGCTTAGGATAGGATTCAAGAAATTTCGAGCGACGTAGAGGCCAGCAGTCATCTACCCATAAATATCAGTGCATTGTCCATCAACGTACTTGGATCTTCACCAAGTGGGTACTCACCATGCCCGCGAAGAGCAAAATGTCCATGGCGACATCGCCGAGCTTACGTCGTTCCCCCATGCCGAGGACCCAGCGCAGCCAAGGGGTTGACTCGGATGGCATGAGATAGTAAAAAGAGAGGGGGGGATGAATGTGACAATTGTCGGCCGATGATCGAGCTATGTGCGTTGCTTGTGTCCTGCGATCATGACATGTCCAGTTGCCGATCGCGAAGCAGAAGACAAAAGGGTCAGGGTCGAATAGGGTTGGAAAGGTGGTATGAAGAATAAAAGATTGATATGCGCGATTCGGCAAGAATCTAATAGCACACAGGCACAGGCACATGCCCGACATCTCAGTGGCAGCCCGGGCGGTAAGTGGCGGGCGGTTAGCGCTAGACAAGCACGGGCCATACCCGGGTGCCCACCTAATCTGTTTAGAATCCCGCCGAGATGTTCATCTAAGTAAACATTGAAGATCCCCTCCAACTCACTACTATATCCACGACAATTGTCATCCATACGTGCGCTACGCATGCCATTGAAACACAACTTCCGTCTTTCTGTCGCGACTTTATAAGTTAGAATACTGTATCCTGTGCGCTTTATATACCTCTCGAACGACTATTATCCACAAAAAAGATACGATGCCACCACGCGCGCGCGCGAAGCCTGTCGCAGAGCCTGCTGCGCTTGCAGCATCTGATTCAGAGCCCGACCTCGATATGTTCGACAAATCCGATCTTCAAGCAGCTGCGCGCACAATGAGTGCGACCAAGAAACCCCGCGGACGACCACCCGGTACGGCTAGCAAGATTACTAAACCCGCACAACGAGCGACGCGTCGACCTGGGAAGGAAAAGCTTCCAGCTGTACCCGAAGCGGTTGCGCAACCAGATACTGTGGGTAAAGTAACCAGTAGTGGTACGAATGCGACGCGCAAGACCCAACAGATGGCTACAGACGAAACAGTTACATTTGAGGATGTTGAGGGTGCTTCAATTGCTCCGGCTACTGATGTAAAAAAGGGGACCCGCGGGCGTCCAAAGAAGAGCAATGGTGATACTTCTGTTCTTGTGCCTGAAAGTGCTGTAAAGCGACGTGGCAGACCTCCGCGGCAACCCGCAACACCGATCGCAGAAGTTCCGGAAACACAGCAGGAAGACCCAATGGAGTTGGATCCTGTGTTGGAAGAGAGCGCAGACGATAATGCTAGCGCAGAACCTGATGTTGAAACTATCGTGCCATGGTCAAGTTACGACACAACTGACGACTCCACACGCCGGCGACTAGAAGATCTCACCAAGAAATATGCAGCGCTCGAGTCTAGTCACCGAGACTTGCGGGAAGTAGGAGTGCGAGAAGCTGAGCGGAACTTTGAGCGACTGAAAAAGCAGGCCGAAGAGCGCACTGCCGGTGAGTGCTGTTGTGGGAACTATCAATGGCCACTATATGCTGATCTTAAAAGCCGCTACGAAACTGATAGCTGAGCTCAAGGCTGAACTTGCTGCTCAAACTGCGCTTGCAAATGAAAGTGAAGAGCTCCGAAAACAACTTGAGGCAAACGAAACTGAGACGGGAAGTTTGCAGAGTACTGTCAAGACCATGATCAGTTCTTTGTCCGAGGCCAAGTCCGAAATCAAGTCGCTTTCTACCAAACTAGTTGCTGCGAGGTCGAATGAAACCAACTCCCGAGTACCAGGAAGTGCTATCAAAACCACTGGGATGATGAACCGCACTGCTCAAGCAGGAGCTGCTCACGCTCACGCCGCGCAGGTTACTGCACAGGCTAAAGAAAGACTCTACGCGGACTTGACAGATTTGATTCTACGCGGTGTGAAGCAAGACGAGGTTGAAGATATCTTTGACTGCATCCAAACTGGGCGCAATGGCAGTAAGTTTGATGAATGGCATCTAGTCTTTTGTTGCTGTATACTAACACAGTGGTCAGCTCTTCATTTCAAACTTGTCGTTGAGAACGACACTTCAGATAATTACGAGGATGTATCATTTACCTACCAGCCGCAACTGGATCCTGGGCGTGACCAGGAATTGATAGATGTGCTCCCAGGATATCTCACCGAGGAGATCACATTCCCACGATCGCAAGCGCCCAAGTTTTACTCCAGAGTTAACAAATCCTTGACAGAAGATTTGACGAGGCAGTGAAGTGAGCTGATTGCTGCCGAATATGTTTTTTGTTAATGATACCCAATTTCTTTTTACCCTGTGTGTATAGACCACGGAAAAATATTGGCGTGATGAGACTAGGGGGTAATGAGTGACTGACTGCACTATGATGAGAACCTTGTTGGCAATAAATAGAACCTAAGTATACTTTAAACCCGTTCATCAAGGTTGCAGAACTCTCCGTCAGGGTGTTTAGTGAAGGATGATGGCATATCACGTATGTGGATGGCAAGCAAATGCCAATTGTAATAAAATGCTAAATTCCAAGATTAAATTTCCGTCTATGAGATGATATGAGTGCCTGTAACATGCACTAAACGTCTGGTCTCATGAATAAGGATATTCATATGAATGTTGACACCAATTAGACTTTGACTCAACCAACCACGTGTGACTGGCGTCAACGGGAATCGGGACGTGGATATAAGGGTTGTAGCGCAATGCCACTAGCGAGTCTCCCCCTGCAGATTAGGTCCATATCCAACGCGTCCCTCATTCAGCGTCATTCTAATTCTGGCCACGGTTTATGTCTTGGCCTCTTGCAACTTACTTCGTACTTACTATACAGAACGTTGTCTCTCGTTTGTCTTTTACCTGACAAACAAGGCTCGAAAGTACTGAGTATTCACTCCTTATTCTGAATTGTTTCAATTGTTCCTATTTCAACATTCATGGAAGCCTCGTTTTTTGTTTCGTGTGGTTAGATTTTGAGCATTTCCTTCCCCCTGACTTACACTAAGATCATCGCCAAATATTCGAACCATTTACATCGACGATCAAGTGTTTAGAATTCCCATTGCTTCGCCATGGCTGGCTCTAGTCGCATTGGCTTCATGGCCATTGCGGTCGCTTTCCATTTGGTATATATTCTGTCAATTTTCGACATTTACTTCGTCAGCCCAATTGTTACGGGCATGAAGCTATTTGGTGTCGAGCGCCCACATGAGTCTCCCAAAGCCCCCGCGGACAGGCTTGTGCTCTTCGTTGGTAAGTGGTCATGATCTGAATGGTCCAGAAGCTCTTGCCTAACATACTTTTTCTCTAGGTGACGGACTTCGTGCAGACAAAGCCTTCCAAGCCCACCCCGAACCTTACCCTGAATCCGATGAAGACCTTGTTCCACGACATCTAGCTCCGTACCTTCGCTCTCGAGTCCTGGAGCATGGAACCTTTGGTGTTTCCCACACACGTGTCCCAACAGAATCTCGACCAGGCCATGTGGCCCTCATTGCTGGGTTGTACGAAGATGTATCAGCCGTTGCGACGGGTTGGAAGATGAACCCAGTCAACTTTGACAGTGTTTTCAACCGCAGCCGACACACATGGAGTTGGGGAAGCCCTGATATTCTGCCCATGTTCCAGCATGGTGCTGTTCCGGGTAGAGTCGATGCATTTGCGTACGGAGCCGAGCTTGAGGATTTCTCCAAGGACGCAACCGAGCTTGATTACTGGGTTTTCGATCATGTCAAGGACTTCTTCGCTGCGGCTGCTACGAATGAGACCCTCAACACAGCACTTCGTGAAGACAAGGTGGTCTTCTTCCTCCATCTTCTGGGTCTTGACACTACTGGACATTCGTACCGACCGTATTCCAAAGAATACCTCCACAATATCAAGGTGGTAGATCAAGGTGTCAAGGAAATCGTCGAGCTTATCGAAAGCTTTTACAAGGACGACCGAACTGCCTTTGTGTTCACTGCTGATCATGGTATGTCGGATTGGGGCAGCCACGGTGATGGACACCCAAACAACACTAGAACCCCTCTCATTTCCTGGGGATCTGGAGTTGCCGCACCAGAATTGCACCCTGACAGTATCGCGCCTGGTCATGATGAACTTTCTTCAGACTGGAATCTTGACCATGTGCGCAGACACGATGTTGCTCAAGCCGATGTAGCTGCCCTGATGTCATATCTTATCGGTACTGAGTTTCCTGCAAACGGCGTTGGTCAACTTCCCCTGAACTTTCTATCCGCGAGTATCAAGGAAAAGGCAGAAGCTTCTCTGGCCAACGCTCAGGTCATCCTCGAGCAGTACCGGGTGAAGGAAGAGAACAAGAGAAACGTAGAGCTCCGCTACCAGCCATACGGACAGCTGAGTGACGACAACCTTAACCCAGAGTCACGCATCGCTCATATTCGCTCATTGATCGAAGCTGGTTCGTTCGAGGAGGCCATTGAAGAATCGGATGCTCTGATGTCTATTGGGCTCCAAGGCTTGCGTTACCTTCAGACCTATGACTGGCTATTCCTTCGTGCTTTAATCACTATCGGCTATCTGGGCTGGATGGCTTATGCTACCACAACTGTTCTATCTCTGTACGTGGTGAAGGAGAGTATGTCTCCTCAACGCACACTACTGGGATCTGCCTTTTTCCTGTCAGTTCTGATTGCACTCTACTCATCCTTCATCATCTCCAAGTCTCCTCCTGCATACTACCTTTATGCATTCTTCCCTGTCCTGTTTTGGGAAGAGGTGTATGCGCGTAGAGCCAACGTCGCCAAAGGTTTCCAGGCTCTGTTTGGCCATGTCAAGTCTGGCGGGGCTGTTGTTGCACTTGTTTTTAATGTTGTTCTCTATCTTGGTGTTATCCAATCTTTGGTATGTTGTCTGACTCATCCATGTTCTATTACTTACAATTCCCAGGCACTGGCATATATTCACCGTGAAATTCTCACTGGGCTCTTTGTTTTGGGCTCTTTCTGGCCCATGACACAGGGCATCTCATTCTTGCGGTCCCATCTATTCTTGAGCATGCTGTGGTTCTTTTCCTGCTTGGCCATGAGCACCTTTACCCTGCTCCCTGCGATGAAGGTTGAAGATATCCCACTTATGTAAGTCCATTCCATGTTCATTGAAAAAAGGCAACCGCTGATACAAATCGAAACAAAAGTATGGCCGGTGGTGGATTGATGACTGTCGTCGGTTTGGCTTACTTGGTCCTCGAGGATTTTATCCTATCCGATGCTACATCTTCCAAGACTAAATCAAAACGTCTTCACACAAGCCGAACGCTTCTCGGTATCCAGGTAAATCTACTCCAGCATTTCAGCGAATTGGACAACTTACATTCCAATACAGGTTGGGCTCATCATTCTCGCAATGCTTATCACGCACTCTAGCGCGACTTCGCTGCAGGCTAAACTTGGCCTTCCTAAGGGCAATCAAATCGTGGGTTGGTTTGTTCTAGGTAAGTCAAACATCTGAAATCCCAAGGTGCCTAGCTAACAGAACAAGTCACGTCGCTCCTCATGCCATTGGCATATCGATTACAACCCAACAGCCACTATATGCATCGCCTTGCCATCATTTTTCTTACTTGTGCCCCCACGTTTGTCATTTTGACAATATCATACGAGGGTCTTTTCTATGTGGCTTTCAGCATCACTCTATTGGCTTGGGTACGCCTTGAGTATGCAGTTGATGCCTTCACACAAGACAAGGCCAAGAAGCAGACGACTGTCGCTGTTAGCCAGCAGCATAAATCTGGTGCTTTCCGGCCTTTGAGTCTGTCAGATGCACGGATTGCACTGTTTTTCATGGTCCTGCTCCAGTCCGCCTTTTTTAGCACAGGCAATATTGCCTCCATCTCATCATTCAGCCTGGAAAGTGTATCCCGGTTGATCCCTGTTTTCGATCCCTTTTCACAAGGAGCGCTATTGATCCTGAAGATCATTATTCCGTTCTTTCTTATATCAGCTAACCTAGGAGTGCTGAACAAGAGGCTGGGCGTAGCGCCATCCGCCATTTTCATGGTTGTCCTCACCGCGAGTGATGTTCTGACACTCTACTTCTTCTGGGTTGTCAAGGACGAAGGATCGTGGCTAGAGATTGGCTCGACCATCACTCACTTCGCCATTGCAAGTTTCTTGTGTGTATTTGTTGCTGCACTCGAATTTGTGAGTGCAGCTTTCATTGCTGGCATTGAGGTTGAGGATACGAAGTCAGCTGTGTTGACCAGTGCAAGCACCAAGCCTGATGAGAAAGTGCCGTTAGTGGTGGAAGCAGAGTAACTTCCGCAATACCTACTATAGAAGAAATCGAAATGTGCACTGTATAATGGTCTTTCAGCCAAGATTTTCTGGATGTACGCAGGCCAATCAGCTAACCCAATAACACGGATACGAACCATGTGACCGACCATAGGGGAGGCACTCTGTATTGCAACATCGAGCTGGATAGGGCTGAAGGGGAGCTCTAACGGAAGATGACCGCAGGTCACAGCGCCTGGATCTGAAGAGGTTGCGTGTTGCGACCTTGTTCATGTCTTGGCAAGATGCACACATCCTACCTTGCCGCGCATCATTCGAGTCACTAACAAGGGCAGCCATGCAATTAGGATCCGGGGGATAGATTCGGAAGCCCGGAGGTATGGGTATTGTTTTATGGAGCCATTCTCCATTACATGTAAGACTAACATTTGCAGACTTGCATGTGAAAGGCTCAGGTCAAGGGCAGTAGGCGTCCGTCGTTTCATCAGATGGCCTCATGAAATAAAGCAGTCATCGATTTGTAGAGTAGACATGTGTGCAAAGAGGCTCAGACGAAGACATGCCATCAATCTGACAGGCCTGACCAGAGCTCTCATTCACGTCATTAGGATGCTCTCATGGACGGGTAGGTTACGAACGTCAGTTTCAGTTGTAGACAAATTAAGCAAAGAGGTTCTTCAAGTTTCATTTCCCCAGCTTTTTACATACGACATGTTTTGACTAAAGGATCGAGCCAAACTCAATCTGGAACTTGGGCCGCCGCCATCACGCCTCGAAGCATTCACATGTCACGAGCTAGGGGTGTAATACGTACAAGAACGTGTCGATCAGTTCGACAGGATTTCCTCTCATGCACAAGCTCATTTTAGGCACGAAACAATTAGCAAACTGGCCTCCCTAATCCTAAAGACAGGCACATGCTTCATGTCGCGTGTCACGCGCCTGCGCCGCAGTTCTTCACGATGTAAGCCTTCAGGGGTCAAGTCATGATGACTTTCACCAACAACCCTTCATATTCTAAGTGCTGTGCCCTTTCTGTGTGTGTGACAACTCCAAGCCTTGAGCAGACGTCGACACACGCTCAAGTCTCACAGTGCCTCATGTAAGTGACAGAACCTTCGGAAACTTGACAAATGTCGTCACGTTGTGCTTAGTCAAACGAAGCGATTCCATCATGCCTCTCGGGGATGGAACTTGATGCGGCATCAATCAGCAATTGACGCGGTCCGCGGAGTAAATTCCATACGTCTTGTGGAGCCAGCTCAACTGAAGTGAGCGCCGAATGTCTTTTTGTGTTGTTTATTTGCCTGGATGATACGACGGGATTACAGTGGAGGTCTGTCGTCCACCATCTCCGACGTCGACAGGGTCACCCATGAGCTATTGTGACTGAGAATCCGGAGTCCACAGGGTACTGTACACACTCCTGATGGTCCCTATTATTTTGTGCAGTTTCTGAAGACAATACGGAGTGCATCTGGGTCTTTCTAGTAACAGAGTCTGTCCGGCTAGAACCTCCAACCTCGTTTATTAAAACATGACCAATTACCGGTCTATAACTGTGAATGCAAATACAGGTACCTACGGAGTAATACCGAGCTGTCCTCGAGACCTGGCAGATCTTTAATGTATGTAGGTATGGTTCTCCGCTCCCGCCGCTAGCTAGAACCATCTCGGCCGGTTCCATCTGGGTAGCGCAAAGTCAGAATCAGTTAATGTCCCTTGCTAGTAGTGGAGGTTCACTGTAGCTTGGTTTGCCTTATACAGAAGAACCGCCTACCGACCTATCCGCTTACTTCCAATTGTCTTTGCTTGGTGTTCTCCCCGTCACTATTTGTCTTTGACTGACGCGAAACAAAGCCAAGACTCAAGTTGACTGTCGAGGTATCAGGGGGTCTCAAAAGGCACTTTGTTCATACAAGTACTGTCTTAGTAGACTTTCTATACAGAGCTGCTGCACAACCTGTTGGAGGGTTTTGTTTCCTTCCTCCAGATCGAAGGATCTTCAGACCTGCCGTTTTGGTGGCTCGCTCCTACAGCACCTGTACCTGTACCTGCCTAGTGGTGTCAGTGCTTCCTTACCTGCCCTGGCCACACTGGGGACACAGACAAGCCCATCGCAACCTGGGCACCTACCTAATACCTTCCTATCCTACCTGCCAATCTACGTTACCTTTTTTCCAACCTTGCTCGCTTTCAACTCCTGTCGTCCTCCCCCTCCTCGATACTACCGACTTCGCCGTTTCTCGATCGCTCTCGTTTCCATATCGATATATTGCCGACTTCCCGGTGCCATGGACGTGGATATGACATCGGGCAGCGGCACGCCGCAGGTGCAACCTCAAGCTCAGCAGCAGCAGCAGCAAGGAGAGTCGCAGATCTCGTCGACGCCAGGCCCGCCCGGTTCTATTACTTCGACATCGACATCCGCTGGCGGAGTGAGTTTTAGGAGGTTGGTTCTCCTTGGGCTGTGAGAATCTGGGGTTCAAATGCTAAAATTGTTCTTTTGCAAGACAACGAGCGTCGCGTGCATGCGAGGTAAGCACTTTCTTAAGTTTCATTGTCTTGTGCCGAACCCAGATCATGAGTGCCCCGTTCCCCTCAACATGAGCCGAGGCATTGGCGGGCACCAACCCACTTCATCATGATAATTATCACGACATCCATCAGTATCTGCGGCTTCTGATTCGGTTTCCCAACAAAACCATTTAGACTGCGCCTTAACTAACGCATTAATAGACTTGCCATGCAAGAAAGGTAACTCTTCTTCCTAGCATACAGCGATGTGCTACCCAATTGGGATCTCTACCTCATCGCCGACAGCAACATTAACCTGCAATCTCTACAGGTCCGATGTGACGCCGCAAGCCTTGGTGTGCCCTGCACCAACTGCGTTGCCTTCCAGATCGAGTGTCGTATTCCAAATCCTAAGCGCAAAAAGACCCAGGGTTCTGGCAGTCAAACCAACAAAGACTCCGACAGGTATGGGAATGCGCCTACGTGCGCGCGTGGATTTTGATTGCTAACTGCACGTTGCTCCCATATAGTGATCGGGGCGATGGCACCGAAGATCCCTCGCCGCGACCTGTAGCTCCTCCAAGTACAACATCGCTCACCCCGCGAGCTCCTTCGGTATACCACTCCAGTAGTGGCACTCCTCCTACCGCGTGGACAGAAGCTCAAGCACGCAAAGAGGAAGTCGATAATGGAACCTATCTGGATATCGTCATGAAGCCCAAGTTCACGCGAGCTCCTATCACTGAAGCTGGGCGGGTCGCATACCTCGGCGAGTCTTCCAATCTCACTCTGCTTGTTCACGACCGCCAAGGCTCGGCGGACGTTGTACATTACCCGCTGCCTGAGAATGTTCGCGGTTCCCGAGCCCGACTTACAGAACTTGACAACATTGAGATCGATATTCTGCATCAAAGGGGAGCCTTCTTACTCCCCCCACGAACTCTTTGCGACGAACTCATCGATGCGTATTTCAAATGGGTCCACCCTATCGTCCCAGTCATCAACCGTACCCGGTTTATGAGGCAGTATCGGGACCCTAAGAACCCCCCATCGCTGCTGCTCCTGCAGTCCGTCCTTTTGGCGGGTACCCGCGCTTGTAACAACCACCAACTGATGGATGCCAATGGGTCTACCACTCCTGCTGCCCTCACTTTCTACAAGCGTGCCAAGGCCTTATACGACGCCAATTACGAAGATGACCGCGTCACGATTGTACAGTCGTTGCTGCTCATGGGTTGGTATTGGGAAGGTCCCGAAGATGTCACCAAGAATGTCTTTTATTGGAGCCGTGTAGCAACCATTGTTGCTCAGGGTTCGGGCATGCATCGGTCTGTTGAACAGTCGCAACTAAGCCGAGCAGATAAGAGACTATGGAAACGCATCTGGTGGTCTCTTTTCACTCGCGATCGTTCAGTAGCGGTTGCGTTGGGGCGGCCCGTTCATATAAATCTGGATGACGCGGACGTGGAGATGCTAACGGAAGACGATTTCATCGAGGACGAAGCAGATCGAGCAAGCGAATATCCGCCAGACCCTATACATGTTCAATTTTTCCTTGAATACGTTAAACTTTGCGAGATTATGGGGTTGGTGTTGTCTCAGCAATATTCGGTCGCATCGAAAGGACTTAAGCGAAATGCCATTGATCTCACACATAGTGATATGGCTCTGGCCGACTGGCTACAGAACTGCCCGAAAATCGTTTATTGGGAAATGCCGCGCCATCATTTCTGGTCTGCATTGCTGCACTCGAACTATTATACGACATTATGTCTTCTTCATCGAGCGCATATGCCACCGGGCGGTTCATCACGCTTACCTGATCCCTCGCCATATCCTTCTCGCAACATCGCCTTTCAAGCAGCGGCTATGATAACCTCCATCGTCGAGAATCTGGCTGCCCATGATCAGCTGCGATATTGTCCTGCCTTTGTTGTATACAGTTTATTCTCGGCCCTCATTATGCATGTCTATCAAATGAAGTCACCGGTGCCTTCGATTCAGCAGGTAACCCAAGACAGGTTGCGAAGCTGTATGTCAGCCATGAAGGAAATCTCGCGAGTTTGGCTCGTTGGGAAAATGGTTTATGCCCTCTTTGAATCCATTATGGGAAATAAAACACTGGAAGAGCGACTTCAAAGGGCTGAAGGCAAGCGACACCGAAATCTGCGCCACAGTCTTACTCAATTGGAGCAACAGCAAAATCGGCAGGCCGAGGCTACAAAGCGGAAGTATGACGATATGGCCATCGACTTTAGTACTAATACACCTCAGCCTCAGGAGTCTTATGAGAGATCACGGCCTCAAACTCCGAGCGCTGTTAAGACGGAGCCAAGTTCGATGCAACCTCCGCCCGTAACATCTCCAAACACAAGACAGAGTACAGCCGACACGTTCATGGGAGGCACGAACTCGCGCCCACAAACTCGACCAGCAACCCCTTTCAACCCATCCTTTTCTGTGCCGCCAACGCCTCCTGATTTGTATCTGGTGACAAGGAACTCTCCGAACCTGTCACAATCCCTTTGGGAAAACTTTCAACCAGATCAACTATTTCCTGATAGTGCTGCCATGCCACCCTTCCCGAATCTGTCATCGCCGACACAAACACACGCCAATCTCGACCACAACAACATAGGTTCAATGCCGCCAGGCAACGGACAGGGCGGGATACATAACCCGCAGGCAGGACAGTATCAAAACCGTGGGAATGGGATGATGCCTCAAGGCTTTCAAGGACACACCAATATGTGGCAACCTAACCTTGATCCCAGTCTACCAGAGGGGCAGAGTCCAGATAGCTGGAGCACTGCATCGGGACCTGGTCAAGCTGTTCCGACAACACTCAACGTGGAAGATTGGTGGGTATTCTGACATTCCATGTTAACAAGTTTCTAACTAAATTCCCAGGTTCCAATTCTTCGGTATCAACGGCACGGATCCCAATTTTAATTTTGACGTGCCCCTTGGCTGATTAGTATGGCTGAACATAAGACGCAGAGAGCGTCGCCCTCGGTCAACAACATTGGGCTATTGACTCAGAAATTGAGCCATGAACCGGGCCTAGCCAGCTGTGACTCGGTAGCAGACCCGGGTGGCTGAACAATTGTGCATGGTTAGAGTGTCTCTGTCAGTCCATTGGAAGAAGACCAAGGCCCGATACCCCGATATAGCCTCCCTTGTCCTTGTGATAAGACGACGGAGCACATCAGACGGGACATTCGAAGATAGCGAGTAAGACATGGCAGTGTTAGCGTTGGTTATAAATATCCAAAGGCATCTGCAACAGTGCAGCGTTAAAACAATATATACTACAATAATTAAAGCCTCCACGCTTCGTTGCTAGCTGATTTAGCAAGCGCATCATTCATAAAATCCCTATAGATCGCTCCTTGTGCTACGATAGGCTATAGAGACCCGTAGCCTCGAAGTTGGAGGGGCCCGTTCGTGTGGGACAGCATTGACACCTTCTGGAAGCACGGGTAGGGTTTTCAGGGGATTTCAGATTCAGGGGTTTGCGGCTACTAAGTTTGGTTAGGTAGCTATGCCAGCAATGCTTTAGTTGTGGAGTTGTCTGCTTGTTTTCCGTAACACTAGATTTAGTGTTGCGGCCAATCTGATGCATTCGAAGATGAACATGGGTCATTTCCTCCACGCGGCCTACTCCATTGCCCCAGGTATTGAGTGAAAAGATATGGAGCGAGTACTGGTTTGATAGAGAATAACACCAGCACCAAGAGCACCACGAGATTACAGGATGATTGAATGATCCTACTTTAACCCTGACTTATTTCAAGCTTGCACAGGGCCAGTATTAAGTACCTCTCATAGGTTGCATTAGTATTTTAGTACGCTATTAGATACTGCAATTGAGTTGCAGATAGCTAGCTACTATAAGTGCGTTTGTGAATAGTGCCTGTTTTCTCCAACAAAAGTCTATTAGTGTTCTCAAATCTGGAATGAATTAACAAACTACACTTCGGATTAATCGAGTCTCGACCGCTTGCATCATTTATTAGCGTGCCAACCAAGTCCACCTAGACTGAGTTCTTGAATAAGGCATTGCCTTTGAGATAAGCACTATTTGTACTTTAGGTTTTGCTTGGGGTACATCTGAGTGTCCCCTGCTGCACATAAACCATAAACGACACTTCCTCCTCTGGTTTATGTACTAGGGACTTTGGTGGACCCAGACCAGCCGAAGCAACCTTGTCCCAAGAACGACCACCTCAATCACATCCCACGACAGAACGCAGTACATATCACGACGGTAAATTCTTGTCCTAGTGAAATCAACGCAGGCCAGGAAGAGCTCCGATAATCCAACAAACACCCACGAACATTCACTCTGGCTCATCTTACGCAACGTCTGCGCTAGCGATTGGGGACCCTTGACAGGACCCTCCTACCTAATCCTCCATCTCCGCCTGGCTATCTCGCCTCTCGAACCCTTACCGTCTCCTTGATGCACACTGAATGACTTCGGCCACGACCTTATTCGCTGTGCCGTAAGTGCTTCGCACTTGTGTAAAGCCGCACCAACACAGCTCGATAGAACCTACTGTCAACTCGGCAACGACTATCATGACCGACCGCTCTGCGCGACCGTCGCCGCATCGGTCGTCATCGGCACTAGCACCTGCCAACTATTCCTCAGACACTGCCTCTGTTCGCCCACGAAATCGACGTCTTGCTAGCACGCTCGGCGATGACAGTGATACCGCTACCTCCCGCGAAGCTAGCCGCTCCCGGCGTGGCCGCAACCTCGAAGTCCACGACACCACAGCTTCCCCCTCGCCTGCACGAAGTTACGGCCTCTTGTCTGCTTTGAGCCCTACAAACAGCCGTTCGGCGAGCCCTCTTCCCTCAGATCGGGGAGGTGCCACTCCTCAGCGTACCAACAGCGCAGCCAATCTTACCAACTTCTTCAACGACTCATTAACGCAGAGCTGGGCTTCTATCCAAGGTTTTACCTCTTCTCTTATATCAGGTGATGATGGGGCAGCAAGGAGGAGCCAATCTCACAATCGAGCTGGCCCTCGACCTGGGACATGGGGTAGGGAATATTCTGGCAACGGTAGCTCGAAGAAGACAGGTGGTGCTTGGGGCCCTGCGCCCCCGAGGGAACCGAATCTGAATGACGTGGGAGCTGGGTCCCGAGAAGAGCGCGAAGCAGCTTTGAAAGCTGCGAAAAGGGCCATGGTACTGGAAAGTCACGATGGTGTCAACGGGGGACTAGATGTCAGTGGGAAGCACAAGCGCCGAAACTCTGATGAATCTGTACAAGAGCAGTCCCAGCCCGAGGAGTACATGGTTTACATTCACAAAGTTGAGCCCAATGACACGTATGCAGGCTTGATCTTGAAATACCAATGCCGCGAGGATGCCTTCAGAAAGGCCAATGGGCTCTGGACACGAGACAGCGTCCAGGTGCGCAAATGGCTCATGATTCCAGTCGATGCTTGCGATATTCGTGGACGGCCTTGTGATCCGCCGTCATGGCATAACGCACATGGTGTTGATCTACTTGCTCCGACACCTGCTGCTGAGGAGAATGCATCAGCAGCCCACGATTACTTCTTCAGTCGACCAACTAATGGAACGCCATCAGCCACTCAGCCAACCGAAGAAGAGAACCCATGGACGCATGTACGCTGGGTCAAGATTGATTCCTTTCTACAACCTATAGAGATTGCACGAGTTGCGCGGAATGCTCTGGGTTACTTTCCACCTCGACGAAAGAAGAGTATTAGGACTATTTCAACTCTCTCGACACCCCGGCAAAGTCTGGACCTATATAGCAACCCGCCTGGGTCTGCAGGTAATTCGTCTCGTCGCCGAAGTTCTCTCGGTCATCGGCCACAACTATCGAACACTGTCATGTCAAGCCCAGTACGAGGCGGAGGTACAATCAGTGAAGCTGGTGAATCTCTGCCCGCTTGGATGCGTCGGCCTGGAGGTGTCGGTTCCATGGGCATGAGTACACGAGCCCCTGGGCCAGACAAAGATTATCTTACTACATGGACTAAGAAGCATCTGCCCGGGCTCACGCTCGAGGGTGTTCCTTCCATGTCTATTATGGGCTCAGAAACTGCCCATTTTGGTTTCAAATCGGGGGAATCGTCAAGCATCGTAGAGAACCCCACAGGCGAGGGACAAGATGCTGCCTCAACGCAACAGGGCAATGGGCTAGACAAGGCGGCAGCGGCTGTAGAAACTTGGCTCAGGGGTGCTCTTGCTCGCAAGCCAAGCTCGCAACTGGATAGGATACGAGGACTACCCGAGGGAAGGCCTGAACGGAACGGTGATCTGATAGAGTTAACTGATACCGGTAGTGACGATGGGGGACCTTCAACAGGAGTCCCGTCCGGCCTGATGGAGTCCCTGCAGATTGCGAGTAGTGGCCGAAGCGAGCCCGAAGGAGGCGTTCGAGGAAGGTTTGCAGTCAAAGGTGGCAAGGATGATTAAAACTCAGGGCTACAGAACTTCAAACAAGGGAGTCATTGCGAGATCATGTAGAAATCTTTTGGAGCCAGGCTGAGGGCAGAGAGGCGTTAGTTGTGGAGAAATTGCATATGGCAGCTGATTTAAGCTGCAGGGCGTTTGGGGGCATTCGCGATACTTCAGGATATATGCATAAATCACAGCAAAATTTGAGGAGCGTTCAACAGTTTCTAGATCAGTTGGGCTTACTCTCTGTATTTACCAAGTCTTGGTCTATTTTCAACCCGTATCAGAGAGCATCAGAACAAGTCAGATATTGGACAAAACGAATATGCTCTATCGATAGCTGTAGATGAAATAAAAGTACAATCACACAATCATATTAAATTGACTTGCTTAAACTCAGTATCGAAAATGCCTTATGATTATCTGCAAGATGTATAAGTCGAAGTTCAAGACACTGGAGTTAGTGTGAGCTGAGCTTCTTGTTATCCCCACCTCATTCCCGGCTTCGTTTAAACTGCGTGGCTCCTTTCGACAACCATACATATCACTGGCCATGATACTGGTCAAGCTGCGTCAACCGCGAATTCCACCTGTAGCAAGTCAAGTTTTTTTGTAAAACTTGCACACTATCTACCCTACGCTCAAGATGCCTATCTGCATCGAATGTAGGCACCCCGTCAAGACGCTGTGGACAGCATATTCTGGCGCAGGGGACAAAGCAAGTGGACACAATATTCGACTTACTGTCTGTCGCAACTGTGGCTGCTTCTGCGACAAGTATGTCGAGCATGACTTTGTCGTTTTATTCATCGACCTGGTTCTTATAAAACCTCAAGTATATTTCGTCTTGTGCTCCTAAATCAATGCAAGCTTCTAACGAGATTACAGGTGTATCGGCATTTACTATATAACACGCTCATGCGCGACGATGATCGGCTAGATGTAAGTCATGATGAACGAGTATGAGCTGTTAAAAGGTCCCGCTGACAGCCCCTTAGCCTTCTATCATCCGCCTGGGTATCTTACTGCTTCTCTTTGATGTGTATCTCACATGGGCACGATTGGAGAAGCAGACAGTGCCTGATGCCCTTCCAGGCGCAAGCAATCTGGGCAAACTAGCACAACAACCAATTGTTCTTCAATATCTTTTCTTCTGTAGGATGATGTATCTGATCGATTGTGTATTCTATGAGCTAACTCTGTTACAGTAATATTCTGCGCCCTCTCAACAGCAGCATTTCATGTGAGCATACGCTTCCTCACATCCTCTGCATTTTCACCTCTCAATCTTCTGGGCATCCTCCCTCAGTATACGAGACCAAATTCGGTATCCACAGCTCTTCTGGTCTCATCGTCAACGAAACTATTCCCTATCCTCTTGGTGATCTGGGACTATGATGTCCCCGCCTCAGCTCGTTCGCTTGGTTGGGCTGTCGTGGCCAACAATGTCGAGGCTCTGCGTATTCTGCTCGATTGTGGATATATAACAGCATGTTTCCTCGCAATCGCAGGGGCGGCCTCGCGCTGGATAGTCGGCCGGGGAGTTTTGCTCGCCGCGGGTCTCGCAGATGTTGATTCTATAGGCGAAAGCGGCGTGGCGGCAGACGGCAAAGCACTCTGGGCATTGTTGATGTATGCGGGAGAATGGGCGGGTCGGCTCGCAGTCGGTTAAGCTTAAACACTGTAGATGGGTGGCCAAGCAATCACGCTGGAACTCGAAGAAAGGTGTACGTGCAGAGCGCATCTTTGGCTTGGTATAACAGACATTCCAACTCCGTAAAGAAAACAGAAACAACAGTATGAGTGTCAAAAAGACAAACATTTAAAATTACAAACGCATCCATCCTCATGACAGTCTCTCCCTTCTATCCGCCTCTTTCCCCCAGTTCATATTATAGGTAAACGTCTACTGGTCGAGGTACTCTTCGCGGATGCCGCTTTTTCTGGGCGCAATAAGGGGATGGAGCTGAGCGAGGAACGTAATAGCCCACATGAGATAACAGCTCACGATGGCCAGGATGGCAGACGAGCGCCAGAGTCTACAAGAACACAAGTCAGCATCGCGACCAGGCAATGGGGAGTCGCTTCAGCAGAAAAGAGTATACTCACACTTGGTTTTCTCCCTTGGGAGCAAAGAACCACGAGGCCACGCAAAGAACTACGATGACAGCGAGGCCAATGAAGATGGCGTATCTGTGATGTTGTTAATTGAACCGTCCACGCGTCGTTGATGAAAGAGGGAGTCGTTGCGCACCCTTGAGCCATGATTGCGGTTGAACTTTGAGTATTATCCTGCCGGCAGGAGCTTTGTCTGATTGATTTCGGGAAGTGATTGGGTTTATTTTGCGGATAATGAGCTTTCTCGAGGGTTGTTGTCGTCGATGATTGTGAGCTTGTTGCTAGATTGGTTGCATCACTGAACTGCGACAGGAGGCTTCAAAGCTGAGTCAGCCACATTGACCAAGTCCTTACCCTGGACCATCAGAAGACTATTACATCAACAGCCATCTTCCGCATCTACTATATCCAATTTCGATCGTAAACAAGTTACTATTCATTATTTAGGTATTACACACAATCAATCAGTGTTGATCCATAGGTACTCTTTGTCTCGCAGATTCACGTAGCTGTCCCCTTTTCTTCCCATGTAACTCACGTTACAAAGAGTGTTCAAGCCTTGCCTAATCAAGTTGTATTTTGCAACATGCTTGACACGTTATCTAAGCATTATTTTCATACTCAAGACCAGATTCCTTACGAACAGCCCCGTAGATACCAGCCATGTCCGCAGATGGACCAACGTGGTCAAATGCCATTGCCAGATGCGCATCTGCGGCCTCGACATTTCGAAGTTGAACACCAGCAGACTTGGCCAAACTCAGAGCATGTCGAGCATCCTTTCTTGCTAGCTCGACTGCAAAAAGAGGCTCATCATGCTTGTAGTAATCTCCACTCAACATACGCTCGCTGTAAGCGGCATATGGCCCTCCGAAAACCGACTGGACGAATTGGTGGATGGCCTCAGTGCCTAGTCCAGTCTTTTCCGCCGCAACATGAGCCTCGGCGAGCTGCTCGGCCATGTTCAAGATGAAGGTGTTTCCGAGGACTTTAAGAGTCAAAGCTTTGCTGTAAGGCTTATCGGAAAGGTCAATGACGCCCTTGGAAGTGACACCCTGGAACCACGCCTTTGCCTTTGTGACACTGGCAGCAGGTCCAGCGAGCACACCGACAAGCTGACCAGCTTCGGCCATCTCAGGGGCACCAAAGACAGGTGCGGCAACAAACTCGGCACCTTTGGCGATGACATCTTTCGCGATGGCTTCGGTCGTCTCTGGGTGGATAGTTGAACTCTCGATAAAGAGCTTGCCTTTGACATCGCTCTCGAGCATTGTTTTATAAGTCTCTTGGACAGCTTCGTCATTGGCGATACAAGAGAAGATGATATCTGCTCTCGCGACACCATCGGCAAGGGACTCAATAACTTCAGTCTTGCCATTGGGAAGTGTGGCACTAAAGTCAGTCGTCCTCTTAGTAGAGCGGTTGTACAGGAGCAGAGGTCCGTCTAGGTTGCCCTTCTCAACAATGTTCTTGCTCATGCCCTACTCTCATCAGCCCTCTTGTTCGGGGCACCTTTTGAAGGGATTAATAAAACTTACTCTCCCCATATTCCCGAGACCAATCCACAATAGCGTAGGAGCCATGATGATAGAGTTCGTTATGAAAGCTAGGATCTGTGGAAGTTGATATTTGAACAGGGAAAGAGCCGATTGCAGCTTGACTGAGTAGACCCTTTAATCTCTGTAATATGCATGTACTTTACAAGATAGAGATTTGGAGTTCACTCTCTGTTCACTCTCTGTTGAGATCACAGATAGGTAGGTGGGGTTTGGAGGGATTGAACGGGCGTAGTCCGGGATTGCTCGAGAGACAAGAGAAGCTATCATTTGTTGGAATCTTCCTCTGGGGGCGCAGCATTTACTACCTCTAAGTACGCATCCAGTCCTAGCCGGAGCTATGTTTCATGACACTCGAAGAGTTCATACAGATACCCTGGGTATGACTCAACAGCTGTTTTGAATGAATACAGTTTCTTAGTAGTTATATAGTAAACCTGAGTGATATAGCTACTAATATGACGCAGCTGCCACCCCAAGCTGTTGTTGGTTTGCCTTCGAGCTACCTCTCCACATTAGGACACTGGGGTCTTGAGCTACCAAGGTAGAGTTTGGAGGGGAGACTGAAGATGCCCTTGATCGAGACACATGATGGATACGGACGACAAGTTGAATGCTCAGACCACAAAGTAATTAACACCCTTTCAGTTTAGTCCTCCTGGTGCCCGCCGGGATGTAAGTTGCTAGACATTTGCCGACAGTATCCATCGTCATCACTAACATGGATATCTTCTAGCGACATCGGCATTGAATCTGGGGCTTATCTGCTTATCGCTCACATGCCATTGTCCCCAAAAAAAAAGTTGTTTAACCTCCACTACCCGGGGGGAGCTATTTGATCTGATAAGTAAAGTCACAGGCCCAGTTCTCCTCGACTGAGTTTTGACTCACGATTGTTGTACTCACATCTACATTCTCCTCTCACTGAGGAGTCACCCAGCGATGCTCTGCAGTTAACATTGACTCTTCTCCCCCCACGGCCGCTCTAAAACCCGCCATATAACAGGCCATCCGGGGGAGGTTCTCCCAGCCAAAGCGCCTCTACTTATCAACTTATACCCACTACGGCCAGCAACCAAAGTTTTGTGCCATCATGAGCTGGCCTCGTATACTGAAGCAAGCACCTCGGTGCAGTCGATGTACGCCAACTACGGAACCGCATTTTGCAGCATCCTTGCATGATATCACAAATCCCTTCCGATCTCGGGTTCGTGGTCTCGCTTCACAACACGGCAGTAAAAGCTCATCAACCGCATGTCTCGGCAAAGGCGCCACCCGCCGCTTGTCGGCAGCTTCGGCAGCGCTTGCTAAGAAAAAGGCCATTGACAGAGTATGTCGACCCAATCGACCCTTACTATTGTAACGCCTATTCGTCCATCTAACCCATGTCCAGGACTTCATCGTCTCCGTCTTGGAGGTGTCGGCGACGAAGCGTGATGCCAAAGGCTACCTGCAGAAATATACCAGCAAGAACCCAAAGTCCCTCGCAGATGCGCCTCTGTTCGTCCAAGGCGAACTTCAGCAGGATGCTGTACCCGAAGCGCCGAAACCTCCACATGTTGCCATTATGAAGCTTCGTGCTCCTCAGGAGATTGATGCCGAGACTCTTGATGGAGTAGCGAACACGTTATCGCAATTGCGCAAACTGGGCCTCTTGAGCGTGGTTGTAATCGATTGTGGCATGGATGAATCTCGGACGACTTTCCAAGACCAGACGTTCCGACTCTGTGAGGCTATTGATCGATTCGAAGAACATGGAGCTCGTGCTGTCGACAATGCTTTTGTGTACTCGGAACCTTCTGCGCAAGAGGGCGTGTCGCAAGAATCATCACCCATTGACGTTCGGGTTGAAGACCCTGGCTTTCTTGATCGCATCCTGCGCCACCGCATGATGCCCGTCATTCCTTCAGTTATTACTCGTGATGTCACCCGGCCACCTCAGCCTGTCGACTCGAACCAAATTGTGTTGGCACTGACCCGATACTTTGCTGGCCTGCAGTTTAATGCTGTTGGTGACCATAGCGAGACCGATACTGCCCCTTCCAAGCCAATGGCTTTAGTTGAGAGAATCATCCTTCTCGATCCGCTTGGAGCAACACCAATGACCGGACGACCTGGAGCAGCTCACCGGTTCATCAACCTAGAGCAGGAATACGATCCAATCCTCAAAGAACTTATGGGACCGGATGGATCCCCTCTTGGAGATGACAAGGACCTTTGCGCCTCAATTACTGCCCACGCTGCGAACTTGGCTCTGGCCAAAGACGCATTAGCGATGCTGCCGCATACATCATCGGCCCTCATTACCACGCCAGACGCAGCAGCCAACCTTACTGACATCCCGCTGAAGTCTTCCGAGCTGACAGGATCCGACTCTGGCTTTGAGATGGGCGGCATGGTTACAACTCGGCGCAAAAAGAACCCACTGTTGCACAACCTTCTCACAGACAAGCCTGTGTTCTCGTCGTCTCTGCCTATGGCGCGCGCTCCAACCAACTCTGGTAAGGGGCAGACAGTGGGCGTATCTTCGGGCTCAACTCTGCTGAAAAAGGGCATGCCCCTTCGACTATTTCCACATCCTCGAGTGACTCAATGGCGTCCACCTCAACCTGGGGCACCTCGCTTGCGCTTGACTGACAAGTGTATTGACCTTCCTCGACTGGTCCACTTGATTGAAGACTCATTTGGTAGGAAGTTAGACGTGGACGACTATCTCAACAGAGTAAACGAAAATCTTGCTGGCGTCATTATTGCCGGAGACTATGAAGGTGGAGCTATTCTGACATGGGAGAAGCCTCAGGGTCTGGATGATCAGACAGCTTATGAACAAGGTCGCTATGTGCCTTATTTGGATAAGTTTGCCGTGCTGAAGAAGAGTCAAGGCAGCGGTGGTTGCGCCGATATTGTGTTCAACGCAATGGTACGGGGCTGTCTTCCTGAGGGTGTATCTTGGAGGAGTCGAAAGGACAACCCCGTCAACAAGTGGTACTTTGAGCGATCTTTGGGAACAAAAAAGCTATCAGGTTGCAACTGGACAATGTTTTGGACGACGCCCAAGTTACATGTCGAAAGTCCTGTACTACAGGATTACGAGTCTGTATGTAGGGGTGTAGAACCTTCCTGGGCAGATAACAAACACATCTTGGACTGAACGGGTAGAAAGGATATTTGAATAAAATACAAAGACATGAAATAGAGTTTCATGGCCCGCGAAGCTACAATGAGAATCTACAAATACAAGATGCCTCTGCTGTAGTTTAGAGTATGACAGGAAATATTTAACAGGAAGCATATGCCAATGTCACATGTGAAACGAATGGAACCCCTTGCCTTATATGATTGACAATGTCTTGGAGAGATTCATGCGCAAAGTAGAAAAGGAATCGTAATCAGAGTGGCTTATTTATCTATAAGGATACTTGCAAAGAGAAGCTGTAATAAGTGGCTTACATTACAGAGTTATATCTAGGTACCGTTGTGACCGGGTCTAGTCAGGACTCGGGAGGTTTGTATCGTGCCCGTTAGAGGTACTCTGTACCTTGCTGTAAATTACTGTCAGTTAGCAGAAGAGCTAGGGCCACCTTGCGGATCTGCACTCGCCTACCAAGGTGAACAAGCTAAACCCGTTTTTGACTGAATTGAACTGGAGCGAAGCAGGTTCAAGGAGGGGAACACCGTTTCCCAGGGACCTATCGACAAGAAGGGAGGGGCGGGCGCAAGCCCCTGGATAAGGGAATGTTCCAAGGCTCCAACCAGCTACAGGACAGGTCTATCCAGTGGAGGATTTCATCTCGTAGTGGAGCGTTCCCATATCTTCAGCCAAATCCCGTACCTCATTAACTTAACTCCTGCCTCGACCTAAGCTGACGCAAAGAGCCTCTTGTTACTTTTGCCCCTAACAAAATCTCCAATACATATCCCACCTCGAAACCACCAAAACCACCCAATCGACCCGAACAAACCGACAAGATGGATTTCGGAAACCTCGGAGGAACCTTTGGAAATGTTGGAAAGCAGCTTTCGTATGTGCTCCCCTAGCACTTGCAAGATACACAAGCTTGCAGCATCTTATTCCCCCAAAGCTGTCGTCATGATGCAATCTCAATATAATGCTCACCGCTATGAAACAGCAACTTCAGTGCCTCTGTTACCCCCTTTGCGTCGCGCACCTTCCAGTACACCAAGGAGCAGTTCGGCCAGACTGAGGACAAGGTGGGTTGAAGCTTTTCGCACTCTTATCGCACAGTCATCGTCCTGACATGTGGCCCTACAGACCCAGCTCCCTCCCGACTATATCGATCTCGAGAAGCGTGTCGATGCCCTCAAGCAAGCCCACCAAAAGATGCTTGCTGTGACGTAAGTCTATACGATACCGACCTGCGCTACATGCCTGGGAGTTGGTATTCTGACATGGCTTTATAGCTCGCAATACTCCAACGAGGCCTACGACTACCCCCCTAATATCAAGGAGACCTTCCAGGATCTTGGCCGCACCGTCAGCGAAAAGGTCACTCTTCTTTCTTCTGCCACCTCTCCCGCCGAGGCCCAGGCCGCCCTCGTTGCTCCTCCCGCTGCCAAGCCTCAGCCAAAGACTTTCAGCCATGCTGTCGCCCGCGCCAGTCTGTCCAGCAGCCAGCTCCTCCACCAGCACCACACCGGTGCCGGCGAGGACCCTCTTGCGACGGCCCTGGAGAAGTATGCGCTTGCCAGCGAGCGTGTTGGTGAGGCCCGACTTGCCCAGGATGCCCAGATCCAGAGCCGCTTCCTTGCCGGCTGGAACACCACTCTCAACACCAATCTGACTTTCGCCACCCGCGCCCGCAAGAACGTTGAGAACTCTCGTCTCTCTCTGGATGCCGTCAAGGCCCACGCTAAGGGTACCACTTTCCGCATTGGTGGTGCTCAAAACGACCAGGCCCATGAGGAGCCAGAGTTGAGCCCCGAGGCCCAGGAAGAAGTTGAGAAGGCCGAGGATGAGTTCGTTACCCAGACCGAGGAGGCCGTTGGCGTTATGAAGAACGTGAGTTTAAACTTTGAATGGAGTATTATCCGTCAGAATGTTAACTGTGTTAGGTTCTTGATACACCCGAGCCCCTGCGCAACCTTGCCGAGCTTGTCTCTGCTCAAATTGAGTACCACAAGAAGGCATATGAGATTCTCACCGAGCTCGCCCCTGTCATTGAGGGTCTCCAGTCTGAGCAAGAAGTGCGTCGTGCCGCTGCCTTTTGATCCGTTATAGAAAGGGGCTGACATATTGTGCTTTAGGCCGCGTACCGAAAGAGCCGAGAGGAAGAATCTTAAGTTGGCAGCAATCATAGGGATGATGGCATGAAGTTCGTTGGAGATCACGATATGGCTATGCTGAGTCGGGCCTCAGGAGGCCCATGATCCGAGCGAACATGAGCCTGTGTGTTTTCTTTTTAGTTTTCCTGCGTCAAGGTTACATGTTATATGTCGGACGGTATAAGATATTGTCTTGATCGAGGTATTGAGATATCAAGCAACCCAGGATTTGAGGGTCTTTTTTTATACTCGTAGAAAGCCTCGAGCTAGATCCGCAGGACAAGAATCCTCGCAGTGATGTATGTTTATAGCTCGATCTGACCCGATATCCCTCTACGGAGTGAATTGGGATCATTTGGATCCACGTTGACTCTACCTAGTCATACTGAATCTGGATTGAAAAAACGACCTCATTTTTTGTTTATTCTTTTTTGAAGTACAACTTACTCCCTGCTTGAGGTCATGATCAATTGTTTTACCATGAAAGTGATGATGCTGTTATCGCCATGAGTGCATCACGTGATAACACACGTGCAGACCGGATCGGCAATGGTGGGTTGGAGTCCAATGAGGTCAATTCAATTTCCTCTGACCATTCCATCTACCTTTAAGTCACGACGAAGTAACTCCAATTGACCTCGCCAGCATGAGGCCAACAGCTCGTGTGTTTGCGCGCTACCTGGAGGCCGGTACTCCTACCGGTCTCACCGGTCTCTGGACACATGCCACCCCCAGATCGACCCTCCTCTACCTCTACGGAACGACTCTCAACAGGCTCCAGAAAGTCCCCGAGACCTCCATGTACCGCCAATCCGTCGAGGCCGTGACAAAGCACCGCATGTCCCTCGTCGAGCAGATGGTTCCTCCCGGATACAACGAATGGGCGGCCCGCGCCAAGGAGCTCGTCAGCAAGAACTCGTCACAGTTCCGCGTTTCCAGCGGCCGCGTTGACGGCAGCGAAGCTCACACCGTCAAGCTCGGCGACAAGGTCTTTGTGGTGGGCCGAAAGCACGAGGCAGGCGATGTCCGACTTGAGGAGTGGGACGGCGAGGAGGATGAGGGTTCTGAGTACGAGGGTATCCGAACACTCAAGGAGCGAGAGGACCAGGCTACTTGGGCGGAGCGCAAGCCCCTCGAGGACCATGAGAAGGTTGAGTGGGAAGATGAGCCTCAAATGACCGCTGAACAGTATGTTTCCTTCTTTACGGTTGGAAAGGGAGCATTTTAGCTAATCCGTACGACAGAGTTCACGAGCTCGAGCAGAAGATCGGAGCTGGTCTCATTGAGGAGGTTATCCAGGTTGCTGAGGGCGAGCTCAAGCTGGTCGAGACTATGGAGAAGACCAAGGTGTAAGTTGCGATATTCTACGACGACACATTACAGCTATACTAACAACAAGCACAGTTGGGAGGACCTTGACGAGAAGCCTGTCTCTGGCCAGTGGACTTACTTTGACCGAACCTAAACAAAGCAGCTGACGAACGGGGCAATTGTAAAAGTAGAGGAGGTTATGTATATAGGATGCGTATGCTGGGCTTTGCGACTGGGTCAAAGAAATGAAACAGAGCTTGATTGATCATTTGCTTGTTTGCGATGAACCTTGATGATAACGAGATCAGATTTCATCAAGTGACGGTAGCCTGTTGCCGCGGTAGCTATTTAGAAACAGCTCGATTCCGCGGCATTGAATTTGGTGTTTTCCGTAAAGGTTTGGCTCAGTTCCATGTCAACGGATTCACCTCAAACCATAATATAGAGCTGGCTGTACTAGTGGGGCCAAGCTCTTGAAGACTTTCAACCTCAGATGAATATCTACTAAACACACATTGACATCATCACCACAACAATGGCGTCCCTTTTAGATCCGCCATTTTTCTCACAGGAAAGCCAATCTAATAAGCGCAAGAGACCAGAAACCACAGATGAAGAGTTCCCGAGCTCCTTGCCCATTGGCTCCATCAACCCTTTGAGCCATTCACCTGGTGTAGTCGCACAGTTCGCCATTGCAGGTCTTTCAGAAACGGATGAGGATCCCTCGCAACGAATTCGCGACTTTCCGCACCGTGGTCTTGTCGAAAATGGTGCCTCCGCCGTTGAAGTCGAGAGCGATGAGGATCCAGAGACAGAAGGCGATGAAGCAGCACGCCCAAAGTCGAAAAAGAACACGAGTCGCAAGCGCGGCGGACACTTTGACGTTCTCCTGCAATCTACCCACCATTTTATCGACCAGGGAGAGATAGAAAAGGCTGCTCGCACCTACGGTCTGCTTCTGCAATTGCGGCCGTCTGGTCTCCCCATCGACGTTCGACATCATGATCTCTGGGCCATCGGCGCTGAAATTCTCATGCGCGAAGGCGAAGGCTCTGCCCGGGAACGTGAATACCATGAGACAACATCAACGCCTACGAAGAGATGGGGCCGAGCAGCAAATATGAGCAAAGTCAGAGCTTATTTCGATACACTTATCCAACAGCATCCTTACGACTACAAGACACCCAACATCGTTTCAGCATTCGATTTCTGGATTGCCATGTTCAGTTGTGAAATTTACAATACACATGCAGAGCACACCTTGGCACTGGAACGACTAAGTTCTGGCGAAGAGGACCATCGCCGCGAGTCGTTTGGGCATGACGATAGCTTTGGCAGTGATGACACAGAAAGCTCTGAAGCAAGGTTGGTGCAGAAAAAGGAGGAGCTGCGACTTCAAGCACTATCTGCAATGCAGGACATCACGAAGAGGATGGACGTATTGATCCAGGATATGCCATACTCGAGAAATCAGCAATATCTTCGCTTACGCGCAATGGCCTCTCTCTACATTGCAGACCTTGTTGTACCCGTTGGCCCGGTCTCAATGCTCCAGACCCAACAAGGGCAGCAAGCAAGATTAACGGAGCAAGATAGGGCTAGAAAGTCTCTGATGAGGATCGTGACATATGGAGGGGAACTTGACAATGCTGCATTGAGAGTTTTGAATCCCTCTGATGATTCTGAAGGAGATACTTCACTATCACTATATGCTAGTCTTCCTATAAGAGAGCTTTAGCCTTGAACACAGCTTCAAACCGCGCCAGTCTGTGCCGATACAGAGGGAGGTACGGAAGCAGAAGCAGAGGCAGAAGCAGATGCTCTAGAGGTTGAGCCCTTGGTAGCCCATCGCTGCAGGATAAGTGCCTGATTTGAACTGCCCACCACAACACACCACTCTCCGCCAGGACTCCAGGCTGTCTGCCGACCCACAAAGTTGGCCGATGATGACTCTGTCTTATGCGCCTTCAGAGGCTCATGAGGATCGTCTTGACTGTACCTAGATGCCCAGGTCTCGAGGGTTTCTACGTTATAGTCCCCAATTTCTTCACTTAGCCTGATAGCATCGGCCCGGAAAGTACTTGGAATGTCTTTATCACCGCCTCCCTGCCGACCTTTGGAATCCGTCTTGGGACGAGTCTTTACTAGTCTCATCCAGCTGGGGTGAGGTAGCTGTTTGCTCTTATCCCTGCCAGGGTCTTTAAGTGCCTCCATAAACTCGCGATATGCCACCAAGCGTTCAAAGTCCCAGAAAAACACGTTTCCAGCTGCATTACAGAAGGCCAAAACGGGATGTTGATCTGGTACAAAGTGCAGTTTGAAACGCATAAAGAACTGCGGGCCACAGTTGGGGGTATAGAACTGAAGCAACATGGTGTACTGGGATGGGCACTGCGGGGAGATTGTGGGAACAAAAGCCGAACGCGTGAGACGACTCGCTTCCTCGTAATTAGTTGGAACGGTAGTCTGAGCTGTCGGTGCCTCGCTTTCCGCAGGAGGCGGGTTTGCAGACGAAAACCCTTCTATTCTCCACAGCGAAATGACGTTGTCGTGGCATGCTCTGGAGAGGATGCAGTCGCCGTAGAATGCCACGCTTTCTTTGTTAGCCGTGTGGCCATGGTATGCATATGCACATGCAGAACCTACCAGTCTATGATGCCGCTATGCACAGCCGATGTCGAAAAGTGAGGATAGTGGACACGGGCAGGAGTTTGGATTGCCTCGGTAGGCAGGTCAGGAAGCGTCCACTTTGGCTAGTCAGAAGAGTTTCAACTTGGATATTCCGCAACATTTACCAGGTTAATAATTTGGTCGTGGGCTGCCGAGAGAAGGTAGCGTCCTGTGTCATGGAATGCCTAATGTAAATTGTTAACTGTCGTGATCAGACAATCCAAGGAGAAACGGAGACTTGCCACACTGAGAAGATCCCACGAGTGACCTTCGCCAGCGAGTATAACCAGGCACGGACGGTTAGCATGTACTGGATCAAGACTCCAGATACGAATGCTTGTGTCACCTGAGGCGGAAGCAATGATAGAAGAGTCTGCAGGTGAAGTAGCTAAGTCATTGACATCCTGCTTTGCATAAGTTTCTGAGTCAAAGATTTACGAGTTGGGGTGGATGGACGAACACCTCCGTGACCAGTAAGGCACTTGGGTCAAACAACAGTTAGCAACAATCTTCGCACATCATTGTTCGTGAAAAGAACATTACCCTGTATAATTTCCCGTTCACAACATCATAGATCTTGACTTTGGCATCAACTCCACCAATGCAAAGATAGGGTGCTCCAGTTTCCGGATCTTTTGTCCAAGTACAACAGCAAGCGGAGGCCTCGTCCTAGGTAGAGTTAGTGACCTTGGTAGGGCGGGGATGGTGCATTGCGCAACGCCTACATCATCATCTCTTATCACAGAGATCACTTCGCATGGATTGGAGTCAGTTGTTTGAGAGAGTGTGCATATGACGACCTAGATGAGCGTGAGAGATTGTCTTGGGAGAGTGAGCTGGATCCAGGGAGACTAACATGCTTTTTGCTGATGGCTGCAAAGACGGGTGGTGCATCCAAAGGTTGATAGGGGCAAAACTTGACATCAAAGAACTCTGTGGTTGAGAATCAAGGTTTCATGCGTTAGACAACGAGGCACCGATAGCCAAAAAGGAGGAGCAAGGGAGCCATACCAGCACAGTTATCGTTTTCCAGAAACTCCGTATCGTTCTAGTATATATTGTTAGACAGTAGTATATAAGAGGCACATGTAGAAATTTACTTCTAGAGTGAATGAAGAACGTAGCCTTGGTAGCTCAAAGGCGTTATCATCGGTGATGACCATATTGCCAACAAGGCTTGCAGTTTTGCTTTGCTACTTGTAAAACGGTCCGCAAGTACCAAACGTATGAATGCAGAGAGCGAGGAAAGTACGTAAGTTTCTTTGCCACTTGGGGCGTGCAGACAAAAGCAGCACTTAATGTTGGTCTTGGGCGATTGGCAACTCGATGAATACTGTTTAAACAGAACTAGAAGCTGCGTCACATGGAACAAGCAGGCAGAGCCAGTTGTTTGGCGGTCTGATTGGTGATTGTCTGAACCGATATTGGAATGGCACCCCTGTATCAGCTGCAGGTAGCTCTAGTTACCGTCGGGAAAGAAAAGAAAAGAAAAAAACGATAAGAAGAATAAGCAAAAAAGTTGGACGCGATGCGCGTCAAGCTGAGAGATGCTAATTAGGCGTTGTGTTGTGTGTGTTGTTGAAAGAAACAGTGGCATCCCTCTGGCTAGCAGTGAAGTGGAGTCGAGAGCTGCTCAATTATTCCCTCTGGTTGGGCAGGCGGGACCAGCTAGCGCAGCATAGCACCTACCTCCCGTCATACCTAGGCACTGGACTTTGTACTTGAAGGTGGAAGGAACCTTGATGATGCAGTTGACCTCGTTACTGCCATTTTTGATGGAAATTCACTACTGTGGCGGTGATATTAACGAAAACAATACAGCGAGCTCTCGAGGCGTCACAAATGTACTACACATGGACTCGGACAATGCAACATTGTGATAGGTGAGTAGTTGCCTGACGGAAGAGCCTTGGTTCTATGGATAGACTCTCAGCATTGTGTCAGGCTGCATTGCTTGCATGCTATTGACCTACAAATATGTATTTGTGGTGCGTTTACTTCAATCTGCAGACTGTGCTTCTTTGAGACAACACCACAGCTCGTTTTGATTCGAACAGCATTTGAAGAGAACCAGTGAGGATCCACCACATGATAGCTACTCATCGATCTACCTACCTAGGTACATAAGCATCAAGGTGATCATGTTTCCATCGATAACCCTGAGAACCATGCTGACGAATTAAAGTCTTGTAGGGACTGAATGGATATCAAACCGAAGCCTCCGTACGGATACTGCCTGTCCATACAAACATGCCCGGTATACATTATGTGTAGTCTATAAGTTTGAGACCTGCATGTTTCGAAGGACCGGCTCCGCGCACCACGAAGATTTCGTATTCGTTCTCCTTCCTAGGGCTGGATCTACAGGATAGATATCGAGATCTCGTCAATCTTCACACTCGCATCATCTTGTCTTTTTCCCCGTCATGTAGACCTCCGATTCTGTGCGTTACGCCGGTGCATAGGTAACAGAACGACAACCAACAGCAACCAGATAAATGCGGTGTAAGAACCGGCTCGGTTTCCCACAATTTCTGTATGTCTATGCAAGTGAGGTGTGCAGATCAGCTGATCTGTCAAAGTAATACAGCACTACGGTTCACCGCTGTGGTTCGATGTTTTGTCAGTTTCGAGTCTCCGAGGAAATACGGTTATCCATTGAGGATGACTCGGAGATGAGAGCTGGAGTTACTTTGGGGGCGAAAAGAGAAAAGAATTATATAATACCAAACGACCCTTTGTTGCAGAACGGCGCAGTGCAGCACCCTCTACTAGCCCCCCTCACAGCACTAGCTGTCGATCATAACTGTCAGGACAGGCGGGTTGCAAAAAAACCGGTACTGATTTAGTGGCTGATATAAATATTAGATCAGTCTTAGTGTATGTATAGCCTAAGAGTGGACTGATAATTTCGTCTATTCTGCCCTAAGTCCCTGTTTTTTAGCAACCCACCTGCAGGACTATCGTTTTGCTGTAAGTGAGCGAGCCATGTGGTCCAGTCACCAATGCAGGCGTTAACGTTTAGTGTCATTGAACTAATGTAGGTAGGGTTGCTCATTATCCAGGGTCAAGCAACGACTTCCCAATGAATGATGCTAGAACAGGTCAGGCACACAAGCCAAGGTTCATTCGCCTTGATTGCGGGCTTGCAGAGGCGATGGAGTGGGCCGGTATCATGAGCATCCGTCCGTTGGTCCCTTGTGGCTTGCGGAAGGGCGAGACGCCATAAAACTATGCCGTACAACGATCAAGGTGAGATTCCGTTAGTCGAAGAGCTGAGGAGTCGAGGACATTCAGATCCCGCGCTCGTGGAAAGGAATTCGGTCCCTACCACGGCAAAGTACATGTTGTAGTACAGCAGCATCATGGCGATACTATCTGAGTGACACTCTACCTCTGAAACAAGAGCCTTGCGGGACCGTGACTTGCTTGCTTCCAGGGATGAGCCATGTACTGGTGTAAGTTGTCGAGGTGTATCCACAAAACCAACGGCTAGGTGCAATTGGCGTTTGTGTTTCTGGAGTTGACAATGCACGATATTGAACCGGATATTGGCATTGTATCATGGCATGCCCAGTCCTGTACTACGATTCACAAGGCGAGAATTCTATAGGTCTTTGATTTGCAGGTAGGAGTTGTGCTATGTAGGTAGGTATGTATCCAATCATCAACAGGGACAATGCGGTGCAAGATAAAGATGCACCTTGTCCTTGATCTAGGGTAACAACGCTTACGAGACCTTGAATAGGTAGATGAAGCAACAATGAATTGTGTTACTCGAAAAGTTCAAGGATTGATTGATTTGAATTCAGACTTGTGATTTTTGATAATGGAAGGAATTCGAAAAGAAGTGATATCTGCTTGCTCGTTACTGGCCTCCTGGAAGCCTCGATTGATACCTCTCAACACGCTCGATCCTGGTGTAAGTTATCCTGCCGTTGCATCGGGGCGGATTGCATTTTAACGTTGGAATGCCCCACCTCAGCCTCTATCAGCTATTCCTCTTCCGTAAATCAACGTTGATGTCCCTTGCCGTCACCCTGTGGAACGTCATCCTATTCACTCGGATGGTAGGGGTGTCTCTTTGAATGCCTGGGGTTGGTATCTATATGCCCATGGGTACAGAGTATTGTGTATTGTATCACTTACCTATCATTTGGCCATGACCGCTAATCAATTCCGAGTTGCAAAGACAATTTGAACTAAAACACGTTTGGTGATTGTTCATGGGGTGTAGCCATGAAATGTCATTTTCTCTCACTTGTTTCCTCCATTGACCTATGTACTAGTCTAGCCTGCACCATTGACATGAGAAAAACAAGAGTTTTTCATTTCTATTTTCTCTTGTTTCCTCTCTTCTCATTCGAAAACTGACCATTGAAACGAAGGATCAAGAATGGGGTTCAGTTTCGTTGCTTTTTACTGGGCGACGTAACCATATGCTAGTGAGACATCGTGATCGCCTTCCAGCCCAGCTCCTCCTGCAGCTTCATTCCGAGCCCACACCCTGGGCTTGCAGCAGGTACTTTCTTTTTAGACCTGCAACAACTAGTGGCGCACCCGAAGAAACGTAGGGGTTTCGTTATCATTGCTGCAAGTGGCAGTTTGTCTTTTCTTATTCAGCCATTCGTGTTGTGTAATGGGTTGGGTATACCTTGCACATACGCAACCTTGTCTCGTGTGCAAAAAGGTGACGGTGTTTTGTCGACAACACCTGCGTTTTCCAAGCGATTGGTCAAGTATCGTTGACGATAACACTTTTGTTCTAGGGAGGTTTAAGTACAGCAACAGGGCCAGTCAAACAGACGACAGACAGATGATACAACGCCTGGGAAACATCCTTAACCAGTGACTTCGAGTCAGAACAACGGTTTCCAGCAAGCAAGCAAGCAAGTAAGCCACATTTTTCTCGAACCGGCCTTTGAGCTAGACCCTGGTCAAGCTGTTGTAGAATCTCATTTCTCACTTCATTTCAGTTCTCACTTCCTGGTTTTCGAGCCTCGCACTCCTCTTCTCTCACTTCCATATTGCCGAGGACTTCCTTTCCCGGATACTGATTGCTCCGAGTCCCTGTCACCTCGACTCAATTCCCCCACCACAATAGGTAACCTTGAAGTCTGCAGCATCCATTTGCATTGTACGGATACCTCGTGGTTGTATTGTCGAAAAGTTAGTTATATATAACACGCTGCCCCCTCGTGTTTGAAAGCAGCTTCAACTCAACATAACACAACTCAGTACACTTCCATCTGTCTTCCTTTCCCCTTATTGTGCTCTTAGGCACCTCGGAGAGGATATCTCTAAGATCCAGGTATTTCAGTACCGCAACTTCTCTTTGCTTAACCCCAATTGGTATTCCGTTTGTTTATCCCCAGACCCAAGCCAACCTCCCAGAAGTGCCCTCTCTCTCTCTCTGTCTGCATAATCGACCCGTGCTTTGAAAAGCCCAGACACTCAGACCCCTTCTGGTCATCTATTGCCGCGTCCGTGCCCCCTGTCATCCATTATTGTCCGTTGGACCCACTGTGGCAGTTGACGCCAAAGGAAGCTATCTCGAGTTAGCGAACTAGACTTGTTCATGGTGGGAGTGTTCCAATCCACTTCCATCACCCTTTACTCTGTTCGCACCGAGGTCCCTTCGTGCACCCGCTTAAACTCTATTTTCCGAAATTCAAGATTTGCCTCCCCAGTGATCATTTAGTTGGTATTAGCCAGCAGTCACTGGACAAGCTCTACACGTCTCTCATATAGAATCCTGTTATCTCAAACCAAAATCATTCTCGTTGCGGAGCTCGCTGCTCTTGCGTCATCGTCTTCATGGAGCATACCTTTTTGACTATACATAGTAAGTCATCTCTGTCGCGCGCGTCCTCTACATGTCTTGTCTCAAGCCCGGTTTGATCTGACACAACACTCCACCGCAGATTTACATCCGGATGCCAACATCCTTTACGCCTCTGATTCCATCTTTGAAATTCTTGGTTACTCCCCACAGGAGGTACTTGGCCGGTCTGCTTTTGAATACTTTCACCCAGAGGAAATTCCCTATGCGCGATCCGTCCATAGTCGTGGCGTCTTGCTGGACAAGGCTGCCGTTCTGCACTATGCACGTCTTCGCTCTCGAGACGGTCGCTGGGTGAGCAGCGAATGCGTCTTTTCTATTGTTCATGACATTCTTTTTGCATGTATCAGTATCTACCGATGCGATGCCAAGAGCGAGAGTACGTTTATGCTCAAGGTGCTCCTCTACAGAGTCACCTTCCCCTGATATGCCACGTTCCAACAGCTAAATCGATGCAGGACGTGCCTTGGCTGCACCCCAGGTCCGAAGACTCTTCTCGCGTTCTCCTCGAGACCCACGATACCACATGTTGGAACATTTGTCTCCCAAGTTCAGGCTGCCACCTGTAGAGCGCGAGCCTCGAGCCGCACTCATCTTGAACCGTTTCACCAGAACATTGACGGTGATGTTTGCAACAGATGCTATTGCGTCTATTCTCGGGATTCCTGCCAGTCAAGTCCAGCACAAGAGCTTCTATGAGTGCATCCGAGAAAGCTGCCTCGATGACGCTGTCAGATGTCTCGAAAGTGCCAAGGCTAACGATTCCATTGCGTACTTGCGTTTCTGGTCCAGAGATCCACGACGACCAGAAGACTTCGAAGACGAAGAAAGTAACGCCGATGGAGAGTCGACAATTGATGCCGAGAATGGCAACGGGGCTGTCGGAAGTGAGGAGCCGTCTCATTACTTCAGGAACAACCACACCAGCAGCCTAAGTCCTGACCAGACCAGATCTGGCGAAGGCTCGATGGCTCCCAACCGTCAACGACGCGCTGAAAGTCGCCGATCTAGTGATTCCGAAGGAGGTGGTGTCAAGCTGGATGGCGCTATGGACCTTGACTCACGCTCCAATTCGACTTCCAACCAACGTCCTGGCCCTTCCATGAAGGCAGAGCCGGATGTGGAAATGCAGGACGGCGTTTTCTCTGCAGGGGAAACATCGGGAGAATCGCGTACTACAAGCTCTAATGCATTGGGGTCTACTTCCCGTAACTCACAAGCTGGAGGATATCAAACTCCTCCTACTCCCCCATCTCCACAGCCAGTCGGTGGTAATACCCCACGAGCGAGTAGGGAACGCAGTCGCCCAGCGCCACAGCTGGCACCTTCTGTTGAATTGGAGGCCGTTGTGTCTTGCACTTCTGACGGACTTGTTGTTATCCTTCGTCGAGCACGACCCCAGATTCCCGATGCCCACAATCCTCAAGTCCCTTCTACCAACGACCGTGGCGTTTTTGCTGCCCCCTGGGCGCAACAGCCCTTCCACGCACAGTACTCGCATGAGACCTTCCACGACTTCCAGGCCCCATTGGCTCCGCAGCATATGCCACTGCGCAGCGGAATCCAAGCTACTGGAGGTCCCCCTATGGACCAGCTCATGCAGTCCATTAGAGACGTTGCTGTCTTTGCCTGGGCTCTTTGTGGTATCAATGGAAACATCGCTTCATACAGCCACGGCCAGCCATCGGGAGAAGCTCAGCCTCCAGACGGTCTTCCCATTTGGGATCCCACTGGAGCAGAAAGTTCATACGAGGGGCCGTATAACCAAGCCGCTCAGCGATGGGCTCGAGAGGATCAGCGGCACCAACCCTCACTGCACCCACAGGACTCGGTCTCTACGGATTTTTCCATGGAAGGCACAGCAGATTACAGCTCGTACGGGACGGGCTACCAGAACCATGCAAGCAATGGTTACGAAAATTCATGGCTTTCACAGCCATCTGCCTACCAACAGAACCAGAATGCGTTTGCGCACAATGGTCGCCAAGAGCATGGGGGCCAAGCAGGCTACAACAACAATCCCTCGCACCAGCAACAGCACCAGCAACAGCACCAGCAACAGCACCAGCACCAGCACCAAGATGGACAGCATTGGTCTGGAAATTCTCGGGAGCCTTATACTTCAGCTGAAGAAACTCGCGACCATACTCACAGATGGTACTGATATAATCCGGCATAGGAAAATAATTTGAACAAGAGCTCGAAAATGAAAGGTTTATGGGAGGTAGCTGACACTGTGATACTTGAGAGAGGTATCGTCTTAATCACTTTAGTATTTGGAGGGTTTTCGGCAATTGTGTGATGTATACTTGACCGGCAATCAAGTATCTAAATCAGTCATTAAAATTTACCAAGATTAGTAAAAGTAAAATACAACGTATATCAGGGAGTGATTTGTGTTAATTAGGTAGGTTAGTAGTGACTGAGTGTACTCTGTATCAAGCAAGGGATTGAAATCAATCACCCCTGTAACTGTGTTCCTGGAGTCTTGTTTTAGTTCGAGGCATGTGATTGGCTGTGACCAGTAAGAAGCTTGGGCCACCTCTCGTCAAGGGGTTGTTCCTAGAGAGGCGACCGTGGAAGTTTCGCAGTTATTAGAGATACGTACGTCAGCTTTATACTCAGCAACTTTCGCTTCTTTGAGGACACGATCCCACCCTAACGTCGGGCATTCTATCTACGGCATCACGACGACCTCACGCACAATACCCAGTCACTTTCTTCACCAAACGAACTCTCAGCGACCACCTTGCACCATGTCTGCTTCCAGCGCTCGAGGGCACTATGCCAACCCACCTTTGGAGGATGAGGACGACCTGATCGACCCTGATGATGGTAAGTTATCATATGCTACAATCAAGGGACCACCATATCTACTTGGGGTCATAACATTAGCTTCATCCAACTTACACCTTGTCCAGCCGATCTCAACGACTTTGACGACCCCCTTGCGACCAACAACCCTCGCCAGCCCTTGACTGGCAACATCGGCTCCAACTCATCATCGCGACCGCTGAACGAAGGCTATTTAACATCACGGATCCCTGGAGAAGACCGAGCAGCCCCTCTGAACACAATTGACGAATCTGTCTGGGATACGTTGCGACGCGACCTGCTCGCTGTCTGGGCCAAGCTTAGAGAGGTGTTGTACCCTCGTTACCTTTTGGGTGGCACCATGTTTGACAGCGAGGGAGGCATTCGCGGCGCTTACTCAAGCATCCGCGGTGCTGGTCTGTCGGGAACAAGAGAGGAGCTTACTGGACTGGCCAGCCGTATGGTCGATGCTGAAGCTCTGCTTCAGAGCAACATGACACCCGGCCTCCGTGATTGGGATCTTTGGGGTCCTCTTATCTTCTGCCTGCTTCTTAGTGTTCTTCTGAGCTTCACTGCTCGTTCTGAACAGAGAGATGCTGTTTTCAGCGGTGTTTTTGCTATGATCTGGCTTGGAGAGGCTGTAGTAACTCTGCAAATCAAGCTGTTGGGTGGAAATATGTAAGTTCTTTGTCGATATGCCATCGTATGCGTGACAGTTACTGACAAATTGCACAGCTCATTCGCTCAGAGCGTCTGTATTATCGGATACACCCTTTTCCCCCTTGTCCTCGCTGCCATGATGTCTGCTCTGGGTCTCCACTGGATTGCTCGTATCCCTATCTACATTGTCTTGATCGGCTGGTCTCTGGCTGCTGGTGTTAGTATTCTGGGTGGTAGCGGCGTGGTCAAGAACCGAGTTTTCCTTGCAGTATACCCTCTACTGGTCTTCTATCTTGGTTTGGGTTGCCTGTGCTTTATCAGCTAAGCCCAAGCCAAATCTGTTGCAAGGGAAAGATGCGCTGAAATGCGGCTGCAAAATGAGAGGGAAGGGCAGACTAAAATGATTGATTTAGAGTTGATGTACTTTTACCTGTAACGAATGGAACTTTACTAGAATTACGGTGCAGTGCAGTTGGTATACGGCAATTCAGTAAGGGAACGATACTTGGGTCATTATGCTACTTAGTGGAAAACATTGATCAATTTTGTCTTCTGATAGTTCTTCTCAACGTACGGATGAAATGTGCGACATGTTTCTTGGAAATAAACCGTATTAGACTAGATACTGGCGTGTCTGGTATGATACTGCGTGCTATCGTTAACCGAATTGGGTCCTGTCCTTATGCATGTGAGAAAATAATTACACGAGGGTGCATTCGCGACCATGCTGGGGGAACCCAGGCGCCAGGTCTCCACGAGACATGTATGTATTCTCCAGGCCAAGCCAATGCGAGAGTCAGTCTCAGAGTTGCATATGCCACTCTGGATCATGTTTCCGTCCCCCCGATGATGAGTACCAAGGATTCGGAGAGTCAAACAAGGCCATGACCCCTGCCGTGATGGACAGGCGGGAATCGGACTCCGTTAAGGCACTGACTGGCTTTGGGTCCTTGGGAGTCATGGTAGGTCCCATGATTTCGGTACCCTGGTGGAACGAAAGGTCTTGTTATAGAAGTAAAGTTTGGATAAGTGCATTCCATAGTCCACGTCTGGCCATTTCCGTGCCGTTTTCGAAGAATTTGCAAAACACCCTCTTATATTAACTATAATTATGACGTTTAAGCTCTATATCGATTTTATTACCCCTCCCTACAGCTGGTGTGAACGTGGGCGCCGGGTGGGCGGTGAATGAATACCTACAACCTACTACTTTTTAGTAGTACTGAGTTATCCATTTCAACGTTGGCGACTCTGCATATCTTTGATTGGTTCCACTTACTGAGCCGCCAGCTTCTAGCATCGACAAAGACCCAACTCAGACATCCTGCGCCCAGCCTGATTTTGAGTCCAGCGCATAGATTTGCTGGACAATACCTGCGACCGATAAGACCTCGTTTCTTGTTCAGTTACCCAAGAGATATTAGGTCGATACTCGAAACTATTTCCTCGTCAAACTCATACCAAACAATATTCTAACTCCATCCTACCACCGTCATCACACCGAACCGCCGCACGCCATGGCCGACGACGCTCCCGATGCCAGCCCCAAGAACGAACCCCTCAATGTTGAGACAAAAGAAGACGCAGAGACACGCGCCACTCGTCGCGAATTAAAGCAATCTTCCATCTCTGATCCCCCAACATCTGGCCCTGAAGATGCTGCCAACACCTCGGATGCGCCCGATAAGGATATGAAGGAGCAGATCACTTCACCTAAGAAGAAGCGAGCACACGACCAACTGGATGGGAGCAAGGAGGAGGAAGAGAATGACACGAACAGTGTTGCTTCGTCTGATTCAGCCAAGGATAGGTCCTTACGATTAGAGCCCGAGAAGAAGCGACATCGCGACGAGGACACAGATTTGGTTTGTCAACTTGATCTTTATAATGGAGATACAAGGTTTTAACTAATTCTTCCATAGCAATCCGGAGCTGCTTCCAGTGAAGAAGCGACCAAGACTTCACAGACTGGTACCTCCCCTACGAAAAAGTCTCAACCACAAACATCTGCCAGCGCTTTCGCAGCATCCGGATTTGGCAAGCTTTCCTCTGGGTCGTCGCCTTTTGCTTCCCTCGGTGCCTCTCAGGGATCCAGCCCTTTTGCATCAGCTGCCGCTGGCAAGCCCTCGATTAGCTCATTTGCTTCCCCGCCTGCGTCCACGGCTGCACAGCCAGCGGCAGCGCCCAAACTGACCTTTGGCAGCTCTGGCGGAGCATCACCTTTTGCTGGACTTTCCACCGGGACTAACGGAAGCCCATTTGGTGGAAGTACTTTCGGTTCTGCTTTTGGGGCTGGTAAGCCCCTCTCGAGCTTCGCTGCACCTGGAGCAGAGGCGCCCAAAAGCGAGAAGCCTTCGAAACCTTTCGGAGCTCCCGACAGTGATGTCGAGGAGGAGGACGACGAGGACAATGAGGCGGAAGAGACCGAACAGCCTGCCGAGACCGAGCGTGCCGCTTCTCCAGAGAAGGAATCTGACGAGAAAAAGAAACTCAAGTTGCAAAAGAGTAAGCAACCAATGGCTTAACTTATCAAACGAATGCTAACGCTTTACAGTTGAGGTGAATGATGGAGAGGCTGGGGAAGCAACGATTGTATCTGTTCGAGCCAAGATGTTTTACCACGACAAGGAAGCCGGTTGGAAGGAACGAGGTGCGGGCATGTTGAAGATCAACGTGCCTCAAGCCTGTGTCGAGTACGACGATAGCGGTGCTGTTATTCCCGGATCATTTGATGCCTCCGCTCTCGAAGTAGATGAGGAGGCAGCAGGAGGATCTCAGGGGCATAAGGTGGCTCGACTCATCATGCGCCAGGACCAGACTCACCGAGTTATCTTGAACACAGCACTTGTTGCTGCTATGAAGTTCCAAGAAAAGGCCTCATTGAAGTCTGTTGGTATTCTCTTCACGGCATTCGAGGGCGAGCAGTCGAAGCCTGTGAGCATCACAATGCGGGTAAGTGGTGGTCGTTGCCTTTGCTGCCATTCAAAGCTAACAGTTCTCCTCTAGATGTCAGCCGCTAATGCCAAGATCTTCATGAATGAAATCGGCAGCATCCAAAAGGAGCTCCAGAGCAGTTAGAATATGCGAAAGGAGCATTCGCAAAGCTACGAGACCCCATATATAGACGACACCCAACACCGAGACCTGGCGTGATTGTAAGAAGGGAGGCGGAAACGATGCATATATATGCTAGTCAGGCTAGGTACTGATTCCGGAGATTGGCAGCAAGCGACGAGATGGATACAATGCCGTGCCCATGCTGGTATGGGGCATTTGTGTGAGCCCGGTGGTTTTATGGCTCGGATGGTGTCATGAACAGAATTCTGTCTGCATACATATCTACCCTTTGGGAATTATCACCTTAGGAAAGGTATTTGGGGAGCCTTTTGTACGAAAACTGGACGCTCTTGGTGGCGGAAGTAGATGAATCACAGCCGTGTGCTGGCCATGCAGTCACATTCATGCCAATAAACGTACTTCAGTTAGATATCACTTATAGGTACTTGGTCGTATCCAACATTCGTTGGTTTCTGCATACTCAATGGAAAATAAGTACTAATGCACTGGTAATTACACGCACGTGATTTGGCATCAATTTCGCGACTCCAAGGGTGAATGACGTCGACACTTTCACGCTTTCAGCTTCCACGGTACATACCAAGTCCGATCAAGTTAAGTCTTGCGGAATTCTTTGACGGCAGCAATGAAATGACGATACATCCCGAGCCTTCATGTCCAGACTCGAATGAGTCTGGTACTACTACTAAACAGTTATCCTCGTCGCAACAGGGGAAACGCAAGCGTGATGTTCAGGATGATCCTGCGGTTGGGAGTCCAACTTCCAGCCAGTCGAGCAATTCGAAAACCAGAAAAGGTGGGAAGCAAGGCAAAGGGCGACCGAGTCTCAACAAAGAAGCTAGCAGCGTCTTGATACCCTGCGTTGTAGAATGGCCCGAGGAGTTCAAGCAAATTGAACGAACGCATCGAGCTCTGAACCTTGTCTACACATTCTGCACGACTCGAAAACATCTTGCCACAACCTTCGATACGATTAAATCTGCCGTTGAAGGCCATATCAAGAGGGAGTTACAAATAGATGAGATTGCTTCGATGGTAGCACTCCGTCCTGAGGGTCTTTATTTTGCATATGTCGATGAGACTATGCTGCAACTGGACGTCAAGGGCACTGAAAAGGACGAGATATTTCGAACTGGAAAATCCTACAGGTCTCAAGCTCCAGCACATGATGCTTCAGTAGGTGGATACACTGGCCTGGACAGTCTTGCCAAGAGTCACGATCGAGATCTTGAACCTATGGGACAGGAGGTGCTCTTTCTAGAGTTCATCGATGGAGATCTCAAGAGACAGGTTCAAGGGAAGGGGGGTGAGCCAGTGAAGCCGAACCGAAAGCTTCGGGATGAACAGTTGAAGATACCTGTGTTTAGTCAAAAGCAGATGACAAACCTGATTGAGAGACGAAATCAGAAGTTCACCAACGCTATCAACATCTTTCTCAACAGATGCATAGAAGATGGGTGCGACCCTCTTAAAACCCTCAAAGAGCAGACGCAATCATGCATCCCAGTTCCATCTGTCAAAGAAGAATTCGCTACAGAGAAGGCGGCTGAAACCATCCCGGAAAGCATCCCAAAGGAACGAAAGTCAATTCCAGAGATTGTACAAGAGCTTAAAGAGAGTCCTTGGTACACCGGTCAAATTCTCCCAGACGGACACCGAGTGTTTGAACAACAGGATCCTGTGTATGGGGACCTCAATTTTCTACTGAGCCAAAATCTGGTCAATGCTCTTTACAATGCTAAAGGGATCACTCAGTTCTTCGCACATCAGTCAGAAGCTCTCAATAGTCTGCACGATGGCAAACATGTCGTTGTGTCAACATCAACGAGCTCTGGTAAGAGTCTTATCTACCAGCTTCCTGTCATTCGTGCTCTTGAAGAAGACTATAATTCGAGAGCCATATACATTTTCCCTACAAAGGCGCTCGCGCAGGATCAGAAAAGGAGTTTGAAAGACATGATGGGTTATATGCCTGGTCTTGAGGAGACGATGATCGAGACTTTTGACGGTGACACCCCAATGACTGAGCGTAATGACATTCGCGAGCAAGCAAGGGTCATCTTTACCAATCCAGATATGCTTCACATCACCATATTACCCCAAGAAGAGCGATGGAGGTCATTTTTGAAGAACCTGAAATATGTCGTTGGTAGGTATCCTGACAAGCCCTTTCACCTGGTTAAATACTGATCCTTCACAGTTGATGAATTGCACTACTACAATGGCCAAATGGGCTCCCATATGTCTTTTATTATGCGGAGACTGAGAAGAATATGTGCGGCTGTTGGAAATCGGCGTGTCAAGTTTATCTCATGCTCTGCTACAGTTGCCAACCCCGAACAACATTTTAGAACCATATTTGGCATCGAGAACGTTCAACTGATAGATTATGACGGATCTCCATCTGGACGAAAGGAATTCCTCTGTTGGAACACTCCCTACAAGGACCCTGGTGACCCTGCGTCTGGTCGAGGCAGTACGAAGTTCGAGTGTGCACGCTTATTCTGCGCACTTATGCTGAGAGGCGTTAGAATCATTGCATTCTGTAGAGTCAGAGCTCAATGCGAGCTTCTTGTGACCACTATCAGACAGGAGCTTGAGAACCTCGGCCGGCCAGAATGCACCAACCTTGTGATGGGGTATCGTGGTGGCTACACAGCACAGGACCGGCGCAGAATCGAGACTGAAATGTTTCAGGGGCAACTACTTGGGATTGTTGCGACGACTGCATTGGAGCTCGGCATTGATATCGGCTCGCTTGACTGTGTCATGACCTGGGGGTTCCCTTACACAATCGCCAACTTGCGCCAACAAAGTGGCCGCGCTGGTCGTCGCAACAAGGATTCCCTTTCAATACTCGTTGGTGACGGGTTTGCTACAGACCAGCATTACATGCAGAACCCAGACGACTTATTCACAAAGCCAAATTGCGAGTTGCAAGTGGACCTGGAGAACATGCTGGTGCGTGAAGGGCACATCCAATGCGCGGCATATGAAATGCCAATACGACCAAGGGAGGACGCAAAATACTTTGGTAAAGACTTGCCGAAAATCTGCGTGGAGCGTTTAATAAGGGATGACATGGGGTTCTTTCACTGCCACGATCGATTCCGGCCTATCCCTGCAAAGTATGTTGCTATCCGAGACACAGAAGATGACCACTTTGCCATTGTTGATATCACCAACGGCCGTAACATCGTATTGGAGGAGCTGGAGGCCTCAAGAGCAACCTTCACCCTTTACGACGGAGCCATATTCCTTCACCAGGGCAATCCATACCTTGTGCGAGATTTCCAACCTGACAAGGGGATGGCCAGGGTGGAAAGAGTGAAGGTGGAATGGACGACTGTTCAGCGTGACTATACCGATATCGATCCTACTGAGACAGAAGCTATCCGCACGATTTCTGATTCCCGGTCGCACGCTTATTATGGGACAATCAAGATACAACAAAACGTCTTTGGCTTTTGGAAGGTTGACAAGAAGAACAGGGTACTAGATGCGGTGCAAGTGGACAACCCGCCCGTGATTCGATTCAGCAAGGGGATGTGGCTCGATGTGCCCAAGAAGGCAATGTCTATCCTTCAAGAGCGGCGACTTCACATTGCGGCCGCGATACATGCGGCCGAGCATGCGATTATGAGCTTACTGCCAGCATTTGTTATTAGCATGCCTGGCGATGTACGGACCGAGTGTAAGACGGCAGTGAAAGAATTTGCGAAACAAGAGTCACAACGTAAGCGTCCAGCGCGGTTGACGTTCTACGATGCCAAAGGTGGTGCAGGCGGCTCAGGTATCAGCACCAAAGCGTTTGACCACATCGACCAATTATTGAGGGATGCTCTGAAACGAGTTGAGAACTGTCGTTGCGAGCGAGGCTGTGTGGAATGCGTGGCATCAGAGCAATGCAAGCAGGCCAACGAGGTGATGAGCAAAGCAGGAAGCCAAGTGATCCTCAAGACTCTATTGAACGTCGAAGTGGACATGGATTCACTACCAATGGGACCAGAGATGAACGTCCCAATGGGTACTGAAACAGTCGTGCTCGCGGAACCAGTCCCTTACCGAGCCAAAGAGGCTGCCTTTGAAAACGGGATCAACAATAGGGCGGCTGTGTTTGAGGAATCTAAGGACAGCGCCAAGCCTGGGGATTCTGGAACAGCAGATGGCGGCGGAGGATTTGAGCAGTGGCTTGCAGATTCGATATGAAGTCAGTGAGGGCGAGGGCGAGGGCGTCGAAGGGTGTGTAGGTAGACGGGAAACCGGCACAGGGGGCCACAAAGCAAGCTGCCCCTGTACGGCTGATGGGTTAAGCTTCAACTCTGCACAGAGTGTAAGGTGTCATTTGGTTAGACGGATTGGGTCTAGAACGAGGAATGAATGCATTATAGTAGCGTTTTTAAAATAAGCGTAAAATCGGAATGATTTATTGAAGTCATCAGCGGGACTGGAGTCTGGAGATGGATAAGAATGAAGACCAGGGTACACTATAGAGTGATTGATGGAGAATTATAATCATGTATAATATGATGCACCGTGATGTATGTTGGGTTTGCTGTTGGCTGGGTAGATAGAGGCAGAGTGGTACAGCGTCAGTGACGTAGCGAAATAAGGTCGAAAATAGGGCCAAGATCAAGGAACCGCCAAGCAATCTCCGCCGAAAATTAACGGTTGGGCCCGGCTTGGCCATGCTAAGCCTAAAATCGAGACTGGGACTGAAACTTGGCAGGGCCCAGGTTTATTGAGTGACCGCATCTTCTTCATGCTGGAGCTGTTTTATTGGCTGATGCTCGCAAGGGGTCTTTGTGTTTACTCCTCTGAGTCGATGAGATAGGAGTGACCTAGCTTGATTAGCCAGTGAACGAAGCTATTCATCTCACGCAGGGAAGCTAAGCTGATGAGACTAAGCTACTGAGGATACAGAAAAAGAATGGCCCAACAGCGAGTCAAGAGTGGCATGGATGACTGCATTATTTTGTCTCTTTGGGCGCGTAGCGTGTAGTAGCACTAGCACTGAATAAAGATTGCTTGATCGTCCTCGTTTGCCAAGTGTTACCGACTGAGTGGTTTCCTTTCTCTCCTGCAATATTTTCCCATCCATACCGTAGCTGTAACAGGTATTTACTGGACCCAGAACCAGCGTTACCCAGAAGGTTAGAGTAGTATATCAAAGCTCCTCCTCCCCCAGGTTGGCTCCCTCCGCGCTTTGGTCTCTCCCCTTGGAATTGACCTCGACCAGTCAACCACACAAACACAACCACAACTAAAACTTCGGCATTTGTGGCGGTCTAACTAAGCCCCTGGTCTAGACCTGGACTTTGACTCAAATAATTCAATTCTCCGGACGTTTGCACTCTTTGCAATTACAAAAAGGTCGCCAACATGCCGCCTCGAGATCGTCACGAACGCTCTTCCTCACGCTCCCACCGCCCTCGCCATCGCTCACACAATTCTCCCGACATGCGTCAAGCTTCATCCGACGACCGCACTCTGCCCGTCCCAAACACATACAGCGAACATAAGAGAGGCGAAAAGGGATGGAAGGGCAAAATGTCGAAATACATCAAGCCTGCAGGCGAGAGTGGCCGAAGTGGCTTTCATCCCATTCACTTTTCCAAGATCTCTTTTAGATCCACGAGTCGAGCTAGTTTGCTTTGCAATTTCCTGTGGCCTTTTGTCCCTGCTGCCATTGCCGTTCGCTGTAAGTTGTCTCGAAAAGATGATCAAATCTTGAGCCAAGTTTTGCTGACATTTATTAGATGCTATGCCCGATAACCATGTCACCATCTTTGCGTTGGCTTATATCGCCATGATTCCTTGCGCCAATCTGATTGGCTTCGCTGGCCAGGAGCTTTCACGAAAGCTGCCTCATGTTTGGGGCGTTCTCATTGAGATCACGTATGTCTTAACCCAGAGCACTGAGAATTCTCAGACTATGACCCATAAACTCATCTAACCTGTCTATTTAGAATTGGTTCTATCGTTGAAATCATTCTTTTCATGGTCCTTCTATCTAAAAATATGTTCTACGTTATCAAGGCTGCTATTCTTGGTTCCATCCTCGCTACCATGCTTCTCTGCCTGGGCTTCTGTTTCTTTGTCGGTGGCATGCTCGAAGACGAACAGGTTTTCAGTGAGGCTATCAGCGAGGCCGGAAGCGGCTTACTCCTGACTGCGTAAGTTCTGGTCAAGCCCCCAAGATGATCTGGTAGCTAACCTGTGGCAGTGGTGTTGTCCTGGCTCTTCCTACGGTTTTTGAATATGGTGTAGGCAACGGCGAGACGCTCAACAACCAGGATCTCGATCACAAGACCCTTCAGATTTCGCGCGTTGTCTCGATTCTGCTCATCATTGCCTACCTGGTCTACGTCTTCTTCCAGGCCCGAACCCACCATGGTATCTACGATGCTGTATTTGAGCAGGACGAGCACAACGACCGAGACAAGCACAAGGACCAGGCCAAGGCCAAGCTAACTTTAACCGAATGTGTAATTGCTCTGGTGATTGCCGTCGGCCTCGTTGCTTGGACTGCGGTTATTCTCGTCATGCAGATCGAGTTTGTCATCGAAAAGGGACATGTCAGCGACGCGTTCATGGGTCTCATCCTTGTTCCCTTGGTCGAAAAGCTTGCCGAGCATCTGACTGCCATCGACGAAGCCTGGGATAACCAGATCAACCTGGCCATGTCGCACGTCCTTGGTGCCACACTCCAAACCGCCCTCTTCAACGCTCCTCTCACTGTCATTGTCAGCTGGGGCCTCAACAAGTCCCTTGATCTCAACTTTGCCGTCTTCGATCTTGTCATGCTTATTCTCGCTATCCTCACCGTCGGACGATTCCTCCAGGATCAGAAGAGCAACTATCTCGAAGGATTCCTGCTCATCATTCTCTACGTCGCTATTGCTGCTGCGGCATGGTACTACCCTGACCCTGCTAACCATGGAGCCGCCGGGGGTAGTGCTGAAGGCAGCTCTGAGGGAGGACATTAATTAACACGGACGGTCTTGCCTGTGTACGACAGGAGCAGAATGTTTTATCATTATTTATGAACTTACGATTCAGGTGGCACAAAAGAATGAGTGCATGCATATACGGGGTTTTGGTTGATGTAAGGATGATACGCTTCAGGGCGAGAACCGGCTACTGAAAGTATAAGAGGGATGATATTAGCCAGCCAGGTTATGTTTTTAGAGCAGACTTTTAAGTTGTTCATTGTTGTATTCTAATGCTCAGACATTAACTATTTTATTGAAACTCTCGGAGTCGGACAGATAGCTTTAAAGGAATATCAAAATCAATTATTCTGCCAACGCCCTTAATAACGCCTTCATGTACCTCATTACCATTCGAGACTTTTGTTCTCTTCGCCTATTTACACTCCTTCAATCAGAAAAACACCAGATCGTCTGACTTGAAACCCAAACCCATAAATGTTGCCTCGGCGGCTTTGACCATTGGTGGAGGTCCACACACGAGCACCAACTCATCACCTTCACCACTTGGTTTGGGCAATGCCATCTGCTCGGGGACCAATGCTTGGTTCACAAAGCCCTTGATGCCGTTCCAGTTGGGCGGCGGGTCTGTGAGGGCATTGATGATGCGACACCTTGAAGGATTGGCCGCTTCGAGATTGTCGAGCTCCTCCTTACAGAGAATATCCTGCAAGCTGCGGTTTCCATTAAAGACAATACATGGTGTTGTGTCGTTGGGGTCTTGCATAACGGCACGAAGGACCTGGCGGATGGGGGTGATGCCAGAGCCTCCACAAACCATGATGAAGCGACGGACACGGCGCTCTCTGTCGCTGATGATGCAACGGCCGTTACCGTGGTAGACAAACTTGCCCACTGGCCCCTTGAAGTCAACCCAATGGCCAATAGGGAGTGAGTCCAGCGCCTGTGTCATGGCACCACCCTTGCGCTGAGGAGTATCATAATAGATCTTGATAAGTATATCCAACTGACCGCAATCCGATCCATCTGAGTATGGCGTGTATGAGCGAATGATGGCCTCTCGTGTGGCAGGATCGCGCAGACGCATCATGAGATGTTGGCCGGTAGGAAGACCAATCTTCTGACCTTCATGGTTGAGCTTGAAAGAAAAGATCTTAGTGTCGGGTGAAATAGATGTCTTTTTGCAGAGAAGAGCTTTGCTCCAGGTCTTGGATTGTAGGAATATTTCTCGATTTGTATCGTCACTTGTTGTAGTTGCATCGCCGCTGAGAATGGCACGAGACTCCTTATCGAGGGTACCTATGTGATAGGTTGGTAGCATTGCCTTGGCATTTTCGCTGTCTGAAGATAAAATGTTAGTAAAAAGGATAATAGTTTTGGACTCGGCGTATGGGAACTCACGAATAGCCATAAACTCTTCAGTCGCATCTTGACCAGCTGCACCAAAGATAGATGCCGCACCACCAGGATGACCTGAGAGATAAGGGGTACCATCGTATACTTCGCCATTGACGACAAACCAAGGTTCATCTTCACCTTCATGAGCCTTTAGCTCTTCAATGGTGATCTCTCGGTTGACGTGGGGATTTGTCAAACAAATTTGTTTCTCAGTCTCCTTGACGGCAACTTCCTTTACTTCACCAGGAGCTTTTTCGCCCCAGTAACCGTTGGTGAGGTTTCCGCCATCCTCCTTGACACGCTCCATCCAGCCTTTGTTTTTGAGTGTCGGATGTGTAGGATGCTCGAAACGGAGTGTGTTGTCGTCTTTGTGAATCACAATGCGGAACCAGGGGTTGTTCATCATTCCCAGAACGCTCCAATACATGTCCCTTGGCTGAATGTTCATAGATTCATCCATGGCGCGCATCATGATATCGTCTGCGTTTCTTAATTCGTCCAAGGGAATTTCAAGGTCCCAGAGGCACCAGCAGAAAGATGTTTCACGCCACCACATGTCGACTCGCCCACCATAGAGGATGTCGCCTTCAGGCGCGTTGCGATAATCATCCTCGTGGTACCGGATGTTTGCAAGTCTCCAAGTTTTACCCTTATCAAGGGTAATCTCGACTCTGGTGATGCGTCTTCCACCACCACCATAGGCATATCCCCGTACTTTGTAACTTTCTGAAGCATTCGTGAGAGTGACACTCTCCTGATGAGCAGGGTAGCATACAGCGCTGTTGGTGCTGAGGTCATAGATGGCGTATTTCTCATCCTTCCAGACTTCAGGCAGATCTGTACTCTCTTCGGGCGAAACCATAGTCGGCAGCACACGGTTATCATAGATGTGGTACCAATTGTCACTAGGCTCTTGAGTGACAGTAATCTTCTTAAGCCACTTAACACTTCGGCCACCGATCTGCCCAGGGATAACAAGACGGACAGGTTTTCCATGGTCGGGATGTAGCGTCTTTCCGTTCATTCTGTGCGCAACCATGACACCTCTGTTGGGATCCATACACCAATTGAGCTTGATAGATGTTCCATAGTAGCCATTTGGTAGCTTATCTGCTCCCTCAAAGCAAACATATCGGGCTCCACGCTTTGGTTTCGCAGCAGCAAGTAAGTCGCCAATAGCAACGCCTGTCCAAAGAGCAGTCGATAATCCCGCGGCACCCCAAGAAAAGCCCTTTGTCTTTCGGACGATGTTTTGCTCTTTTCGACGGTTTCCAGCACATACAAATGTAACTGGATAGGTCAACTGCTGGTAGTCATTTATAAGGTCCCTCACGGTCATCTTTATCGGAGTTTCGACGAGGCCATCAATCTCGAATTCCCAATCGAGAATCTCATCGTCTTCACATCTGGGGACGTGTCCATGGTTCCGTACATAGTGGAGGTTTTCGCTAGTTAGGAAGCCTTCGTCGTACAAGTCGCTCAGAGGTGCCTCAACATTGAATGGGTGGACTCCGGTGAGACGGATTAGACGAGAGTCTCTTTCGACAAAACTATCTGGGGTCTTGAGGTCCTCCTTTAGAACAGACTTTGGTGAGCATCTGGGAGGAAGAGGATAGGGTTTGATATCATCAAGGCGAGGCTGTTCAATCGACGGGATATCTTGTAGATCGTGGAAGCTGCCTATCCGAGATGGCTTCGCTGTGCTTGGCGGTGAAGGGGGGAGGCTATGAGCCTGCTGTGGTATGATGGTTGTAGTGGTTGTTGAAGCCTCCATGGTGAGTGAAGTTATGTATTTGTCGTGAATAACTTGGAATGAATATCACACAACTGAGAGGATCGATAACATTGTTTCAGTCAGATTCCAGATGTCCAGTAAGCGGCGAGAGTGCCGTATAAGAAGTCTTATCGTGGGTGATCGACGTGGTGTGGCGGCCGTTCACCCGTCCCTTGTCCCCCGAGAGTCTCCATTGGATCTGCTGAGGTTTCGTTCATGATATCGTGTTTCTCTTGTTTGAAGCGAGGAGATGCAAATTACAATCAAGTGGATGCCACTGTTCTGGTCTGATCCGCGGAGGTTGAAGGTTTATCGTTATCAGGAGATGAAGACGAAGGGCGAATCATGTTTGTTGCTTTGTGATTGTCGCCGGAGATGTATCAACCACAGAACCCAGGGCCCACCTTGGAACTGACCTGATAAGGGGATAAAGATAGCAAGACCCGGCTTCGATACCTCGTGTCTCGATTTGAACAGGATTTGGTCCGGAGATTCTTGAATGATTACTATATCTTCTGATGAGATCTGGTCATGGTCGTATTGTTCGTTGCGTAGACATGTTGACAAGCTGGAGAAGGGTTGAACCATGAGAGTGTGGGCTCACCTCACTCTCATACAAGAACTTGACCTCCTTGATAGGCGACTGTTCTTTTTATAGCCATTTGCGTAATTTATGCTAATTTGATATATAGATAGAGGCAGTATCTTGGGAATCCGGACAGCTACATATGTATCCATAGATATTTGGATGAACCTGGATTGAGTGATCAATTTTCTTACAAGAACCCTACAGGGTAGGATTTCGTCATGTCAATAGGACAATGCTTTTCTCTAGCAACAGATGATGAACTTGTACAGAGTATAGCGCGATAAAATAAATACTGACATAAAGTTTAAATGGTGTTGAGCCCTGTGGCTTATTGACATAGGTGCCTACGGATTTTCACACATTGCATTCATTTTACTGTTAAGCTCATATCTCTTTTAAGGTCGAATGAGTTCACATTCATAGCGCGATAAAAAAACAATTGTATTTGAGACAAGTAGCAACACATATCGATGTATTTGTTGTGTCTTGCTGTCGTTGACTCGCATGACTGGTGGAAACTGTAAACAATAGTTTTTCCTAACTAATTGTGAGAACGTACGGCTAAACCAAGGTACTTTCTTCACAATAACAATTTCTTTGTTGAACATATGCCTCCGATCCAAGGTCCTGATTGTGTAAATAGAAGGACTATCTATAATTACAGCACTTAAATCATCGCCTGTCATAGCTCTTGCGCAACCAGACAGGGCTACAACAAAGGTGGCAGGTGCAGAAACCCCACTAAGCGGGCAACCTCCACTTCTAATAAGGTGCAGTAAGGCAGGGCAGGTGTGACTCTCTCTGGTTGTCGGTACCTTAACGTTCCGTCAGTTCCATTTACTGTCAAACCTCAAAATCAGGAAACGGACGGCAAAACTTCAACACAGACATCGACAACCCGGCTCTGCTCACTCGCACTCCCTCCGTCCTGGCTCGGCGGAATCACCCATGTCGGCTCTTTTGCCTTTTATACAGCATCCATTTCTAGGGAAGCACATCCCTTAGCAGGTCGCCTGCGCTGAACGGCAGCGCCGCCTCCACCTAGATAGAACTTGTCCCAAGTCGCGAATCGCCTCCAATCACGTCGTGTCCCGCCATGGATCGCGCAAGGAAGCGTATGACCTCTCTAATATCTGTGTTCTGTTCTATATACAGGCGCTTACTATCTCCACAGGCGAATTGCGCACCCTGAATGAAAAGGCATGGGATGGCGAATCTGGTATGAATCATCTCATCTATCCCTACCCCACCACTTCCCCCGCCCTCGTCAGTTAACAGAAACTATCACAGACGTATTCCCCGTCGGCAAGACTCTCGATTCGTCCCTCAAGAAGAATACCGCTTTCATCAAACGATTACGAACTGCTGTCACCGCTGCAACCCTCAGCACCTTTCTCCAGGAAATCCGAACTCTGAGCCTGCACAAGTACCTTTCCGAAATCATATCCGCCTGCTATGAAGGCCTTTGTAGACTCAAGTCACCCGGCGAAATCGAGGCCGGTGTCGAGATCGTCAGTGCGCTCCATCAGCGATTCGGTCCCAGCGAGTTTACGGAATATCTAGCGTGGCTGCTTGGTAAGGGTATGGCAACTCCTGATAAGGGTATCCTCAAATCTCTGGCACCCGAGGTTCGCGAGAAAGAGGAGAAGGAGCGTATCACTAGGCAACGCGCATTGCTTCGGGTAGTAACCGAACTGTGGCTTGTTGGGGTTATCAGGACACTCGACGATGTCAGCAAGCCTGACGACGCGACCAAGGGAGCTGCCGGCAAAACCACTGAATTGAAGACTCGGACCAGCAAGGCCTCAGGTGCGGAACCTTTCCCCCTCGAAGTTCTGAAGGATCTACTCGGATACGACCGCGAACACGCAAACCTCCCGCTTCTCGTCATCTTTGTCAAGTCTTTCAGCTGGGATATTCTTGGAGTAAAGCCAACAGGAGCCGACGGCCGCAAGACAGTGGAGGAAGATGGCTCAACAGAAGGACACGAAGCTGAGCGGGGCGATGACGGCGAGAATGGGGCATCATCCGACGAAGACCAGCCCTTTGCTGAACCCGAAATGCGAGATCGATTTAGGAATATCCTGAAAAAGTACTTCGAAGACGTTAAGGGGCATATCATTCGGGATCAGAAGTCGATACAATCACAAGCTCGGCGAAATGCTGAAGCCTACGTGAAATCTGGTGAGGTTTTCGAAGACCGTCAGGCGAATTATGAGAAACAGGTCAAGGCCCAAGAACGCCTTGTATCCAACGCCCAAGTGGTCGCAGATGCCATTGGCGTTGAAATGCCCGATTTGAAAGATTCGGATGATTCACTTGCCGCGTCCAACGGATCCATTGGTCTTGTCAAGACTGGCGATTACCTACGTTCCATGGGAGACGGCGCAGGAATCTGGGAGGACGACGACGAGCGCCGCTTCTACGAGAACCTAGTTGACCTCAAAGGAAAAGTACCAGCTATTCTACTGGAGGACGGCAAGAAGAAGAAGACGGATACAGATGAACAAGTGGGTAAGAAATTAGACCCGGCCGAAGTGCTCGAAACCACAAAGACTGCCGAAACCGCCGACGATCAGTCTACATCCATTGCAAACCGAACAATTGGTGCGCAAGTCGATGCTCTGCTTGCTCGTCTGCCCGAGTTGACAAATAAGGACATTGTTGACCAGACGGCTATCGACTTCTGTTTCCTCAACTCCAAGGCTTCGCGCAATCGTCTTGTCAAGGCCCTGACAGAAGTTCCAAAAGGCCGAAGCGATTTGCTGCCATCCTGGTCACGACTCGTTGCTACCCTGGGACGATACATGCCAGATGTTCCGAAAGGTCTTGTCGAATACCTGGATGCTGAGTTCCGAAGCTTGCAAAGGCGGAAAGAGAAGGACTTTTTGGGTCAGGTCCGTCTGAGTAACATTCGCTACCTTGCTGAATTAACAAAATTTGGCATTGTTCCTGAGCATGTTGTCTTCCATTGCTTGAAGGTCAGTCTTGACGACTTTTCGCGCATGAATATCGAGATTCTTTGCAACCTTATCGAGAATTGTGGTCGGTACCTGCTTCGAAATCCGGAAACAGCCCCGCGTATGATGAGTTTTCTTGAAACTCTTCAGCGCAAGAAGTCTGTTCAGCATATTGGGCAGCCGGAGCGCATGCTTATCGACAATGCCGTCTATTATGTTGATCCACCAGAGCGATCAGCTATCGAGCAAAAGGAACGCACTCCCATGGAACTCTTCGTTCGCAAATTGATCTATGTTGATATGACCAAGAGAAATTATAGCAAGATCTTGAAGCAGATTCGAAGACTTCACTGGGAGGAAGCAGAGGTATGGACTGATCATTCATGTTTTGTGACATCTGACTTACAATCTTCTAGGTGGTTGCTATCTTGGAAAAGGTGTTCTCCAAGCCTGGAAAGGTCAAGTACGGGAGTGTTCACCTTCTTGGAATCCTACTCAGCGCGCTATATCGTTATCATCCCGCCTTTGTAGTGAAGGTCATCGATAACGTGATCGAGTCAATGACGTTTGGTCTTGAGCAGAACGACTACAGATTCTATCAACGACGCATTGCTGAAGTAAAGTATCTTGGAGAGCTCTACAACTACCGTATGCTTGAACACCCTGTCATCTTTGACACCATGTACAAGATCATGACGTTCGGATACGGTGAGAAGTTCAAGCGCTCATTGCGACTGTCCAATAACTAACTTCTATAGGTGGACCGCCCGTTCCTGGCAAATATAGCCCACTCGACCCCCCCGACGACTTCTTCAGAATTCGTCTTGTTTCCACGATGTTAGAGACATGCGGCATGTTCTTTAACCGTGGGGCCGCGGGTAAGAAGCTGGACTACTTCCTCTCCTTCTTCCAGGTATGTCTATGCCACCGTTATGATGAGGCATCCGTGACTAAAACTTTAAAAGTACTACATCTTCACTAAGGCGTCTTTGCCTATGGATATCGAGTTTCTGGTACATGATACATTTGCTCTTACGCGCCCACAGTGGAAGATTGCCTCTGGATTGGATGAGGCGGTCAAAGCCTTTCAACTTGCTGTTGCCCAGGACCAGAAGTCAGCAGGTGTCGATAAGGGAGTCGATGTGGACGACGCAACAAGTGACGCCCTATCTGACGATGACAATGATGAAGATGGCGACGACAACGATGACAGTGCTTCGGAGGAGGAAGAGGCAGAAGTGAGTTTAGCGTACGCCAATTACTTGACAGTTGCTGACAAAATTGACCCAGGATATGGAGGAGGACTCGGACAGCGATAGCGCCTTTGACGAAGAGGCCATTGTCGTGACCCGACAAGAAGAGGAGGTCGATCCTGAAGACGAAGCTGATTTTGAGCGCGAATATGCCAAAATGATGGCTGAAAGTCTCGAGTCACGCAAATTTGAGCGCAAACAGCTCTTTGACGTGCCTCTTCCAGTTCGCTCCAAAACTCGGGAGGCCACTTCGACAGAGGGGGGTGAAGGAGAGTCCCCTCCCGGCCACACTATGGCATTCTCTTTATTGACCAAGAGAGGCAACCGCCAACAGGTACGGATTTTTGACTTGGTACCGTGACCAATGCTAACATGCACCCAGACGCGAACTGTTGAGCTGCCTTCCAATTCGACGTTTGCCGTTGCCATGAAAAACCAGCAACAGGCTGAGCGGGAGGAACAGCAACGCATCAAGAACTTGGTTCTCAACTATGATCTTCAGCAGAATGAAGATCCAGATGCTGGTACAGACCCTCAACTTCCACAACTTTATCGAAACATCAATATTCACAGCAGAAATCAGGCAACGAACGACCGGCGACGTATTATCACAACCGTCTAGACAGGTCGAACAAAGATCGAGGACAGAGGTCTCGCAAACTCCAACTTAGTGATGTCGATTGGTAAACATGCACGCAATGGGTAAGGCTTCTAAGTAGGTAAATCAGCCTCGGCTGAATCAGTCAGTGGATGGGCGACAAAACACGCCAAGTCTCTGATTTACGACGACGCCCTGAAGGTGTCTCTTCGGTTCCTGCCTGAGAACATTTGCGCACACTGCAATAGTGCGTCGACCTGCGCCACATACCACAGGGCTAAATGTCTTCTGTGGCAGCATGGTAGATCATCTGAATCTGCCGCGTCTGTCCCGTCACTAGCTCCGTTCCTGTTATTGTCGAGAGACAACTATTGAAATTGTTGCGTGAGACGCAGGGGCCGTGCCAGTTGCTTCATTAGTTGAAGAACTCGCACGTTAGACGACGCCTTCCTACCCGGCGCTGGTTGAGAGGACTAGTTGACAACAAGGGTGCAAGCAGCAAATGCTGATATTTCAAACCTTGTTGCAAATTGTACGGGTTCTGAGCAGCTCACCGGAAGCATATGAACCACCTAAGATCGCTGGAAATCCAGCACATTTTAGCTTAAGACTGAATTACTCAAGTTCGCACTGAGAACGATGGAACTACTATATTGTGCCTCTGCTGCTAATCAACTGTAACGCGATATATGATTGACAAGGTGTTTTGCTTTTCTTCGTGTGCCCCCGTGTCAACAGTGCTTCGAATCGATACCAAGACGCGACAGCCTATGCACCAACTCTGCACAGCATCAATGGTCATGATCAAAATATCTAGTGAAGGATACACGGCCTCGTGACCCGATAGGCTGCCATCATCCTCTTGTGGTGACCACCGTGGCTGACTGAATAAGGGGCAGTAGTTTGTGACTTTTGATATCGAAAACGTCGCCCTGTTTGCGAACTGGAGGCTCTACTAGCCACGCCAATCTTCTTTTAGGCACCGGAAAAGTATTGATTTGCTTTTGTACGGGAGTTGCAGCCGTCTTGCATGTAAAATTGCCGTTTGCCTCGCCGTTTGAAGATTGCACTTTGTGAGGAGGCGGCATCATTGTGTAACCGTGATTCACCTGCAAGACTGAGCAATTGCTATCTACTGTTTGTGAGAAAGGTAAACAATAAAATTTGTTTTTTATCTATTGCATCTCAACTCAATGCACCTTACTCTTGACAAGGCTTTCCAGGTTTATAAGAAGAAGATACGTGAATCATGAGTTGATGCTTCCTTCCTTCTGAAATTATCAACCATCTTAGTTGTGCCACCCCCTAACCTTCATCTTCCCGTCGTTTTCCTCTTGTAAGACTCGTCATATTTCGCGGGTGCCCGCTGAGCATCCCCGTCAAAGTGCCACCTTAGGAGACGACTCCTTTCCGAGCACTGTTTACCTTGACTTTTGGTTTCTATGTCTTCTCGCATGTACTTTTACATGCCTTTCAGATTCGTGTCTTGAACTCCTTTACTCTGGAAGATAAGAAGGGCTTTAGTGTCCAAGTCTGCCGAGGAGTATCATTTCGCAATCATGGCTGTACTGGACGACTGGCCTCCAGAGAATGTGAGTTGTTATATGCACTGACAGCTATTTGCATGCACAAATACTCATTTTCTTGAACAGATCATATACACCAGCATAATGAGTGCAGTTCTACTTATGGCGTGCCTCGAGTGGTTCTTATGGCTCGCAGCCTTTCTATACTGTCTTGTCAAGGTCTTTCAAAAGTCGGAACACTGGTCCATCAATGTCTTATGCATCATTGTCGGTACCGCCTTTGTTCTCCTGCGGTAAGCTCTTCTCCTTTGTTCCAAGTGAAAATGACTAAACGAAATCACAGAGTGATATTTCTTCCCATCATGGTGGTTACATTGCCTCTTCCCGATGCTATTGCAAAACTATGGCCAGAAGAGATGGTATCATTTCTGCAGTGGTTCGCCTTCTGGGCCTTTGCCATTCTGTTGACAGTACCATGGCTGTTTTGCATCTATCAGGTAGTGACAAACCAACTTGGGCGAACGAAACGGATGAAACAAGTTCTGGACGACGTCACTGCGCCCAAGGTTGTCATCGTAATGCCTTGTTACCGTGAAGAACCAGAAGTCCTCATAAAAGCTATCAACTCGGTTGTCGACTGCGATTATCCGCCATCATGCATTCACGTTTTCCTATCATTCGACGGAGAAGAAGAAGACGACCTATATCTCAACACGATCAGTCAATTGGGTGTGTTGTTGAAAACGGAGTCACATCCCAGAAGTATCGACGTTAAGTACCGATCCGCCCGCGTGACTATCTCGCGTTTCCCACACGGAGGAAAGAGACACTGTCAAAAGGTGACTTTCAAGCTCATTGACCGGGTATACGAGGAATATCTCAAGAGAAACGACAATCTATTTATCCTATTTATCGACTCTGACTGCATACTTGACAAAGTGTGTTTGCAAAACTTTGTCTATGATATGGAGCTCAGCCCTGGTAATACTGGAGAAATGCTGGCTATGACAGGCGTCATTACCTCGACGACAAAGAAACACAGTATCATCACTTTACTACAGGACATGGAGTACATACACGGGCAGTTATTTGAGCGAACAGTTGAGTCTGGCTGTGGCTCCGTCACATGTCTTCCAGGGGCTCTGACCATGCTGCGCTTCTCGGCTTTCCGAAGAATGGCCAAATACTACTTCGTGGACAAGACAGAGCAATGTGAAGACCTTTTTGACTTTGCCAAGTGCCATCTTGGAGAAGACCGCTGGTTGACGCACCTTTTCATGATTGGTGCTAAGAAACGGCACCAGATCCAGATGTGTACGTCGGCATTCTGCAAGACGGAGGCTGTACAGTCAACTCGGTCTCTGATTAAGCAGCGGCGCCGATGGTTTCTCGGCTTCATCACGAACGAAGTTTGTATGCTAACTGACTGGCGCTTATGGAAACGATATCCTATACTTATCCTGGTACGGTTCATGCAGAACACCATAAGGACGACCGCCCTTTTATTTTTTGTCATGGTCTTGGCCATCATGACCACGGTCAAAAAGGTAGATGACCTTCCTGTGGGATTCATCGCTATATCCCTTGGGCTCAACTGGATGCTGATGCTCTATTTTGGAGCAAAGCTGCGGCGATTCAAGATCTGGCTGTACCCGCTCATGTTCATTCTCAACCCGTTTTACAACTGGTACTATATGGTGTACGGGATTTTCACGGCAGGGCAGCGAACATGGGGTGGACCACGAGCCGACGCTGCGGCAGCGGACAGTCATACAACAGCGAGAGAAGCGGCAGAACAAGCCGAGAAACAAGGAGATGAACTGAACGTGGTCCCCGAGACTTTCAAAGCGGCACATGAAGCGCGCAGGGCTGCATCGAATCGCGAATCGACTACAACAAGCGAACTTGGCCGCACTAAAAGCGTGATACGCCCGCCTGGCAAGATCGACGGAAAGTTCTCGGCTCGCCAAAAGACTGCATCGGGAACGTACGCCCATCCAGATGAGATGGACACAAGCGCCAACGATGTTGAGAAGGGAAGGAGGGCAACTAGAGGTTTCTTCGCGGATCGAGATTCGTTGGATAGTATCCCGTCAGTTCGAAATATCGATCTGGGAGTAAGTACACCACGGAGAATGAAGCTCCTCATGAATGAAGAAGATCTTCGAAAGTATCAACTAGGACAACGAATTCAGAACCGAAATTGTGGAATTGAAGATGCAGAGGGCATCTACCGCCAGCCAATCCGAAACCCTTCAGCTTTCACTCATGCACATTCAGTAAGCGCGAATGACATCCCTTTGAATGATTTGGGAGTCAATGACACTGCCGCACAGGGCAGTCGCAGCGAGGATATCCAGCGATTGTCAGAAGGTAGAGGTATTGGCATAAGAGCAGACAGTGGACGATCGAGAAACGCAGGAAACCCATCATTTGCCGGCCGTATGGCTAAAAGGACACCAAAGACGAGTCGTTAAGGTGAGGCGAACTGCGCAGGGCTGCTTACTGCTGGTTGCGAAAGTAGGCAATGTTGATTATTCTTCAAAAATGGACAATGGGAGGAATGTGGTGTATCAAAAAGCTGAGTATATAATAGCATAATAGGGATAAGCTGGCTGATGATGGTTACTTGCTTTATCTGGGTGACCCAGACTCGCGAGCTGTGCTTTTGATACTGTGCCTATAGCCCTTGAGAATGAAGCTATCTCGAACAACAAGCAAGCCGCCCGTGCTTGTCGATCCCACATCATCAAGCCCACAGTGACAAAAGTCTACCCCGCAATTCTGGAGCCGCATGGGCCATGACAACACACAAGGCTCGCCAGTTGGGAGATGAAGAGTGACGAAGGAGATGACCGGGGTCCAGTCCAGTTGTGTCACAGTCGCTCCCAAAGGGCTTTGGGGCTGTTATTCATCGGTCCCATACCAAAGCATACCTTGAGGCAAGCATCATGCTGTGCATGTCGTTGAACGAGAATTGCCTACATAAGACAATCTTTGGTACAGAGTAGGTAGTATATGATATAAACTACCGAGTAGACCGGTGAGGAAACGTGGACTTTGTCGGTGAGCGTTTCAGTCACCTGAAAGAGAGAGACTTTCAGGGCAAGTATCCGGCGGAGTTTGAAAATGCATGATATTAGTTTTTCGACAGCTTGGCACGGTTTGTTTGGCTGTGTCATGATCATGCAAATCCAAAAGGTTGGGTTGCTCTTAGTCATGTGCGGAGGATGGGGCCCGGATCAGAAATAGATTGGTCATGTTGAATTTTTCTTTTAGTTTTGATGTATGGAAATAGAAAGAGAGATAATAATAAATGTTACGCAGTTGCAGCAAGTATCGCCAAGTGAATTGTGATACAGATGTAGATGTAGATGTTATGCAACATTAATGTCCCCTTGTGGCGTGGCAAGGTTCTTTATCGCTACATATATCAAAAGGCGCAACAAGCTGCCCCTCCATTCAGGTTTCTTTCTCGCAACGGAACAGTGGGGGAGGGGCAATTTAGTATTATTTGTTTTATTTTATCATCTATTCTACTTTGATGTATCCAGCATGTTTTTAACATTTGCTTTGTAAGCACCTGCCTAGTAAGTATTTGCCATGCCTCATTTACCCTTCCCTTGACACGTTTAGAGGCAAAAAGTCAAGGGTATCAACGTTTCGAGGTTGGTGCCTTGCACACAGTTGGTGGGGGAGAATCCCTGACATCCACTATAAGGCAATTGATTGCGTACAGCAATACCAAGCCACTACCTAGGTACTATGGAATAAGGTACTAACCTTAGTACTCAAAAAGGTACATGCTGTTTGGTGACAGAATCGCACAGAAATCTATCGTCGTTTCTAGGGTCGACCAAAGCTCATCGTTGACTGTTGAACGTGACCACGACATCCCTGGTGCGCTGCAGTGTTGTACTTGCACTAGGGAGTATCATGAATATATAAATCACCATTTAAACATCAAGTATGTCTTTATTTATCTAGTTCTTTGTAGAAGAAAGAACCTCATCACCTCGCATCTTCTAGAAGCAGCCTTGCTAAACACACGAATCGAATCGCGAGTAAAAAAAGGTAGCGTCTACTTTACTTACATCATCGCTCCACGCTATCATTTGGTGTGTAGCGCATAGACCCGCAGGTACCGAGGACTCGCACGCCGTGAGATGTGAGCTGGAGGAAGAAAACCCACTGAAACCCGAAAAGAAAGGGTGCCATTTGAAAATTTCAGTTCTGTACTTTCAGTAGGAAAGCGGCATCCCCCATTCGCTGCCCCTCCACCATAAAAAAAAATTGACCCAGCGGACCAAGGACCAAGGACGGTCCATAAACAAACCAACCGCCGCCCAACCTTGACTCTTCCCCTCCATACACTATTCTCACGATCCTCTCCCATATCTTCCGCTTTTCTTGCGATCCCTTTTATTTCCCTCTTCTGAGCTTTCTCGCGCATCGCTCAACTATATCCCCCCCTCTTCTCTTTTTACCTTAATATCGTGTCTAGGGGCAAACCCCACCAGCCGCAATCATGTCTGTCGTTGGTAAGTTGCACTCTCTTCTTCCGTTGCATACGCCGTTACAAGAACTATAGCCTAACTGTCGCCTCACAGGAATCGATTTCGGAACCCTCAAGACCGTCATTGCCATTGCCCGAAACCGCGGTGTCGACGTTGTGCGTATACCCTCCTTGTCTTTCCCGCTATCTAATCTATCTCGACCGACCGCTTCGCTTCGCTTTACCCCTCCATACCCAGTCGTCGCTCTCCCTCATACATCAGCATCGAGATAGATGGATAACACTAGTGACGTTTTTAGCTGACTGTGTTTGTCTTGATATAGGTCACAAATGAAGTCTCAAACCGAGCAACTCCGTATGTCATCTCCCTCTTGCTTAACCTGTCGCTTGTCGCGCAAATCAAAGCAACCCCGCCATGTCTGTTGAATATCTCATACTGACAAGTCCATAGTTCTCTGGTAGGATTCGGACCCAAGTCTCGCTACCTCGGTGAGGCCGCCAAGACCCAGGAGATCTCCAACCTCAAGAACACCGTCAGCTCCCTCAAGCGACTCGCTGGCCGATCATTCAACGACCCCGATATTCAGGTTGAGCAGCAATATGTTACCGCTCCTCTCGTCGATGTCAACGGCCAGGTCGGTGCCGAGGTCAACTACCTGGGCAAGAAGGAGAACTTCACAGCTACCCAGTTGGTCGGCATGTACCTGAGCAAGATCAAGCAGACCGCCGGTGCCGAGCTGAAGCTACCTGTCCAAGATGTTTGCATGAGCGTCCCTCCTTGGTTCACTGATGTCCAGCGCCGTGCTCTTATCGACGCTGCCGAGATTGCCGGCCTCCGCGTCCTCCGCCTCATCAACGACGGTACTGCTGCCGCTCTTGGCTGGGGTATCACAAAGCTCGACCTGCCCGCTCCCGAGGAGCCAGCTCGCCGAGTTTGCTTCATTGACATTGGACACAGCAGCTACACTGTCTCCATTGTTGAGTTCAAGAAGGGTGAGCTTGCCGTCAAGGCCACTACTTGGGACAAGGACTTCGGTGGCCGAGACTTCGACCGCGCTCTTGTTGAGCACCTTGCCAAGGAGTTCAAGGGCAAATACAAGGTCGACATCATGACCCACGGCCGTGCTCTCGCCCGTACCATCGCCGCCGCCGAGAAGACCAAGAAGATCCTGTCTGCCAACCAGCAGGCCCCCGTCAACATTGAGTCGCTCATGAACGATATCGATGCTTCCGCCATGATTACCCGCCAGGAGTTTGAGGCCATGATTGAGCCCCTCCTCCAGCGAACCCACCAGCCCCTTGAGGAGGCTCTGGCTCAGGCCAAGCTCACCAAGGACGATATTGATATTATCGAGGTTGTTGGTGGTGGCTCTCGTGTTCCTGCTCTCAAGGAGCGCATCCAGTCTTTCTTCGGCAAGACTCTTTCTTTCACCCTTAACGCCGATGAGGCTCTTGCCCGTGGTTCCGCCTTCAGCTGTGCCATTCTTTCTCCTGTCTTCCGTGTCCGAGACTTCGCTGTTCAGGACATCATCAGCTACCCCATTGAGTTTGGCTGGGAGAAGGCCCCCGATATTCCTGATGAGGACACCAGCTTGACTGTCTTCAACAAGGGCAACGTCATGCCATCAACCAAGATTCTCACTTTCTACCGAAAACAGCCCTTCGACCTCGAGGCTCGATACACCCAGCCCGAGCTGCTCCCTGGCAAGACTAACCCTTGGATTGGCCGCTTCTCTGTCAAGAACGTCAAGGCCGATGGCAAGGACGACTTCATGATCTGCAAGCTCAAGGCCCGTGTCAACATTCACGGTGTTCTCAACGTCGAGACCGGCTACTATGTTGAGGAGGAGGAGGTCGAGGAGGAGGTGAACGAGGACCCCGATGTGAGTTTGCCTGCGCCACCTATGGCTTCCAGTCCCCCCCATGACTCGGTATCTACCGTCAAAGACGACAGTTGTGCATATCCCGCTAAGCGGCAACGTCTCGATGACCACAAAGATGATTATTTGTTTCGTTCTGCTGCTGTCGTCGATGAAGATTTAGAACCTTCAATTTTTGAAAACCGATCGCTAACATATACTTCTCACAAGGCCATGGAAACCGATAAGGATGCCCCCAAGAAGACCCGCAAGGTCAAGAAGCAGGTCCGAAAGGGTGACCTGCCCATCTCCACTGGCAGTGCTTCATTGGACGACTCCACCAAGGCCAGCCTTCTCGAGAAGGAGTCTGCTATGGTGATGGAAGACAAGCTTGTCGCCGACACCGAGGAGAAGAAGAACGAGCTCGAGGCTTACATCTACGACCTCCGTGCCAAGCTTGACGAGCAGTACTCTGAGTTTGCTAGCGACGAGGAGAAGGAGACCATCAAGGCCAAGCTTGAGGCTACTGAGGTACGTTCAAAATCACACCATAGCGAGACATTTTATGCTTACTTTAATCGCAGGATTGGCTGTACGAGGACGGCGAGGACACTACTAAGGGTGTGTACGTTGCCAAGATCGACGAGATCCGTGCCATGGCTGGCCCAATTGTCCAGCGACACTTTGAGAAAGTCGAGGCCGAGCGACAAGCCGCTCTGGAGAAAGCCGAGGCCGAACGGGCTGCGAAGAAGGCTGAGGAGGATGCTCGCAAGGCTCAGGACGCCGAGAAGGCCACACCCGACCAGGAGATGAAAGATGCCGACGCTCAGGAGGCTGAAGGCACAGCCGACCCCCAGTAAATTATGAAAAGAAAGGGGAGCAATGCATTATATGAGATGAATGACGCTTAAAAAAGATTACGTACGGATGTTGAAAAAGGAATTCCACCAGGATTGGGCGGGGAAGAGATAGAACATGCGATATTGTTGCAACGACTCTGTTTTGTTTGGGGAAGGAGGCTCGGAATCATGACGGAAATGTTACCCGAACGTTAGACCACTTTTTACACCTTTAGTAGTTAGGATCCATACACTCGAGTTTGGTTCAAGATTTGATCGTTCACTGCTTGCTATCTCAAAGTGACGTGGGTGAGCACAAGTAGTGATAAACATTAGCCAACATGTCACTTGAAACGCCAGCACTTTGAATAATTTCAACTTGATTTGGATATAAAGCAACCTTCTATATGGTCACGCCGGCTGAAGGAATTCTTTTTCCCTTTGACCTCGCGAGTCCACCGCCGTTTTTTGTTGCCCCGGAAATGCGAACCACTACCATACACTATTACCTTCAAACAAGATGGATGCAATTTCTTTTCCGATCTCTTCGCCTCAAAATGCAATGTAGGACTCGTACTGTTCTCCCCGCGCAGGGAGCTGTCTCTCCCTGCCTCCACGTTGTTTGACTGTGTGTAGATATAGCTATGAGTACAGAGAAAGTCCGAGCTCCCGGCGCCGACAATGGCGAGAACCTTAACAAACTACCAGGCTCTTAATTTTTTTTTTTGGCAAGTCTGGTCGCTTATTAGATGTCGAACAAGGGCTTGAGCTTGATGATTAGCTGCCACTCCTCGTTGGTGACCTCCTTTCGGTAGAACTCCTTGAGAGTATCGATACTGGCTCTTGAGATCAAACTGTACAGAGTCTCATCTTCTTCGAGGTGACGACCGTACATGGGCTGGTTGCCACCCATCTCGATCTTGATAGCGACTGAAGGCTCCTTGCGCTTGCACACAGGGATCTGCTTGTGCTCTCGCTCGATAGAAGTACTGCAAAATGTTAGTGAGGGTCCACACAAGATAGAAACGATAAAACTTACACTCTACCCAGCTTGACAACTTCCTTGACACCGGTTGTGGGGTTGTTCCTGACGGCAGCGACAGGGCAGTTGATTCGGAGCTGACCCTCGGTGACATCCACACCAATGACGATGGGATCGTTCTTGTTGAAAACCTTGACAGGCTTGAGGACACAAGGGAAGACAGCAAGCATCTTGGATTCCTCCTTCTTCTTCTCGATCTGTGCGTCCATGTGCTTGGTGAAGGAATCAAACAGATGGTAAATGATATCGGCTGTGAAAATCTTGATACCCTGGTCCTCAGCGTACTGCTGAGCTTCCTTGTCTACCTTGACATCGAAACACAACATGATGGCATAATCTGGCGCCTTCTCCAACATGACACCACATTGCATGACATCACGCTTGTAGACAGGACCGATACCGACGTTGGCAACAGGAATCTTACACTCCTTGAGGAAATCAAGCAGAGCCTCAAGTGAACCCAGAGTCGAGGCCTGGACACTGACACCACGACCGGACTTCTCAACACGGTTGAAGAGAACAGCAAGATCGGACTCGACCTCATCCTCGATGTCATCTTCATCGTCATCAGGGCCAACAACCATCAGGCGGGAACCAGCAATGGCTCCCTCAAGGCCAGGGGCACTGATCTTGACACCAAGAGCGGCCTTGACCTCCTTGTTGTGGACATATGCTGACTTGAGACGCAGCTCCTTCATGGGCGCTGGTGTGAGAAGTGCTCTGATATTTGTCTTAATGGCTCCTTCTGTACCACACAGCACAATACGATCACCCTCTCGCAAAATACCGTTGGAGAGGACGACATCGATGGTCATACCGAAACCTTCAATGGCCTTGACTTCAAGGACGGTAGCTTGAACCTCAGAAAGGTACATGAGAGAACCGACCATACGCTCTTGGGTGAGCTCGCAAATGAGCTTCAACATGTCGGGAACACCCTCGCCAGTGTGAGCTGAAGTGGGCACAAGCGAGACGTACTTGGACATGGACTTGTTCTCGTAGAAAAGCTCAGAGTTGAAACCCTGCTCAGCGAAGGCAACCTTTGTCTTTTCAAGACGAGTCTCAAACTCGTTACGGACAGCCTTGCTCTGGAGGGCCAAACTGTCCTGGAAACCGTTGTTGGCAACCTGCTTCCAGCCGTAAAGACGATCGATCTTGTTGAGGGCGACAATGAAAGGAGTCTTGCGATCTCTCAACATACGCATGGACTCGAGGGTCTGGGGCTCGAGACCGTGCATGATATCGACAACCAGAATGGCAATGTTACAAAGCGATGAACCACGAGATCGGAGGTTGGAGAAAGACTCGTGACCAGGGGTATCGATGACAAGAAGACCGGGAACCTTGAGCTCGAACTTGCCATCTTGGTTGACAACAGCTGTCTTCTGCTTGATGGCTTCAGAGGGGAAGTATGTAGCACCAATCTGCTGAGTAATACCACCAGCTTCGCCCTCCTGGACGTTGGTCTGTCGGATCTTGTCGAGGAGCTTGGTCTTTCCGGTATCGACGTGACCGAGAATACAGCAAATGGGTGATCGCAGGTTGTCCTTGGATCGGGCAGCCAGGGCGGCCTGGTGAGCCTTCTCGCGGCGCTCGGCAGCCTCTCGCTTTCGCTGTGCCTCAGCAGCTTTTGCGGCTGTGACAGCTTCGTCGTCAGAGGATTCCTCCTCAGAATCGTCCTCAGCAGAGTCTTGCGTCTTTCCATTCTCCTTCTCCTTTCCTGCCTCCTCGTCGTCAGAGTCAGCATCCCAGCTATCCTTAACATCGCCGTCGGATGCAGCTGCGGCTTCCCAGTCATCCTCAATATCACTCTCCTCAGCCTTCTTGTCAGCAGCAGCCTTGGCTTCGGCCTCGGCCTTCTCGCGGGCAGCCTTTTCTTCGGCTTCTTTCAGTGCCTTTTCGGCTTCCTTTTGTGCTCGCTCGGCAGCTTCAGCAAGGGCCTTCTCCTCATCAATCTATAGGAGGTTAGCATGTACTCTATACCAATATCCGAGCGGCATCTAGACATACCTTTTGTTGGCCTCGACCCTTCTTTCTTCTTGTGTCTGTGGGCTTGCTCTTCTTCTCGCCACCTTCGGCAGGGCCGACTTGGATACCAGCAGCCAACATCTGTTGAAGCTTCAGCTCATTTCGGGCCTTCTCCTCCTTTTGAGCCTTGGTCAGGTATTTGCCATCTTTCTTGAGCTGCTCAATACGCTCCTTCTCCCTTTGCTTCTTCAAGGCTCTGGCCTCCTCACGCTTCTTTTCTTCCTCAGCAGCAAGACGATCCTCCTCTTCGGCCTGAGCCTTGGCCTCGGCCGAAGCCTTCTCGGCTTCCTCTCGTTGACGCTTGAGGTCCTCTTGTTGCTTCTGAAGCTTGGCAAGATGGGCGGGAAGCTTCTTCTTCTTGCCTCCAGCAGCTTCAGGCTCAGGGGCAGCCTCAACAGGGGCAGCCTCCTCCTTCTTCTCGGCGACGGCAGGCTTGGCAGGCTCGTCCTTGGGGGCAGCACCACCCTTCTTCTTGGCCGCGGCCTAGTAGATAGTTGTTAGCAAGTTGTATATATATACCAGTGATTTATGCCGGAAAGCATCCGTAGTAAGACACACCTGCTCCTTCTTTCGTTGCTTCTCACGCTCCTTCTTGAGCTTCTCCTTCTCGGCCTTGGTCAAGATACGACCACCTTCGCCATCGTCGGCGGCGGCGGGCTCAGCCTTCTTGGCAGGCTGCTTGTTCTGCTTGCCGCCCTTACCCTTCTTCTCGGGCAGAGCGAACTCATCGTCGATGTTGGCCTCGACAGGGGCTTGGGGGGGAGGTTCTTCGACAGCAGGCTCCTCGGGGGTGGGCTCGGGTTCGACAATGCCCTTCTTCTTGCGCTTCTCTTTGTTCTTGCGCAGGGTGGCCATCAGACCACCAGCGCCGCCCTCATCTTCCTCATCGTTGGCGTCACCATCGGCACCGTTGGCAGCAGCGGGCGGGGCAATAGTCTCGCCCAGCTCGGCCTCCCAGTCGTCCTGCTGGTTCTTCTTGTTTCCCTTCTTCTTGGGCGGCATCTCGGCGTTTGGCTCGTCGGCTGGCTGAAAGTCGAGATACGGTCGTCGAAGTAGGCGAGGGAGCCAGATGTATTTCTGGAGATTTTTGGGTGGAGGCGAAGTACCGGAACCCAAAAAGTAAAATACAAAAAGTTGTCAAACGAACAAGGCAACCAAATGCTCGCTCTTGGTCACTCACACAAGTAGAAGAACGCCTGGGTGGTCAGGTTGGAGGGTGGCAGTGGGAGTAAGTGGATGCACTGGCTGCAACAGGTTTAAGGCGGGGCAATTTAGCACTTGGAGTACCTATCATACAATTACAGGGCTTCTTGCGTGGCGAATCTAACTTTGTTGGGGTGGTTTTATGTGTGTTATGATGCAGAAAGATACTATTTATCTGGTCGGCATTACTTTTAGCCCATCATTAATTTCATCGTTCAGGTAAATCACAAAACGCAAACACTGTTAGTAACATTTTTAAGCCTCCTCGGCTTCTGATGTAGTGCGGGGCAATGGGGGGGGGGGAAACCCAGGAATCATGATTATTTTGTGAATTTGCTATATTATGTAAGCCAATGAATGATGTGAGTCAAACCTGTTAGCCTTGGGTAGTACCAGGTCTACCTCAGTACCCAAGGCAGATAATGCAACGATACAATTCAAAGTTGTCAAGGGTTATACTTTGTTAATGTCTTGGCCCTTCAATGCCAAGTGACTTCTTGAATTCCTGTTGTATTGCATCAGATCGGTGGAGCCAGAACATACTCCAGTATCTTGTAACCCAGCTCAATATACTTCTCCTGTCCGTCAACGCCCTTATCCCGAAATCCTTCTGTATGTATGCCGTCTTCAATTCCGTCCAAGTATTCGCAAAACAAATCGATACCATCGCCAATGGACACGAGGCTTTTTAAAGCGTTCAAATCAAAACAGCGTTTGAGCAGATCGCCATCAATATGCATCATGTCGGGATAAGATTGAGGCTCCAGTTCCAAATCCAGATCGAGCTCCATGTCGTCGTCGTCTAACATAGACTGATTTCCGCGCGCAAAGGGGCACACGTCTTTGTTGTGGTATGCCAAATTTTGTATGAGGCGAAGGTAGCGCCAGAGGTCCATACCTATCAGGGAGAAATGTTGGAGTGATCCGTCAAGCGAAACCCCTAGAACTTCGGCCTGGTCAGTCGTGCTGAACAAAGTATCGTACTGCCGCTGGCGGTCAACTGCCAACCAAAAGGGGCGTGTTTGCCCCTTGCGGAATCTCCTGATTGATGTGGGCAACACCCCCTCGAAAACAACTTCAAACTCTTTATTGTGCTGGCCCCAAGGGATCCAAACTCCAGCAAGGCCAGCTTGTGAAGTCGATATCACACTCACGGGCCATTTGCCCGGTTGTTCTTCAGAATCTCCCATTTCCATCACATGCCCTGTGTACCGTGTTACACGGTCGCTGTGTATAATGGACGCCTGTGTCTCTTCTGATCCCACTTCAAGGTCAATGACTTGTAAAGAGTGCTGCGCGGTCAATGCGCAGACTGTATAACCTTCAACACGAAGTGATGTAGCTGGAGAATCCAACTTGATCTGCTTCATCGGTTTGAGTCTCTTTTCTGAGAGGTCCAGGACTTCCCAGTGGAGAACCTTTCCAACACAGAAAAGTAGGCCCACGGCATCTCCAACGACCGTGTAGATCGGTTCTGCAAAGCCTTTCTTCTTGTATCGTGTCCAGTATTGCAATTGTCTTGTCGGCCCATTAGGACCTTCGACTTTCTCTTCCTTCACTGAGACTATCATCAGCCTACCTTGTTGAGTGGTCACAATAATGAACGGAAATGTCTTTCCGTCTTTAACATAGAACCACTCGCATAAGCCAAATATTCTGTCTCCTGGGTGTCCAAGACCAGATATGTAATCGGACGGCTGCCTGTCCTTGTTGGCCGCTGTTGAAATGTTTTCTCCCGTATCAGAGTCAATGAAAGACAGCGTTGGTCGATTATCTTTCAGATGCGCGACCACCAAGACCTTCCATTGTTTGGAGTAGATAAGACGCATTGGCGTCCCATCAAGCGGGATGCTACGAGGTACTGGGCCAACATGAGGCCATATATCCACAAGAAGAATTCGTGTCCCAGCTAGTAACATCAAAGACATGTGGCGGTTGTACCCAGCAAGGCTGTCTTCGAGGCAAAAGGCCGAATGGATCGGCGGTGATGGCATCGATTGTTCATTGGAGTCAGTGGCCCAGATTCGGCTTTTGGTGTGGAATTTGGTGGTCCTTGTCGAAAAGTCGGTCACTATCGATAGATTGTTGTCGCAGCAAACCAAGGCAGCATGACTTCCATCAAACCGACCGGATGTCGCAAATACGTTGGCAGGTGAAAGACCGAGCTGCTCGATTGCGAACGAACTGTGCTCTAGGTCGCCTTCAAGCTCGACAGTCACAATGTGGCCGGTCCTCGTGCCGAACACCAAGATGATCTTTTCGGCAGTATCAGATATTGCGTCAACACTCGTGTATGCTTCTATCTGGAAGAGAGGTTCTTGGTCGGTAGCATCTTCTAAATTGTCAGTTCACCCATCTTGTTTCGGCCATCTGAATACCTGACTCACCAATATTTGGTTGGGGGGCCTTGCTGCTAATTTCGCGACCCTCGAGCGAGTATATCGTCATGCATGGCACACTGTCTTTGACGGAACCTGCCACAATGTAGGTCTCGAGGGATTTTTTGAAGACACCCAAGCACGTTATCTCGCCCTTGGCATCGAACGAGGTCGAGTGCAACAGATTCATTTCGTCAACTCGCAATATATCTATTCGCGATCCATGGGTGCCATGTGAAGACAGAACAATAATATCTTCAAAGCAAGTTGCATGATCCGCTACAAGCGAGGTCTTCCCACAAGCTTCATCGTGGCTGTGTCGTGAACTGGAGGTATGTTAGTCATGCGTGAAGACCAGAGTCCAGTTTCCCTACCTCTGAAAGGGCGCAATAAAGCTTGTGGATGTTTCAGTGACTTGTACAATCGTTCCTTGTCCGTTTTTTATCGCTGCGATTGTTCGTGATGAGGTATCGAATGGGCAGGCATCTGAGGACAAAGCGCTGGCGTTGCTCAGATCAGCAGGAAAATGAAGTACATCTGAAGAATGCGGCAACGATAACACAGCATAGAACCCTTTTTCGCCTTGAATTTCGATCGGGAACATCCACGACTGACGAACAGGCTGGTCATAATCGAATTCCAGTCCAATCCTTGCCTGTATTCCCCATCTTAATTCTGTCAAGCTTGACCGAGGTCCACGGCCGGAAGTGCAAAAGATGCGATCTGGTTTTTGTTTCAGGTTTGTAGCATTTTTGCGCCTGGTTGATGGCTCCTTATGTGTGTTGCCTCTCGCCCACGAGAGATTTATATCTGTGGTGGCAAGGTCTACAACAGGTGACCAATTCGGTATAACACTAACTTGCTGGGGGTCGGCGCGGGCTTCGATCTATAACACATTAACATCATTCAAGCTCAATTCATGAGCAGAGAGTCAAATACCTTCCAAATACCCCCTGGGCCCGACTCGCCTCCGATCACGAGCATATCCGAAAAGACATCATAGGCGGCGGTGAACGCAGTCGTAATATTGGTGTTGATCGTTCCGACGTTGAGCACCGAAGGGACTAAGGCCGTTGCGTCAATCTCGATCTGGGTAATAACGCCGTCTTCACGAGCCAAATAAATAGTGTCCATTTTGTCCTGCCATGGTTTAAGCCTAAACGGTCTCGCCCAGGCCGTCCAGAGGGGTTCAGAGGCTCCGTAATGCAAGTCGGTTTGCCCAGGAGAATGAGTCTCAATAGTATCAAAAAGTGTTTGTCCAGTGAATGCATTTTTCACAATACCAATGCAATGTTCCGAGACGGCGAAGAAGGCAGTGTTGAGTTTGAGGGGGATGATCATAAGGGGCATCCGGTGTTCTCTTGGGAGAGGAGTTCCCTTCTCTGATCGGAGGACAGTGCTTAGTTCATCACCAAGCTCCCAGTCGTAGACAACCATGCGGGAGACGTGAGACGGCTTGTTGGCTTCTCGTCGAATGACGATGAGAAGGAGGATGATATGGTAGTCATCCTCGGGTCGTGGGTGTAAGAATTCCATCTTGTGTATAACGCCTTCCGTTGTCCGGACTCTAATTGCCTTGACAGGTTTGAAAGAACCATGATGGCGGAATTGTGAGTTCATAGTGGCCAGTGACTCCAACTCGTAGATAATAAACGCCCCTTGGGCAGACCCGGCAGCCAGGTATCGGGACGACGGGTCAATAGCAAGATGATATCCTAGAAATTGTAAATTTCTAGGGCTCTCATACTTTGTTGTCACAAATTCAAGCGTTCCGTCCAAGCGTTGTCGAATGAACAGGAAAACAGCGTCGCCGGTCTCGAGCATCAGCACCAGGAGTTGCGGTGGTAACTTATGGTGTTCGTCGCCTTGATACACTATAGAATCGTCATGCATAGCAACATCAGGGTCTTCAGTCTTGATCGAGCCGGGACGTGCCCCCTTAGTCCCGCCACCTGGGATTGCTCCGAGGACGACGGCATTGCGAATTCGTGTACCAAAATCGGCTTTTCTTATAACCTCGTGAACTTGCCCATCCTCACGTAGTTCACTTATTTGAACAAAGCGATCCTATATCAATTAGTAACAACTCTCATCGTAGGTTTAGGCTGTAGCGAGTGACTGTAAAGGTGGTTTTAGGGGCTTGGCTGGGCCTCCCAGGCAGTATTAAAAAACACCATGTCAACAGATACAAGACAAGCTTTGTTTTTTCCAATGAATTGATCCTTGAATTCATGAACAGCTTGACACGTATGTGCCGTATACGTGTGGAAAGGAAAATAACTTACCCCAATAAACGCAAGATCATTGTCGCAGCCTAACCGCAACATCACTGGGAGAACCCAATGAACAACGGGGCTCTCTATAATAGTTCTCGAAAGGATACCACAGGCAGGTTTTTCTGTATGCTGATCGGATGCGGTTTTGGGCACAGAAGAGGAAGCCTTCAAAGCATCTTGGAAGCTGACGGTTTGCGTCACCCACTCGCCATCCCTAAGAACACTGCTCTGGAAAGCCATGCTGAACTCTTCATGGCATCGAAAAACGGCCAAATTAGTGTTCAGAGTGACTCCCAAAATTAGAAGAAAGGTGTTGAAATGCCAATGGTGAAGGCTTTGAACATGGGGAGTAGTTTTCGGGACGAACAAGAGACGGCTGACGTACGGGGCGTTGGCAACGTTTCCGTAAGGTCAATGTGTCGAGATATTAGATAGGAAAGCCAAGAAAGAGTCGGTCTGGTGAACTTGGAAGAGTGTTGGGTGCGTCTTCCATGCAAGTCCCCTACTGTACAGCACTGGTGTGGTATGGTGCGTGTTTGGGGGTAGTCCGGTGGATGGTTCAGTCCAACACCAGCCAAGCTTGACGCCGCTAGAATCTCGCCCAGTAACGGTTTGTCGATCAGGTCGGTGCGAGCCACTTGGGTAGCCTCGTAGTGGAGATTTGAGAGCAATGCCGGAAACGTCTTGGCCAAGCTTGAGAGGTCGGCTCGATTGATACACGGGCACAAGCAGCGAAGGGCAGTCAGCGATAGAATATATTTTCTCCACTAGCTGCAATGTTGTGTAGAAGGGTGGACACTGGTGAACGAGCTGGATTGGATAGAAACGTCGTGGTATCGGGCCTTGTCGTTTAACATGGAGTGTCTGAAGCTCAAGCACAAATCGCAGACAGCCAAGATTAGGTTGGTCGATTGAATGGGGTTCAGCACTAGGCTGAGTGGCCGATACCTGTATTTGTGTGATGCAGGTACTTTTTGCAATGCCAGGAGGTCTGTGTCCCAAGTCAAGTGGTTGATTTTTGAAGCGAAGTGCGATAAGACTGCAGTATATGGGAGTAGGAGAGTTGGCTATTGATCAGGGCAAAGTGATATTAGACAAAAGCCCCATTCGTATTGAGATTGGCTTTTATGACCAGCAGGGGAGCTGAGGTCTTGAGGAATAACAAATCTGTCTCGGGGAATAAAAATCAGAGCAAGCCACAGAGAAATGAGTTGGATGGTCCTGAGACTGGCCAAGGCTTGATCTGTGTTGGTTGAAAACAACTCGAGAGGCGTACGTGAGGCTCCGAAGCTGAAGAGAAGCCTAAGATGAGTGGAGGTCCACTTGTTTTGTGCGTTTCCAGGTATGAGGCAGGTACTGGACACGCCTGCTGAGGTAGGCAGCTCTAAGTGGCCTAACAGTATTAGTAGAGAGTGTCTACTCTGTACTAACCTAGGCTAATAAGTTCGGGCCATGGATGGAAATCAGGTCAGGGCGGAAGCGGCCAGACCAGGTTCATGTGAATTGTGATCGATCCTCAAGCCCGGGCGGATAGATTTTAGCGCCCCGTCAGACCCTGGTCCACACTTTTAGGCGTACTGCAACTGAACTGTGTGATCAGTTCTCGGTCTGTCATCAAGCCAGGATAATGAATGGTTCTCTAATATGATCCGTTGCACTTGAGCTGAATTCTGGAACTGATCCCTGTCCTGTTCTGCAAGTTGCCTTTGTTGTGGTTACTCGACAACCCGGTTTCACCCTAGGTACATTGCCTGTACCAACGGGGTCTTCCATTCCGTAGAACCACCAGTAACATAAACACACTTCCTGACCCTTGGGAGCAGGTAGTTTTGAAGTAATCCTCATGAACTAGACTCGCAGAATCATGCCCCACTGAGTCCTTTGTCCGAGCCCAAGTCAAGACAATCTCCACTGAGGCTTAACAGGGCTTCCAATCTCGACTACAGCTAGGTAAGACAACAGATTTATCACAGGTGGCGTAAACGCTCGACCCCGGATCCCTCCCTACACTACATCACACTTCATTAGCAATTATAGCACGATTCGATAATGGCTCAAGCAGGACATGAACGAACCATACTGCACGACGAGAGTAGAGAGACCTGTACCATTCAACAATCTCGGTTATTCAGGTCTACAGTACCTACATCATACAATACGATTACAATCATCTTATACGCACTATAAATTACAGTGTCTGCTAGTTTCTATCCAGCTAGTCAGCTACTAAGTCGGCGATCGTTAAGTGGCGTCCTAGAACCAGGGCATCGGTAGAGTGGAACGGCTCTTGAGTTTTACTACTCTTCATGTAGTCGAATTGGGTGTTGATCTACGCTAATGAGGCCAAACACTGCATAACTACAGAGTATTGTGAGCCGTAACTAAGTCTGTTACGCTGAACAAGCCAGCAAATAGACGTCCATTTATACAATACAAGACAAGATAAACTACCCAAGGGTAGCAATTCGCTAAGCTTTTAGCTCGGATATATGTCAGGTCCCACGTTCAATCAACGCCGGATTAAAAGTACACTTTGTTCTTGTTTAGTATACTTTGCAGATAAGATATTATATGTAAACTATACGATATCACTTATGTAATATTACTCATTCAGCCCTTTTAACAGAATCAATGCAACGGGGGGCTGAGAACACATCACTGCATTCGACCAGTCTAGTCCAAGTGTCAGTCGAGGGCTGTTTCATCCTACTGCCTTACTGAGGGAGTTGTTTGCTTACCAACCGCAGTGTAACACGAGCTATCATTTATGCCAAGCCTTATCGGGGGTTTTTGTCGTCGTAGGGCTAACTAACATAGGACGATCATTGTCAAAGGCTACCTGTAACACAAAAGGGATTTCTCCATTCAACGTGCCACCGGCAGACAACACGGCAGGGAAATTACATCTGGAATTGCACGAGCAGCAATGCAAAGAATTCCAGCTGTCGACATGATGCCGTGACAAAGATCGAGACGCTTGCCTTGACAATAATGTGATACATCTATATCTTACGGCTAGTTGTCTTGAACAGACTCGAGTCATATAACACATGCATAAAGGTTGATCACAAGATTACAAACAAACGGAAGGATTGGTTAATGCACCTATGTAGAGCTGAAGTTGAGAGATAGCCGCGTGTCTTGAAAGATATGCATGTTCCAACCTGTTCACCACAGTAGTGTGAGTTCCTTTCTTTTTTTGTCGTTTTCTTAATCCAATCAGAGATGGAAGTGGTGTCTAACAACCAGTCATCATGGAATAAGACGGCAATATATGTTAAGCCACCCTAGAGTTGCAGTTGTGTTGGTTTTGTGCTTGCATTTATTTGCCTGGACACATCAATGCTAGACGACAAACAGTCCATCTCGATTGATATAACAGCAAACGACTAATAAACGTCCTTGGAGAATAAGACTGTGCACAAATAGACTATCGTCAGGAATGGTCGGACGTGGGGGATTATCGGGCCCGTCCCGTCCGGGCGGTCAAAGTGGGTACGTGCCCCCTACAGACACCTAGCAGGAGTTTGAATCAACCTAACCTCCCATCAGCCAAACAGGGAGCAGACAAGTTACATCAATTCTCCTGCCTAAGACTTCTCATTCATCAAGTGACTCGAAAAACCGAAAAACCCTTGTTGCTGCGCAGTCATCACAGGAAAAGAAAGGAAAGGGTTCCAAGACTGTCCAATAATATATCTGTCATCCACCGAGGGTACAGCCACGACTTGTTCTGTCTCTCAGCTGTCTCTTGCTTGACCTTGGTTATGGTGTGAATCTCCATCTGATATTCATCCCTTACCAACCATCCATCCTTTGCCTCGTACCCCTATTCTGCCTGGATTGGCGCTCTTGTCTCTCGGCTTGTGTTGGTCCCCGCCATGGATAGTTCACAAGAATTCGATCGCCATACGCCTTTGTATGCTAGCCAGACTAGTAGCAGCACCAACGTCAATACTAGCGATGATGTTTCTCAGGAGCCCGATATCATGTCCAACCCTAAAGCTTCTGACATCATCGAAGCATGCAAATGGAGGGACATTAGCCGTCTCAGATCTCTAGCTGAACGACATGGTGGATTCTTGTCAGACACCCTGCGGAGGCAAGCATGTACGTGCTCATCCCCTCTCAACACAAATCTATCTCGACTAACAACGTCTTGCAGGGCCCATATTGCTAGGCCTTGATGCTCCATCAGATGATCAAGAGGATCCGTCATCATCACCGCATGATGCTTCGGGGGACTGGAAGGGATTACCCCGCCACCGGGATGAAGACCAGGTTCAGCTTGACGTCAACCGTTCCTTCGTCTACTACCCTAACAGTATGACCTTCCTTTTTCCAATTTCCGCAATATGTTCACAAAGCTAATGCAGAGATAGATCAGTCTGATGCGGAGCTAAGTCTCCGCAAATCAGAGCTTTCATCTCTCATCACTGAGGTTCTCCGTCGCCATCCTTACCTGTGTTACTTCCAGGGTTACCATGACATTTCCCAGGTCTTACTGCTAGTGCTGGCCCCAGCTTGGAGAGCTCGCGTCCTTGCGCGACTGTCGGTATTGAGAATACGGGATTTCATGCTGCCTAGTTTTGGGCCAACGACCGCTCAGCTCCGTCTTCTCCCTGATATCCTCAATGCTGCTGATCCGAAACTTCGGCGGCACCTCGCTGGTGTTGAGCCCTTCTACGCGTTGGCCGGTACCCTGACGATGTATGCTCACAACATCGAGGCCTATCAAGACATCGCCCGGCTGTTTGATGTCTTCCTCGCACGGGAGCCCGTGTTTTCTGTCTACGTATTTGCACAGATCATTCTCGACCGCCGAAATGAGATCTTCGAGATTGACGAGCCCGACATGCTACACGTTATTCTTGGCAAAGTACCTACGAAAATGGACTTGGATGACTTGATCATCAAATCAGCTGCTCTTTTTGAGGCCCATCCCCCAGACACTTTGAGTTATTGGCGTCAAATATCCAAATACAGTGCCCTCAAGACAGCTCGTGATATTGAAGCATGTGCGAAACAAAGCCTGGATGAGGGCTCTGTACTTTTTGACAAACAGGTTGATGAGGTCCATTGGCAGGAGATTCGTGACCGCGTAAAGCTGGCTCTTTGGCGTTACCGCCGACCAGCAAGGACGGTCGGGATGGCTCTGGCTATGGGAGCTTTGGCTTTCTACCTACGACGCAACCCAAGCCTGGTCAGCCGCATCGCGTCCCTTTTCGCACGATAAATACATGATCCGCGTTTGCACGGAACTGTTCCTGGCAGAATGATCAAGACAAGCATATGTAGTATAGCGATTGGCAACTGGAGTAATTTCTTGGTACCTAGACGACATAGATTGCGTCTTTCTTTAATTGGAGAAAAAGGGGAGCAAGCTCTATTTAACTATCAAGACCGATATGTCATTAACCTAAACGCCGTGCAAAAATATGTGCAATCGTAATACCCGAGCTTGGAACTCGAGTATGCAATACTCTCTCATCATTAAACACCGAATCTGCCAATCTTATCATATCAAACAGGCTTTCTACGATGATTCCTGGTGCTGAATCTTCAACTCTTCAAAGTGTTCCTGCTGCTCGTCAGCCAGCTTGCCGTTCGCGTCGCTGATGATAGTGAGGATAAGTGAGTAGTTATTGTATAGAAAGCGCCCGCTCTTGCGCTTATCACCAAACAGTTCAGCATGACGAGTAAGAAAGGTCTCGACGTCGGAGCGTAATCGGCGCACACTAGACACGACAGGCTCATCATCGCCAGCATCGGTGCTAAGGGCCAGAAACCCGTGTAATAGCTGCCCAAATCGCTGAGTCACAACGTGGGGTGCCGCAGACAGCTTTGCAGCTTCCGCTCGGCTTGGCTTGGATGGTATAGCATTGATCAGTTGTCGGACCGACTCGCAATGGCGATCCATAATGACCTGGAGACGTGGCCAGAGGAGCATGGTCGTAGCATTAATGTAACCATCCACAGCTGGGACTTTGCGGCGCTGAAGCTCAAAGGCGAAATGTTGGTTCAATCGAATGCAGAGAAGTAGACCCAGTGCATCGTACGTATCTCCCACGAGCGTCTTAGATAATGTCCGGCCAAGCTCAAAAGTCGGCTCGAAGATATAGTTGAAGTTCTTCGAGATCTGCTTGAAAGACAGAGCAGGCGAGAAAAAGGTGGCCATGAAAGTGTATTCAGCCGTCGCGTTGTCGATGAGCGCGAGATTAAAATTACGGAAGGGAACTTCCAGATAGTGGGTTGTTTGGTCCTCTTCGGCCAGGTAGGATGAGAGGGCGGCCTGGTTATTAGTTTTCAGAAGATCAATACGCCTTCCAAGGCTAAAGGCATCATGAGGAGGTCCTGGTGCTCGGTTACTTGAAAGAACAGTGGCTTTACGAGTTGTATCTTCATGGCCGAGAGCATCGTTCTTGTCAAGTATATGCAACTTGACCCTGGCTAGAGCCCTCTCATAGCGGGAGAATTGGTTCAAGTAGTACCATCGCATCGTATTCATGTAAGCCAAGGCGATTTCATTAGCGAGAGTCGCATGGTGTTTGTGTAAGAAAATAAACAGCTCCTTGAAGCGAAGGAAGTTCTGTTGTTGAATAATTTGCGCGTTGATATGCGGCGATCGCAGCGCTTTGATTTGAGCCACGATAAAGTCGCGAATACGTTCAATTGCCTGGTTAAGTTAGACGAGATCCTTCGAAAGTCGCATTTCTTCATACCTTGAGAGTAAGCTTCTCTAAAATTGGTTCGAGATCTTTTGCTGCATTACTCATTTCAGTTTCAGACTTTTTCTTGAACATGTTCGACCTGCGATCAAGTTCGGCAAGCATCTTAGCCCATGATTCGTCAATGTGGCCCTCGGAGATCTTAGAAATGACTTCAGGAGGCAAGCTCAGTTCCTCTACCAACGGCCCCAATGCCTTTTCCACTTGCTTTCGGTTTTCCAATCGCTTGTTCAGTGCTGCCGATCGGGTTTGTAAAGACTCGATGTCTGCGGAGACCATGGCGAGATCATTGCGAAAGTTGGCAAGGTTGAGCTCAACCGATTCGAGAACGTCGTCGCATGCTTCTATCGATCGGTGAAGGTCTTCGAGGTTGGCTCTATCTTTTTCGCCTTCTATGAGTTAGTCAAATATTCGACTTCCCAAATTTAGCAGCACGTACTCTCTTCTGTCGTTTTCGGCTTGCGTTTGTAGGATGTAGTTGTATCAGGGGGTTGAGATGCGGCCAACTCCTTCAACGATAAGCCTCCAAAATTGGCCTCCAAGCTCAGATCATCCTGGTTTATGATGGCATTTTTCTCGATCTGGGCCTGATTGTTGGAAAACCCTGCCAGCAGCGTTTCCAGTACCTCGAGAGAGTCAGGTCCCGTTTCAATAGTCGAAGCCTGCCTCAAGCCAGACCCATTCGGCCTTCGCGCTGAAGATAGGAGTGATGAAGAGGATTCGTTGGAGGCCAATGATAGCGAAGATCCACGGGGAGATACTCCTGGACGCTGGGACGTGATATACGGGCTCAAAGTACTCGAGGTTCTCTTAGGATACGGCCTGCCGCCGGGTTGAGGTGTTGAGGGTCCGGGACTGGTGGCAGGGCCTCCGGCCAGTCGATCGAGCCACATGTCGATGGAAGAACGAAGGCGCGGTAATTCGATGGAGGTTAATTAATTAGCGGATACCGGAATCGAGTTCAATATCATGGCGCTATTCGTTGCTGTCGAACGTATTGGCGATAAATCAATATTGAGTTAATGCAGGAGGAGGGTCAGCTTGGCCAGCTTGCAACGCGAGGCTGTCAATAGTCATTAACTTGAAGGTGTCAAGTATAAAGTGATTGGTCGCGTCGAGCTAGCGTATGCACTAGCCCAGCCTCGTGTGGCTAAACTGAATTCGATTCTATAATTGGAAAGTGGTGGGGTATCGGAAAACCGACACCCGAGGTACGGAGTAACAACAACAAGAGTTCAGTTCAGTCGGCGCGGAGAATGTGATGGGTAAAACCTGCAGCTTGTATGGTTTGCGGGGTCTTCAAACCTATAAGTAGCGACCTCCCATGCGGAACAGAACCTACCAGGTAGTAGGTAGTAGGTATAGTAGTCATAGCATGACGGTGTAAGACGGTGTAAGACGGTAGCAGAAATTGAGGTCGAGAGCTTGGGATACAGAAAATAAGAGACCAAAGGGCAAGTCTATTGTGGTATACAGTGACTAAATTATTTTGTGTCTTTGTCAAATAGCATCAAATTTTCTGTCGCCCAGAGCTAGCTGTGTTACTGTAGCAGGGCTAGTATTAGCAGGTATGTAGTTCGAATGCACTGTGCTGCATGCAAGCAAGAGCTTGGAGTGCATTCACCAAGAAACTCTGACCAATCCGGCAATTTGTGTGTTAATCATGACCTCGTGTTAGAAGTGGAAGCACAGGATAACTTTGTATGAGCTTTTGAAGTTGGCAGCCATGCATTATGTACCTAGAGTTTTAGATGTCTTACAACCGTCCGTATAGGGTGGCTCACATAAACGGCCGGTCCAAGGATATCTAATGTGCGCCTCGTGATCGTTTCAAGTCACTGTTGGAATCGAAGATTGTATCAAGGTTCTTGCTAAAAATGCGTAGCATTTACAACTCAGGCGTTGGTGTTGTTGAACCGAATAAACTCTGTTGGCGCAAACTTGTGTCGCACATTACACATATCTGCTGGATTGATCGGCAAGGCAACAACCTAGGTCAATTTATCAATCCATCAAGATCCCAAGCTACCAGTTCCGCTCCACCCCGCCGCTCGATCTTTGTGCGCAGCAGCGGATAAGTGCCCTGTAAGCAGATTACCCCTCCACTGTAGGTACTAGGTAGCCCGAGGAGGGGTCGAATATGGACTGCCTGGTTAAAGGCGAGGGGCAAAAGGTAGCAATAAATGGAGCTTCATCAAGGCTCTAGACCGAACCCCTCCTTGAGACAAAGGGCCTGAATGGACCTCAATCCACCTGATGTTTGGATCAAAGTCAATCAATTCGCAGAACAAGAGCTATCTATGCTACTGTAACCCAATCTAAGCTGGCCGGGCTGCTAATTTCTTGTCCATCGGTAGTGTCCGTCCATCCAATCCACAGACGGGCTGCCTGAAAAAACAGTGCCCACTCCACTGCTGCGCCCAGTAACGCCCAATCACAACATTGAGAAAAAAATTCCGTCGAGGGCCTCTCGCCTTTTCTTGCCCCCCCTCTACCTCTTTTTCGACTTGGGCCCTTTCCTCCTTCTTCCCTTCTCCATCCCACTATTAAGCACCACTTTCAGCTTTTTTTTCTTCTCCTCCTCAACCTCACTCCTTTCTCATCAAGACCCTCGATTTCTTGTCAATACCGCCAAAATGTCCGCCCCCAACGACAACGAGGTGAGTTCATGTCTGCCCGCATAGCACTGTCTCGAGACCCAAGCGCACGCGCCCACGACGTCTGCCCTGCGCCCATTTTTCGCCTGGGGATTTTCACCCCGCATTGCGATTTGTGCCCCACGATACAAAGCTGCATCGTGGTTTTTGTCCTCTTTTTGAGCTTCAATAACCACAATAACAACACGATTATATTGTTTGACCAAAAATGAATAATTTTGCTGATTCTTTCGTGCCTGCTGCAGCATGAGATGACCTTCGACTCCGCCGATGCCGGCGCGTCTCTCACCTACCCTATGCAGTGCTCTGCTCTGCGTAAGAACGGTTTCGTCGTCATCAAGAACCGCCCTTGCAAGATTGTCGACATGTCCACCTCCAAGACTGGAAAGCACGGTCACGCCAAGGTCCATCTTGTCGCTACCGACATTTTCACTGGCAAGAAGTACGAGGATCTCTCCCCCTCTACTCACAACATGGACGTCCCCAACGTCAGCCGCCGAGAGTACCAGCTTGTGTGTGAACCCTTGCCCCGCTCCACAAAGGAAGAACCCCTCCTTTGAGAGCTTAGCCCCTGTTGTTTCCTCTATTGCGTCGACTAACAAGTTCCCAAGCTCGACATCTCCGACGATGGTTTCCTCTCTCTCATGACCGACGACGGTGACACCAAGGACGATGTTCCCCTTCCCGACAACGAGGTTGGCCAGAAGATCACCAAGCTCTTCAAGGAGGAGGAGAAGGACACCAGTGAGTAGCTTGCTGATTTTGATATGAACGACAGACTGACCATAATTTTCAGACGTCATTGTCCTCACCTCTATGGGCGAGGAGTGCGCTATGGAGGCCAAGGAGGCTCCTAACCAGTCCTAAATCATTTAACCCTTGATTCACGCCCTACCTTAATGGCACTTGGCCCCTGAGGATCTACATCAAAAGATGATCTGGATCGGGGGATCTTTTTTGTTTTGATGGACATTTGGCGCATCAATATTCATGGGCCATGGGTAGGTGTCGTGCAGAAGGACCCTACCTGGACAGGGTTGCCTGCTGTTATGATATACGGCAACCCTTAGCAACCGAGCCTCAGGCTCGAAAATGTTTTCCTTTGTTCCTGGCTCACAAGCTGCGAATACCATCATGTCACGATACGTAGCAGCAATTAAATGACGAAAAATGGGAGAGCTTTGGAGTTGATCGATTACATATGTCTTCTGGGTGATGTGAAATCAATTTTTGATAATCTATCATGGTGACCTTTATCTGAAATTTGTCGATATATCAATATATAATGACAGGTAAAATGCTCATGTCGCTATTTCTAATGCTAGACTTTTGAGAGTATGTAAATAAATTGTCGCTATCAACAAAAGTCTAAACTGAGGGTCAGATTTGAGTTATGAACAGACAATAGACAAAGCAAGATTTCGTTGTTTTACTTACACCTATGTTACTAGCAAATTCTCGGTTGCGACAAACCGACAAATAATATGCTGCACTGGCTTTGCTATGTTTTAGCTTCGCTTTGACCACTTTTTTTTGTCTGCGCAAAACATCACAACTCAGATCACTTTGCCTTGCACTGACTGGTCGGATTTTGAGAAGAGCAACCCTCATTTAGCATTGAGATGATATAATCTATCTGAATCATGGACGAAAGGCGAGATCTTCGCAAGTTTCCTCGCGGTGAAAGATGTCCAGAATGTGGTGCCCGACGATGGTATTTGGAGAATGGTCTGCGTTTCTGCTCCAACGGTCACCAAGTTGAGGTACGTGGCATGATAAAATCAGCATCGCAGATTCATCGACTGATATAGCTAAACAGGGGTTTATTCAATTCGACATAGGCGACGAGGTAGATGCCGGAAATTTCGGAAGGGTGGCCAGAAAGGAAAAGGAAGTCAAAGAAAAAGAGCTACGACATCTCACTGGCCAAGCAGGAAAGAATCTTTTTCTCGAAAGCCTGCAGCTAATTTTAAGAAACCAACTCATGTGGCTCATAAAGAGCAAAGGCCACCGAGGGGAACTTGAGACTGTGGTCCGAGACCTTTGGGATCTTCGCACTCGCGGCGGTGGTGCGCTTCCAGTGGGAGAAGAGACGCAGCAAGAGACAGAACAAGATGAAGGCCTGGCGATGTTCAGTTCGCAGCCTACAGCTGACGAGAAGAGCCAAGATGACACGACCAAGAAACAAAGTACAAAAGCCCGGAGCTGGAATATAGAGGAGAATCCAGATTGGCCAATGCCTAGGATGATCGATACTCTAGCTTTGTGCTATCTTGGGTGCTTACTGCTTAGAATACCTACAGCCATCGGTGAGCTGTGTGTTTGGGCCAATGCCGGACGGATACCGTACAAACGATCGGTAAGTCGCATTATATAAATGTTGTCCACGTGCTAATAACTCAGTATTATGATCTGCCGCAAGAAATGCAGGATCGATTGCCTTCTAGTTATACGAGAGCGCTCAAGCTGCCCCTTCGCTCGTCTGTCAAGGGCATCGACTTGCACAATGCAGTGCTAGATCTTGCGTTATCATATAATTACAACTATGGAATGATATTCCCGGCTGTCAATGAAACGCCAACTTTGGTTCATTTTGTCAGGCAGCTCAGCTTGCCAGGTGCGTCCTTCTTCTAGGAACCTGGTCTCCATATACTTACTATGCTGTAGTTGAAGCACTTATCACCGCAAAAGGTATACTATCAGTAATGCGCCTCTCTTTTCAGTTACCAATCGAACAGTCGAGACGCTTTCATATTGATTATCCTGAGGTTCTCCTCATCTCGGTTGTTCTTGTTGCCGCAAAGCTGTGCTTTCCACTGGGGCGCCACGCTCCCTTACTTCAAGTCGCCGGCGCCGAGCCAAATATCAGATTTGACTGGACAAAGTGGCAGAAAAGCATCCATGAGTTGATAGATCCATCGCAAGCATCTGGGGAGGATTCAAGCTTCGAAAAGATCACCGTGGATCAAGTTACCTCCATGACAGCAGAGGAGCTCAACGAATACTTCGCTCATATTGCCAGTACAATTGACAAGAAGAGTAAGTCGTCCGATTACGTCAATAGATGCACACTGACAACTAGTAGATGACTCGGTAGTCACAAGATTCTTTCCTTCAGAGAGTGCTCCGCCCCCCGAAACGCCTTCAGCAGAAAACAACGAGAAGGACAACGATCATAAGATGAGACAGATCCTAGGGAGAGCTATCATAATCGCTGGAGAGGAAGGATCTGAACAAGAGGACGGAACTCTGCTGGAGCCGCAATATGAAGCATTCCGCTCAGTCGAAGATCTAAGCGAGACAGCGCAGGCGTTGTACAAAGCTGCTGGTAAGTCTCTCACATTTCAGAAGTCTTCAAAACTAATAAATTGTCAAGGTCACATATCAGGCTTGTCGCTAGACGAAGCAGTGCAGGCGGTTTACATGTTGGAACAGAAAATACTTGGTTGGCAAATGACTCAACGCAAAGAGGACGAGGAGATGTTATAGCAGTATCAAGAATAATATCATTATCCAACCACCTGCTTATTTTGACTTACACCTCGAGTGGCCTAAGCTTTGAGGAAAGAAGTACCCGTAACAGGGCATGATATCATGAGTGCTAAATGATGGATCCACCCCCCCTCAATTATAATCGCATAAACTGGCAAGTGCGACACACGTGACTCCTTCCTACCTTAGGGCTTGCCTTCCCTTTCGTTTCCCTTTCGCCCCACCAATATTGCACGCAGAAAGGAAGCCGGCTTTCCAATCCTCACATCGTCACCGTCACAGAAATCAGTCAAGAGTGAGTATACCCCCTACTTGTGGCCGCAAATAAACGGGTGAAGACGTGAATACTGACTTTCAATGTAGTGCAGATGTAAGCCCGAACCCGCCGATTCCGAAATATCGACAATATTCGCCTCTTTCCGTTTTGTGTACTAACAGCGCCGTCCAGTTTCGTGAAGACCCTGACGGGCAAGACCATCACCCTCGAGGTCGAGTCTTCGGACACCATCGACAATGTCAAGTCCAAGATCCAGGACAAGGAGGGCATCCCCCCGGATCAGCAGCGATTGATCTTCGCCGGCAAGCAGCTCGAGGATGGCCGAACCCTCTCCGACTACAACATCCAGAAGGTGCGTGGGATCCGAAATGCGATTGCGACCCCAGGAACATGAATGGGGAAATGATTGGAAGATATACTTACAACCTACTTACAGGAGTCCACCCTCCACTTGGTCCTCCGTCTCCGTGGTGGTATCATTGAGCCTTCGCTCAAGGCTCTTGCCTCCAAGTTCAACTGCGACAAGATGATCTGCCGCAAGTGCTACGTATGTCGAACCTCAATTCGCGCTGGGCGCACCGGATTCTAACAGTATTTACCAGGCCCGTCTCCCTCCCCGTGCCACCAACTGCCGTAAGCGCAAGTGTGGTCACACCAACCAGCTCCGACCTAAGAAGAAGCTCAAATAAACGATTACTTCATGGATGTGGCGTCTGGGATTTGGCATTTGGGGGTCGATGGCGAGGACAGAGGAGAGCTTTCTTTTGTTCACACGAGGCTGGTTTTTTATTAAAATAGCATGTGCAGCTCCGGCAATACATTCTAGATGATGCCCATATGACGATGTGCCGTGCCGCAAGGTGTCCCGGCCAGACCCCTCAAAAGAAATAAACAGCATTCAAGCTTGGAACAATGCTTCTGCATGGCAATGATTGTGATTGTGGGCAAGGAGCTCGGCTTTGTGACTCTTGACTGGGCAGAAATAAACAATGCTACAGAATCACAAGGTTTATAACCAAGCGCGCTTTGCGATCATCGCATCGTGTATGTCTTGGACAAGTTCTCCTGCAACACATAAAATGTATCAATTGGAGTAGTTCACCCTATCCCTCGCTCGGCAGGGTGTTTCATGTACTTGAGCCCCACTGATAATCATGCCAGGGTTGTGATAAGACAAAGGCCGTAAAGCATGAGGCGCCGCTTAAACCTCGGTAGCTGAGCTTGACACGCTGCGCGCGCTCCTGAATTACGACAACTGCCAAACTGTCCCAATTGGAGCTGACAGTGACCTGTGACAAGTAACTGCAACTTTACCCTCCCTTGCCATAGCGCAGTTCGTTTTTAACAACATACACATCCCCAACCACGAACCAGTCACTCGCTATATCAACTCAAAGCAATCCAGCGATTGATTACCAGCTTCCATAATGTCTGGCTCAGGATACGACGCTGTCGTCGACGTTGACGATGAGGTACACAGGCCCTTCTAGCTACATCAAGCTCCTGCGACGATGTCCAGCAATACCACATTGCGTAATCTCGTACAGCTAAACTAACATGATGCCCAGGGTGATCTCGGCCACACCGATCTCCAAGAAGATCTCGAATTCCATACGTCCAACTTCAATGACACAAATCCCAACACCCGCAAGCCTCCTTCTAGCGGCAGCGGTCTTCCCGCGCCGGTCACAGCTTCGAGCGGCTCTGGTTCATCCAAGCGCTTCCTCTGGAGCATGAACTTTTATGCGCAGTTCTTCGATGTCGATACTTCTGCCGTCCTGTCCCGCTGCTGGGCTGCTCTGTTCCCCCGGGCCAACTTTCTCGATGTTCTTGAGGGCAACCCTGATTTATACGGACCGTTCTGGATCGCCACGACGGTTGTCCTGATTCTCTTCCTGGGAGGTACCATCAGCCAGTACATGTCTGATACAGGCAAGGGGCCATTCCTCTACGATTTCAAGCTGTTGAGTGGTATGTATACGTATAACATTATTATATGAGAGTTGCGCACTAACATGGAACCAGGCGCCGCTGGCCTCATCTATGGCTACACCCTTTTTATCCCCATGGGTCTTTTCCTTGCCCTCCGATACTTCGGCAGCGAATCCGCCAACCTTCTCGAGTGCTGGGCTCTGTACGGCTACTCGAACCTGATCTGGATCCCTGTAGCCCTCATCAGCTCATCGCCCATCTCGATCCTCAATTGGGTTTTTGTCGGTGTTGGCTTCGGTATCTCGGTCGCATTCCTGTTGCGCAACTTGTATCCCGTTCTCAGCGCCACAGACCGCCAGGTCAGCAAGATTTTGCTGGTCGTTGTTGTGCTGCTACACGCTGGTTTGTCGCTTGCTATCAAGATCCTCTTCTTTGCTCATGGCAGCCCCGTGTCCAGCACACCAGACAAGAGCAAGGGTGATTAGAGGACTGGTTCGGAGAATTTGATTAAAAGATATGATGGGATGGATATAAGGGTTTGAATGACACGTGTTAGAGAATATGTCCTTGGCCCCAACTGCAGCCACGGTGTAACCAAAACGGAGTTTTGGGGAAACATATCGTTTTGGCATTGTTTGTACAATAAGTTAGAAGGCGCTTTTGTCTGATCACTATTTTACCTCCCTCTTATGTCCCACCCTTCTCACTGGGTTGCAATTGATCCCCTAAGGCCGCTTGACACCCTCAACTGGCCCGTTTTGCGCAGCCCAGTCCAACCAGCTTCCGGGATAATCGCTTACCTTCTTCCAGCCAGCATGCTCAGCCAAACGCGCGGCCGACTTTGCGCGAACGCCAGCTTTGCAGTAAAACAGCAGCTCCTTATTCTTTGGAGGTCTCTCAAAGCCGTACATCTCCTCAAAGTCCTCCTCAGGGATATGGAAGCTCTGCACTGCCGTTGTGATGGGAATGTTGATCGCGCCGGGGATCTTGCCCGTCTCGAAGAGCTCGTAGGGTTCTCGGACATCTGTAGCATAATGTTAGTCTGTGTACTGTATATAACGAAAGGAAGAAGCATACCAACAATGACTATATTGTCGTGAGCGCCATCTTCCACGAGCTTTTTCAATTCCTCAAACTCCCATTTCTTGATTTCTCTTTCAGGCTCTTTCTTTTGGCTATAGTTTCGCAACGGCTTGGCAAAGGGCGCAAATGCTCGTGGTGCTAGCGAGGGCCTTGCTGTGCGGGCTGCGATTGTGAAGATAGGCCGCGCGGGGCGGACGGCAGCTGAGGCGCGTAAAGCTGAGGAGAAGAGGGCGCGACGAGACGCCATGTTGAATTGTTAAGTATTGGCTTGATAGTGAGGTTGTATCGAGGTTCAAAATGGTGAATATTGGGTTATACAGTTAACTAAGCTAAGTTGCCTGACTAAGGACTGTCACTTCGGCAGCTTGAGTGGGGATGATGTACCGATTGATACAAATGCCATGACGAAACCGGCACTACATCTATGTACAGAGGGCAACCAACAGTTTCATTCCGAATGCCAGAATCTACGTTCATCGGAGTTGATGCCTAGATAATATAGGAATCACTATAATTGGTAAATCATTTGTGGCTATGCTCGCAGAGCAGTAGCGTGATCGTGAATCCTTTGGGCTGACGTTGAAACGGTACACCAGTCATTGACATCTCATATCTTATATCTTGTTCTTGTATTATTTTTTATTTCGCTGTCCAAATGCCATGTTGTAATCATGGCAATCATTTCTATGACCCATTCATCTCAAAAGCCCTCGGGCTGCCAATATATACACCGAGAATAGGTATTAAAACTGATATCCATCATGTCTCTTCTTTTCGTTCAGAGCTGCATGGCTCTTCAAACTGCATCTCTGGGATCTCTTCCAATTATTGCTGGAAGTCCATAGTCCAGTTTGCTTTTATTCCCCAGAAACTGGCCTTTCACAGCCATGTCTCTCAGCCGATTCTTTTTAATTAGTTCCTCATCAGATGCCCTTTAACTGGTGAAACCGGCCGTGAGGGCATCAGGAACGTCGAAAGCATGGCCGAGACTGGTATCTATTCCTGACTAAAGTATAGATTGTGTGGTACCGTTTACCACTTTCTCTCCTCAAAGGTGAGAGGGCAGTCATCCTGTTACAGGTTAGTTGCTGTTATGCGATCTAGCAGATGATTGTATACATACCATGGGGAAAATGGTGGCAAAGACCTTGATCTCCTCAGACTTGGGGGTAGCATGGTGCTTCCAGTCAAGCATGACAGAGGCCTTTCCGATCATGAGAGCCAGGTTAAGCTGAGCATAGACCTGTCCGAGGCAGTAATGAGGTCCGGTACCGAACACCAAGTAGTTCTTGGAGCCCTTCTCCTCAGCGTCGCCGCTGTAGTATCGCTCGGGGTCGAAGTGACTAGGGTTGTCGTAAACCTCGGGATCGTGGAGAGCCATGAAAGTGGTAGGAATCAACATGGAGCCTATGAAAATTACAAGTCAGCCTGGGGTCAATGATACAGAGGGAAACGTTTGTCGGACTTACCCTTGGGAACAGTATAGTCGTCAGTCAGGGGGAAAGCCTTCTTGGTGACATAGGGAACCATGATGACGGGAGGGCGCCATCGGAGAAGCTCACGAACAACAGCGCGGGTGTAAGTAAGAGATTCGAGCTGGTCCATGGTGAGGGGGGCGTTGGGGTCACCGTTGCGGATCTTGATGTTCTCCTCTCGGACACGGTCAAGGACATCGGGTCGCTGGGCGGTAACCTGGAAGAGCCATGTGGCGGCGCTGCTGGTGGCATCCTGGGAAGCGAAGAGGAAGGTGAAGATGGTCTGGGAGATCTCGTAATCGTTGAACATGCGGAGGAGAGGAGAGGGCTTCTCGACATTGTGGGGCTCGCCCTTCGCCTCGGCCTCGCGCCAGCGGTCAGACTGGATCATGGACAGAATCCAGGCGTCCATAATGCAGGTGACTTCACCACCAGCGGCCATGCGAACCTTGCTCTTGGCAGCACACTTGGAGAACTCGGCCAGGACCATATCAGCAGCCTTCTTGCCGTACCAAGACTTGGTGTAAGGGAGGATAACAGGGAGGTTGACAAGCTCGAGAGCAGCGGTGATGAGGTAGTAGTCCTCGGCGATCTTGGTAACGGCCTCGTCGGAAATGTAGTGACCGACGAAAGTGCGGCAAGAAACAGCACACATGACCTCACGGAACTCGTGCATGAAAGGAACGGGCTTACCGCCAGCGTCCTTGGTCATCTTGAGGAAGTGCTTGAAGTAAGTGTTGTAAGCCTCCTCCTGACCGGGCAGGTAAAGCTCGAGGGCCTTGCGGGTGAAGAGGCCATTGAGACCCTTGCGGAAATCAACATGGGCCTTTCCGTCGAGGAAAACCCAGTTGTCGTGTCCAAGAAGCTTGGGGGCAACGTCGACGACTGTGGGCTTGACATAAGCGGGCGAGTTGAAGACCTTGCGAGCCATGTCACGGGTGGAAGCGATAACGACAAACCTAAGGAGCTACATGTCAGTATGGCCCTTTAATTGTGTTTTTTTTTTCCAACGGTGAACTTACTTGTGGAAAATGGAAACACAGCTGAGAGGACCGCTGCTCCATTTGGCATGGTAACCGTCGAATCGGGGGTCCATGGAATCGAGGAATGGGCCGATGAAGGGAATCTTCATGGCGGGACCGACGATAGGACCCTTCCTGACGATATAGGCAACTATACGAGAGCTGTGGTTAGTGTTGTGACACCTAATACCCGCTGAGACAACATACTCTGATCATAAGCGACGCACAAGGCGACGAGAGTAAACACCCAAGTCCATACACCGGCATTGGAGACGGCGTCGATAACATAGTCGATTTGGGGAGGGATGTTGACATTGGCGTATTTTGTGCCGGCCAAGACGGACGAGAAGCCGCTGGCGGTGGAATTGACTGCGTCCATTGCGTTTGCGCGGCGACAGGACAAGTCTGATTAGAGTCGCGTCGCAATCGAATTCGAAGTCGAAGTCGCAACCAAGTGTGTTGCTAGTTGTTGAGTCTTTCACAACAACTGAGTACTCCTTGCGACTGAGGAGGAGTTGGGTGAAAGGCAAAGGAGGGAGGGAGGGTAAGGAGAGTGAGAGGAAGGGAAGGGATGGAAGGAAGGGACGGGGACAAGAGGACCTATGTAAAAGCAGGGGAAGTGGATGTTGTATTTCTTTCCAAGTCAGGGAGGTCCAATGTTAGGTTCCTTAGTAATTGGTGGTCCATTCAATGACTGTCTCTGCATCTAGGCTGTTTGTTTTTTCCAGTGACCGACCCGCAGACCAGACTGGACGCCTCTCGTCTGCATCCGCGTAACTACGTATCCGTCACTTAATCACTTCAGCGCCCTTCCTTGCCCATCAATTACAGGGGAAGGGACGTGACAAGACAAAACCCGGCCAGAAAAAAAATAAAAAGAGGGCCCCCGGATCAAGGGTCAGGGTGTGGGCGATTAACGGGAACGAGTTCGCTAATGAGCGGAGATTTACCATGACGACAGAGTCATTGATGAATCTATCATTAATTGAGTACAGTACGCGTATGGAGCCAATGGAAGAAGTGGATGTTTCTATGTGGTTCCTAATTACTGTTCACCCTTCATTGTCTGTCCTGCAGGCTTTGTCGAGGCTCTCTGTCCCAAAAGGTGATGCTCTTGAACAGGGTGTGAGAGGAGCGACAGATTAGATGTGATGTGCGCCTGTAGCGTGATTGATTGATTAGAGGTGGAGGGGGGTATAATAAGCTTTAAAACGCTGCACCAAACTGCACCAAACTGCACCAAACTGCACCAAGCTGCATCAAACTGCAAACTCTTTCTTCGAGACGATTATCGATGAATACTCTACAGAGTACAGATACTGACTCTTTATTCAGGCATTGATAGATCTACATTGTACAAGATGATGAGAGACAAGCGCACGTTTACATGTCAATTTCCCATCTCTTTTTTTTCTGCTGGGTCTCTCATATTAGAGTCCCCTTTGGCTGGTGCCAATCTTGGCGTTAAAGGTGCTCAGCTGGCACCATTCGACTTCCCATAGTAGTTTAGTCTCCGAATGTCAAGCTCTGTCTGGTGTGAGACTGGTTGGTAGCCAACATTCACCTTTTTTGAAGCTGGAAAGCAAACAGGCCACTTCTTGGCTTTTATTACTGGCAATTCTTGAGTATTATCACTTTTTACCTTCACCGCTGTCATTATTTAACCCTCCAATTCGTCTTGTCGATATGTGTTCAGATTTGGAATGTCACGCGTGACCGTGATTCACTTACAGAGACCAAGCAAGCGCTACTACCAAGGTACAACACCAAAAACATTGGTTAATGCCGTGTCTTGTGTTAGGAGACTCCACCATCCATGATCGTATCCGTACAATGTAAGGAATAGCCAGCCCTGCTAGCAGTTAACTAAAACTCGCATATTCTCTTTGGCAAGTCCACCGCCTCGCCTTGTTCCGCGCCTTCCGTCACAGATCTAAGCGGGCCCTAGCCTGACATTCGGGACAAGGCTGGCTGATTATTAGCAGTACCTACATTGTATTACCAATCTACTTGATCGTATGTTTCCCCTTGAGCCTCATAGCATCGTTACTGTGCCATTGAGGTGCTTGATAGTCTGATGCAAGGCTCTCAACAAAGGCAAGTCATCGGCTGTGTCCGGTCTGGCCTCATGTATGCGCCATTGAAGTGCGTAGAATACAACGAACGGACTGTTGGACCAATGCGCATCGTATCTGGGGATGAGATCTGGACAGCAAACCGCTTGGACCCTGCCCTGGCTGTTTCTGATCTGGTCGCTTAGGATCATGGATCATGTCGGCCGATACGCATACATCCAAATAATGAATCAGCCATTGGATACATGCCTCTCAAGTACTAATCTATCTATCCGTACGGATACATTGTATCGAAAAGCCATGAGGGCTTCCACAACTGATCGCAATGAAATTCTGACAGGGCTCAAAAGTTACCTGTACACCCCCATCCACCTCGCTCTACTGCACCAACGGCCATTGGTCTCTCTGCACTTATAAGGTCAGGGACGCAACCAGTTAAAATACCGCTGACAAAGGCTCATCTCAAGGGTCCGCCTCTAGTCCGCGCGATCATCCGGGGGTTCCACACCTCACCGAGGAACGGTTTAACGTGGATACGGCGTATTCGTTTATCTGGGAATATTCGGATATATCTATAGGACTTTGACAGACAAAATCAAATCGGTACACGGGCGTTTTGTTTTGGAGTCATGTGAGGGTACAATGTTGAGATTCCACCGGCTTAGTTGTTGATACATGCTGATCTACCATCATTATCTGTCACCCAGGAAGAAGGTACATATCATGCCAAGTAGACTTGATGCAAACAATAACTCACGTGCGTTGACGAATATGCTCTCGGGGTCCATCTATGACCCGGCAATAAAAAGAGACCGACTTATTTATCCGTAATGCCGACTTTCATCTCCTTTAAGCTTGAATGCTTGTTCTGGTCCATGGCCCGAATACGAATGCGACCTTTTGTGGTTCTCCATAATAATAGTCGCTATGTCGTCTGACTGGCTGAATGCAGACAGCAACGCTCCAACAGTTTCGCCAATTTGGTACAAGCAAACTGTCAAAGTGTACTTCTCTCTCCGGTGCGAATTGACATTTTGGGTGCCTTGTCACTCATCGTGTCTGCTCTGAGGGTTCGCCAGGATAAATGCAATGCCAAGCTACTTTGGTCACTAGAGCTGCAGCAGATGGGTTAAGGTTATCATGAGGGTTATCTCTTATCTGTTATCTTTTATCTCTTACCTTTTATCGTCTACGTCACCCACTTCGCAAACTTCTGGCCCGTTAACAAGCGCTGCTCGGCTACACAACATAATAAGTGGGGGATCGTCGAGATCATGAGGGGCATCATGGACATTTCACTTACCCTGTATGGCCATCATGTTCTCTACGTCTCTTTAGTCAAGTCTATATATATACTTGAAGTGTTTCATAATACCAAAGACAGTCATAATACTTTATTCTCTAATACTTCACAAGTTTTATGACCTGCGTGGTGTTTATTTAGGTAGCCATGGCTTAAAACGTTCCACCTGACAGGGCATTTTCTATCAAGGTGCAGACATGAAACACAATCAGTACAATATCCCACTTCACCGTGCTTCAACTTGCGTTAGTAAACACACCAAACCATAGTTCAGATCTCATGAATACACAGCTTGCACCTTGTAGTCCAGAAACCGCGTCATTACTGCCAGAGAGAAATATGCCGACGTCACACACTGCACTCAAAGATTGCGTCATATTCACAAGCTGTAAGACGCGAGTTTACCCTATAACAGTCAAGTACAGTCTCTCCACCAAGAAAGTTACTGGAATTGGCAGCTGTAAAGGAGGGGAAGCGTGATTCATTGGTATCTAGCAAACCAGCAGAGCGAAGTGGATGCTACCTGTTAATCACCTACCTATCGCACAAGAGCTACGTAGACCTGCCCGCTGGCGAAACAGGTTGGATGGATGATGGGCCGTGGTCACGCTTTAGCCCAACTACTGACGGTTATAACTCGCAGCACTCGCAGCCATAGCAACTTGAAAGCTTCATATACAACAATCAAAAGACACCAACACTTTCCATCACACAACTATATCCAACATGCCTTCTTACATCGTAAGAACCACCCCAGACGTGGTTAATCTACAAGTCACCAGCTGACAGCCCTTCCTAGGTTTCCTGCAAGGAAGACGCGACCGACGACCAGGTCAAATCGTACGTACCAGACTGCACTTGATAGGAGAGTATTCAGATGCTAACAGCCCATAGTGCCAAGCAGCACGCCATTGACCAGGGCGGCAAGATCACACACGAGTACACCCTCATCAAGGGCTTTGCGTATGTTGACAAAGGCACCTATTGCATGATCCATAGAAGGCTGACTATTGATAATAGCGTTCAGTTCGACGACGATAGCGTCCAAACTCTCGAGAGCCACGAGCATGTTCAGGCTGTTGAGCCCGACGGCGAGATGAAGACTCAGTAGATTTCAGGAATACGTTAAGACGAGACGGGCGATATCCTATAGATTATCTCGAGCTCTGTTGCACTGGCGTTCTGGAATATAATTAAACTGCCCATTGTTCAAGCCCTCGTCTTTTCACCATGATATCAAACATATAGACACAAATACTGTTTTCACAGTAGTACTGAACCTACTCACATTCTCCCCCCTGTTGTAACTAATGCCGTGAGCTGATGAAGCGGGGTGAGCTCTATTAGAGCTTGCTCATCATGACCCCGCAACCCCGCCAGATCGAGGCTTGAGGTCGACTACAACCCCGCGAGAGATACGTAGGTTAGTAGGTATTCAGTGTCAGAACCGCTGCGCCAAGTCAAATATGCTTGGATTTTTAAGAGTCTCTGTCGCTGTATTTGTTGACCTTTAGGTAAACGAGTAAGCTTACAATTCTGGCCCTGACCTTTCTATGAGTAAGTCTACGAAGAAGTTATTCTTTGGTCGTGCGGCAAGATAACGACTATCAAATGACAATGTTACAACGAAGTTTTGTCACTACTAGGTACCTAGGGATACAATAGATAAACATGTATTTTCAATGAAATTCAAGCTTGACGCTCCTAGAATATTACCTCACCCATCTCCCCGACCATCACCTCCCAGGTCTATTTCTCTGTGTTGTCCTGTAGCCCCATGGCCACACTGCTATTGTTTCATCGCCGAATCTCTCAGTATGTCATGCAGATGGCTGACATTGCATCCTGAATCCTCAATAATTTCCAGCAAAACTGCTTGCAGTCCGTTTGATAACCTTTTTGCCAACTGCGCAGAAATGCGATCCGAAGCATATGCCATGCCCAACGACAGAGAACCATCCTCCTGTTCCACAGACTCGATGGCAAAGTCAACAGATGCGTAAGAACTGCTCAGGTCCACATCTACTCGCTCGTAAAGTGTAGAGCCTAGTGACATAGTCTGTTTTTGCGCCTTTGTGTGATTTACCATGCTGACTCGCATGTCTGGTGCATCTGATTCGACTTCTTCCGACCAGCCCATGAATCGTTGAGCAATTTGCTGGAGCTCTAAACCTTCATGTGCCATGCTGTCAACCTGCTGTTGTTTGATTTGTTCGAGCAGTCTCTTTGCGGTCCGTTCTGGTTCGCAATTGACACGACATGGTACTGCTCTCGCGCAACATGCGACAACATCTGCGACGGATGGATGCACGACAGTTCGTCCTGTCAGGATATCGGCAAAGACAACATCGTTGCTCGTGACGTGGTGGCTTAGTACTATGGCCCAAGCGGTTTTGACAGCCACGGCAAGAGTGAAGTCGAATTGTCTGTTTCCTGGCAACATGATCGGTTTACTAGAAAAGATACCGAGTCGTGATACACGAGGCTCCGCATCTGTACTGACTGATGTAATGGCTGCTCCTTTGACAAGTTCGCCCCAATATTCTTCAGTTTCGTTTGTGGTTTGAGATTGAAGGCTTTGGAAATACGGGCCAACAGGGGCAAAATTGCCTATGGTCTGTCCTGCCATGATTGCTTCCAAGGCCGCCCATACTTGATGCAGAGTGGCGCCATCATACAGCGCATGTGACATACGGAATACAACGCGAACTTGCTGAGTAGTTTTGGTAATGATGATGGCGACATCAAACATTGGTCGCGCAAGACTTGGTTCAATGAACATGTCTCGCTCTGGGGTCTCTTCATAAAAGGCACCAGGACTCTTGTCGGTCTTGAACACACGTACTGTTGGTTCCCACTTGGCGTAGACAACTTGTAACAACTTCTGCTTGTGTGTTTGGGCAAATCCAGTGCGAAGTGACTCGATCTTGGTGACAAGCTGAATGATTGCTGACGTCAAACGAGACGTGTCGCAAAGTCCAGTCGCGTCGAAAGCAAAGTGATTCAATTGCTTCCGTGCGGGTGACATGTTTTCCCTGACTATCTGGGCCTGGAAGGCGGTTGTTGGCAAGATGTCAGTCACGTCAGATTCCATTTCGATACAACCATCGGCAAGCACGGATTCAATAACTCTTGCTCGCTCTTCCGATGAAACAAGCGAGAAGCGTTCATAGGCTTCCTTTTCGTCAATGTCGGCAGTGACTCGTGCTGCCATTGCGCAGAGTACAGGGTTTTTGAAAATCTCAGAAACGTGCATTCTCAAGCCGAGTTTAGCAAGACGTTGAACCAGAGACATGGCTGTGATAGAGTCGCCTCCAAGGTCGAAGAAATTATCCATGCGTGAGACGGATTTCTTCTCAAGATTGATGCAGGCTGCCCATAATTCGCTCAATATTTCTTCGTTCCTGCCAACAGGTGCGTAGTATATCTGGGACCTGGCCGTGTATTCAAGCCACTTGTCTGATGGTATGGCGTCCAGCAAGTTAACGACTCGCCGACGGTCAAGCTTACCGCTATCAGTGAGCGGGAATGAACTGATGACCAGGAAAGTGGATGGGATCATGTAACTGGGCAGTGTCTCCTGAAGAGAGGCCTCAATGTACTCGAAACTCTTCTGTTGCTCCATATTAGGCGTGATGATGGAATGCGAACCGGCAACAGCATCATGGTTGGCTGATGAGGTAGCTTCGATGACGCCAATGAGAGAAGACCCTTGTTTGCAGACGTAGACATATTTCGCGTTTGGCAGCAAGAGGAGAATCTGACTCTCGATTTCACCAATCTCTAACCGTTGGCCATTGATCTTGACCTGAGTGCCAATACGGTCGAGGTACTGCAGCGTGCCGTCTGAATTCTGTTGCACAAGATCACCAGTACGATAGAATCGTCGACCTGGACTGAGACCTAGCTCTTTGACGAAGGCGGGATCGACCAAGAATGAACCGGCCGTTTTGTCAGGATCGTTCAAGTAACCCCTAGACAGTAACGGACCTTCTATAAGGAGTTCACCTGGTGCAGAAATTGGGACCAATTGTCCGTTGCTGAATGGGTTGATGACCCATGTTCTGGCGGCAACTGCCATTCCAATATTTCGGACCTGTGAACTGTCCAGGAGGTCGTTGCATGTCGAGAAGATAGAACACTCCGTAGGTCCATACGCCTCCTTGACGTCGGCATGTTGTATCCATTGATCAATTGTCTTTGATGTAAAGATCTCGCCACCTACAATCAGGGTCTTGATAGATGGGACATCCTTGGGCTGCAGTAGAGAAACCACAGCAGGCGTCATGAAGGCAAATGTGACATTTGCTTCCGAGATAAAAGGTCCAAGTCGGTTCATGCGATCATGCTCGGAAGGGATACAAGTGCAACCACCAAAGGAGAGGGGCGCCATGATGTCGTAAATGGCAGCGTCAAAAGTGAACGCGGCAAATTGCAACAAACGCTCGCCAGGCCGCAAACCAAATCTTTGACTGTGGGAGTAGATGCTTGTCGCGAGGGCACCGTGTTCAAGGATAACGCCCTTAGGTGTCCCAGTCGATCCACTTGTAAACTGACACCAGGCAATGTTGTTAGGTCGTACCGATGTGCAAGGCTCGCTGACTGCTAACTCTTCCACTGCTGATGGAACCGCGTCGAAGAACGAGTTAATGTTGATGAGTTTTATGTCTGATTTCAGTGCCCCTAGTCGACGCTCTTGTGCTTCATCGACGATAGCTAAAGGAGCGGCCGTGTCTTTGAGAATGGCCTCAACACGAGCCAGGGGATTCGACACACCGAGCGGGAGGACCGCTCCGCCAGCCCGAAGTATGCCTAGAATAGCAACAACTGACCACTTCGATTTGTCCATACACAAACCAGTCATAACCTCAGGTCCTATACCTTGGTTGACCAAATAGAAAGCCAGCTGACGGCTGTACTTATCTAGATCTCCGTAAGTCAACTCGCCATCGTGGGCATAGACTGCCTGAGCTGTCGGATGTGCTGCCATTTGCTGTACTACGAGGTCATGGAGACAGGCCTCACGAGGTTCTGCCATATTTGAGTTCCATTTGCAAATTTGATCCGCATCCCCGGCAGGTAACAGACTCAGCTGTCCAAGTTTACGACTCGCGTTTTCGGATATGGCACGAACAGCTTGTATCAGGCAATCTGCGAGTCTAGAGGCTGCTGACTCGGATAAAAATGTACTCGAGTACAGGATGTCGAACTCAAGATCGGTAGGCGACGCAACAACGTGGATATTGATGTCGTACTCTGTTGGATCCTCCGAGTCCAAGCCCTCGAAAATGATCTCAGCAGTACCAGAACTGGTTGGAACTTGCCTCTTGTAAGAGAGAATACTGTTGAATAATGGTTGGCCTCTTGAGAGACCAAGTTCGTGTTGGATAGCGGCAAGTGATACTCCTTGGTGCTCAAAGGCCTCGGCAGACTGGCTTTGTAGCTTGCGAGCAACATCAGAAACTCTTGCATTCCAATCCAGCTGCAAGTGACAAACTAGCATATTGATCATTGGCCCAACGAGTTCTTGGACGCCTGGGATTGGTGCATCACGGCCGCTCGAGAGGTTGCCAAAGCTGATGTTCTGCGAATTCGTCCAGCTGGCCAGTACTACAGCCCAAGCTAGCTGGCAGACGCTTGCAATTGACACGCCATGCGTATCCCTGAAGGTGTTCAGCGTGGTAAGATCCTCAATTCGTTGGGAGATGGAGAGAATTTTGCCATGTGAATCACTTTGCGCTGGATCTTGCGACGATAGAAGACATGGCTCGGCATTATGGAGTGCTGACTTCCAATATTGAAGGTCGTCCTGTTGATGCTTGCTCTCGAGAAACTGGATATAGGAACTGTAGTTGGATCCACTTGTTGTGATTCCATTGCCATAGGCGTCGATGAGGTCACGGATAATAAGTGCCATTGACGAGGCATCCACGAGCGCGTGGTTGATGTCAAAGCGGCAGTAAATCTCGCCCGAAGTCGTTGCCAAAGTTGTGAGACGATGGGGAGGGCGTCGTCGGTCGGATGAGTCAAGTTGAGACTGTGCTTCAAACCACTGGGTTGCATCCTTGTCCAAGACGCCGTCTACACAGACAACATCGATTTCAGGGTTGGTGAGAACAATTTGAACGAACTTCTCCTGATTGGGAAGTGGCTCCATTAATATAGTCCTTAACACAGAATGGCGAGCAACGACCTGCTTCCATGCTTTGATAAGTCGATCTACAGCGACTGGACGGTTGTGGTTTGATGATGTGATCCGACACGTTTGGTAGATGAGATAAGCTCGAGGTAGTTGCATTTGTGTAAGAAGAATGCCCTGTTGGATTGGCGAACATGGAAGAATGTCCTGAACCTGGCTGGACGAGACGCCCATGGTGGTAAGATATTGGTTCTCAATCAGGGACATATCGTTATCGGAGAGGCGTGCAAGTGGGAAGTCGGTTGCCGTTGCTCTTGGTGTGATTGTGGTCAACTCCCCGACAAGGCTCTTAACAGTAGAGCTATAAGATTGAGCCCATTGCCGTAAGATCGTCTGATGCTTTGTATTCGGCCTGAAGCGAATGTTTACAGAAAGTTCCCCTCCCTGCACAGTAGCGGAAATGTCAAGCACAGCAGAAATGTTCACGAGACTCCCGACGGGGGCCACGCTGGTCGCATCATCGCCATTGTCGATGCGGAATAGAGCATCCTCTCGCTCAAGTTGTTGAAATCTTCCAAGATAGTTGAACACAATTTCAGCTGGACCGTGATCGGCATATTTTTCTCGACCCTCGGGAGTGAGGAATCGACTGGCAAAGTAGGGCATTCCACGACCAGGGATGCGTCGGCGCTGGTCTTTCAATTGACGAAGCACATCGATCGCTTTGTTGTTGCTCTCACTTGGTGGGATGTAAATTGGGGAGAGCGTTGTAAACCAACCGACAGTTTCAGTCAAGTTCGTCTCGCCGTCCATGGCCTCTCGACCGTGTCCTTCGGTAAAGATTGGTGGTACAGGCCGGTCACTAAAGTGCTCCCTGAAAGAGTGATAGAACGCCGCTAGGAGAATCTCTACTGGCTCTGTTTTGAGGGCGGAATTGGCAGCGTCGGAGAGAAGGATCGAAGTTGTGGCAGAATCGCACTTTGTCTGGATGTTGACGAGATCAACAGATCTTTCCTGGCGAGGAACCAGTCCCCAGTACTCCCAATCAGCCTTGGGTATAGTTACTGGCAATATGTCAATATTGTTGTCCAAGGACTTGATTAGAGACTGGCGCTGTCGTTCCAACCAGGTAGGGAAGGATAAGATATTCATCTTCAATGGCTGGTCGTAAACCAGCAGAGTTTCCAGATCCTGTAGCAGAATACGCCAAGACATGAGATCGATTACAAGATGATGGGCAACGAAATGTAGAACCTGCACGTCTTGTCTATCTTCCTTGTGAATGTCCCGACGATGGATCAAGTCGGCTGCAAAAACTGGACCATGCTCGAGATCCAACGAGGCCTGTGAATGTTCGATAATATCTTGCATAGAACGTGCGTCATTAGCCGTGTGTTTGCAAAGACGGTAAGAAGCAGGAACGTGTTTCTCTACCCATTGGTGCCAGCCATTCTGATTGTGACTGAAGCGAGCTCGAAGCATGGCATGCTTTGATACAATCGCATCGAGAGCCCGGGCAAGGTCTTCCCAGCCTACCTGACGTGTAACATGTAGTGTCACCCCTTGATTGAAACGATGTTCTCCGTCAGCACGGATTCCGTCTGCCGCAATATCCTCGAAATACATTTGTTGGATCGGCGAAAGTTGAAAGTTGCCTTCCGGTATCATCGTTATCGAACTTGCATCTTCGGTCGTTTGTGTCTGGGTTGCGAGCTCTCGGATTGTCTGATAATCTAGAACCTTGCGCACAGTGACTAAAATACCGCGAGACCGACAAGCAGAAACTACCTGCATCGCAGTGATAGAGTCTCCACCAAGACTGAAGAACTTGGTCGTTGTGTATGTGATTTTGTGGAGTGGAACGTCAAGCACTTCACTCCAGATCTGTCGCAGCTGCCTCTCCACTACTGTTGTTGACTCCTCGTCAATGTCCTCAGTCTTCTCGGACATGAGAGCTGAGACCTCGTCCTCTGTCAAGGACTGAACCCATCGCGAGATGGCAAGCCGATCGGTCTTCCCTGACAAGTTGACCGGCACAGCTGCCAACGGGATCCAGACGCTAGGGATCATGTAGTAGACGAGCTTCTCCGACAGGTTACGTTGAAGCTCATGGAACTGTGTGTTGGCATAGCCCTTGTGTTCTTGAGATATTTGTTGGATGGCTGTGCTTTGTGCACCTGCAGAGGCTTCGTCCAGTACAACAGTCGCGACCAGACGATTGGCGAGAGGTCCTTGGTGCGGATAAAGGACAACTGCATCTCGAACAGTGGTGTGCTTCTCTATTTGACTCTCAATCTCTCCAAGTTCTACACGCTGGCCACGGATTTTGATCTGTGTATCGATGCGGCCAAGGTAGGTGAGAGAGCCGTCCCGGTTCTGTTGTACCAGATCGCCAGTGCGATAGAGGCGGCGACCAGAAATACCCAACTCTTTGAGAAAAACAGCATCCGTAATAAAGGAGGCTGCCGTTTTGGTAGGGTCATTCAAGTATCCGCGTGCCAGCAGAGGCCCGTCAATAAGTAATTCACCTGGACTGCCAAAGGCAGCGAGTTTCGTACTAGAAGGCTTTACAACCCAGAGACCACCCGCAATGGCGGTTCCAATGTTCAAGGCCGATGAACTATTCTGAATCTCCCTGCATGTCGAAGCGATTGAGCATTCAGATGGTCCATATCCATTGATGACCTTGGCCTGTTGTAACCACTGGTCCACAACGTTGGCCTGAACAGCTTCACCAACCAGTATTATTGTTCTTACTGTTGGGGTCTCCTGAGGTCGGACGAGGGCAGCTACGGTTGACGTCAGAGTTGCCATGGTGATTTGATTCTCCGCGACGTATGATGTGAGGCGCTCGACACGATCCTGTTCCGATGGGATACAAATGCAAGCTCCGAATGCAAGCGAGGTCATTATTTCTTGGATAGCGGCATCAAAGGTGTAAGCCGCGAACTGAAGTATGCGGTCATCGGCCTGTAAGCCATACGAATTTCCGTGACCAAGGATGCTTGTTGCTAGAGCGCCATGCTCAAGAATAACTCCCTTCGGCGTCCCGGTTGAGCCTGATGTGTAAATAACCCAAGCCGCGTTATCAGGTCTTGCGAACACTTGGAGCCCAGCGTTTTGCGCTGGTTTTGCTGTTGTTTCGAAGAAGGACTCGACGACAAGAAGCTGCGCATGTGCCCACAGACCTTTCAGCTGTTGCTCTTGAGGACAGTCGGTCAGTATGAGGGGTGCGGCTGTATCAGTGATGATACTTTCAATACGGCTAAGTGGCTGGCGTGTTCCAAGGGGAACGACAACACCACCTGCTCTTAGGACCGCTAGCATTGCCACTACTGCCCACTTCGACTTGCTCATGCATACGCCGACCATCACTTCTGGACCGATACCTGTTTCAATCAAGTGGAGGGCTAGTTGGCAACTGAGATCATCAAGCTTTCTGTAAGTTAAATCGCCATCCCAGGCAGTAACAGCTGTCGCCGCTGGTTGAGAAGTCATTTGATCCATCACTAACTCGTGGATACAACGGTCGACTCGCGTTGGAGTAGAAGAATTCCATTTGCATATCTGGGCCATTTGGTCTTGTGAAAGAAGTTGAAGGCTGTCAAGTGGTAGCTTCTTGTCTGCATTTTGCGCGAGCTGTTGGACCAGATGGTCGAATTGATCAAGTAACTGATCTGCATCGTCGGTGGCAATGACTGCGTCGTCAAAGCGTAATTCGACTTCAACATCCCTCGTGTCGTTTCCCACAGTGCACTCAATTGTTAGTGCTTGAGCGTGGAAGGCATCCATGGAACTAGCTTCGCGTTCGACTTCCAGGTAGGAATTCGCAACTGGCGACTCCATTTCTGCAGCTGGTTGAACTACAAAGATATGACCGGGGTCAAAATCAGGTCCAAGATTGGAAACCATACGCCTGATGTTCTGGAGGCCAGTATGCTCATGCGGGATCATCTCGGTGGCTTGATCCTGGATGTTGGCAAGGAAATCTCGCACTGTCTGGCCTGTTGAGGTAGAAACGTGGAAAGGAACGGTGGTAATTGTAGGCGCCACGAGATGCAGGAGGTCCTTCACGGGGGCCGCACGGCCTGAGAGCACGACGTTAATGACTGCTTCATCAGCACCTGTTTTGGAGGCAACCAGGAGTGCCCAAGCAGCACGAAGCACAATAGATGTTGTCGATCCAGCCATATTCAGGATTCGAAGACGCCTGTGCGATGTACTTCGAGGATTGATAATGTGTTGTTGAGATGGCAACTCGGGGTAACGGGTCCAGTTCGCTCCCTCAAAGTGCTTTTGCCAGAACATTGCTGTCTCGTCCTTGTCTTTCTGGGTCAGGTAACCAATAAAGCGGGAGACTGGAACTGACACTGGATGCGAGAGTGTGCTACCGCTCAATAGCCCTTCAAACATCTCCATCGTCTTGGCCATGCTCCAACCGTCGTAGATGCTATGGTGAACTGTCCAAATGAAGTGACGATGGCTTCCATCCTCGATAATTGCTGTACGGCTTAGAGCACCACCGTATGTCATAGGAATAGCACGATCGGTAGTGAGATAGTCCTCTAGAGAAATACCGGCTTGCCAAATAGGCGTTTCCCTTAGCACAACCTGCAGTGCGGTTGCTTGAACAGACGGGATGATACGAGTACGTAACATGGGAAGATCTGTGATGAGTTGTGCCCACGCGGCCTTCACCTTTTGCATAGAGATACCTCTTTGCAGCTTGAAGACGCGTTGAACAACGTAAGCACCAGGACGCTGGGCCGTGATGGTCATCAAACCAGCTTGTAATGGACTGCAAGGATATACATCTTCGATCTTATCAACAGACACGCCGCATTGTACTGCAACATCTGCTAAAAGTCGCGACTTTTCCGTGGCACCTGTTTGAAGCTCCGGCCAAAGGCTGAATGGCTCCGGATCCTTTTGGTTTGCAGAGCTAGATCCGTACCCGACCTTCTCTTCCATGGCTCCTGCTAGATCCACAAGTAGAGGACATTGGAATATATCAGCAACAGTAAGGGGGATACCCTGGGCATGAGCCGCAGCCGTCAACTTCATAGCTGCAACAGAGTCTCCGCCAAGTCGGAAAAACGAGTCATTGATGCCAACTGCCTCAGGCTTGAGCGCAAGTGCTGACGTGTACAGAGTCTGCAGCGTTTTCTCCATAGCAGTAGTTGGCATCTGTTTGTTGTTGGCCAGGCCAGAGAAGCTGCTCAACACATCTCGAGGAAGCGACATCAGGTGATCCCTGACTGCGCGTCGGTCGAGTTTACCAGATGCGTTAAGAGGAAGCTTCGATGCCAGTAGATATACAGTAGGGACCATATAAGCTGGTAAAACCAGGCCAAGATCGGTATCAAGTCTGTCCAGTCCTTCGCGCACATTTTGAGTGATCTGTGACGGACTCCAAAGCTCCAATTGTGTGTCAGAAGCAAGGGCTTCAGTGTCAGAAATATTAGTCTCAACGACAGCCACTAGCATCGGCGACATGTCCTGGTCCTCAGCTGCTGCCTGTATTACATCAACGATGGCCTCGCGTGCGCTCGGTAACAGATCCATGATGTGGCTTTCGATCTCACCAACCTCCACGCGTTGGCCACGGATCTTGACTTGCGTGTCCCTGCGACCCAGATAGACCAGCGAGCCGTCCATGTTTTGTTGCACCAAGTCGCCTGTACGGTACATGCGGCGATTGGGACTAATGCCGAGCTGTCGAACAAATGCGGGATCCGTTATAAAAGAATTTGCCGTCTTCAAGGGGTCGTTGAGATAGCCCCTAGCTAGTAATGGTCCTTCGATGATCAACTCCCCGATAGCCCCAATAGGAACGAGTTGGTCAGAATTGGAAGGTTCGATAACCCAGGTTTTGGCGGCAATTCCCTGTCCTATGATCGAGGCTTCTGAACTATGCTGCACCTTGTGGCATGTAGAATGGATGCAGCATTCTGAAGGACCGTAGCCATTGATGATGTTGATGTGATCTATCCATTGATCAACAACCTATGGGGGAGATTAGACAATAGACTAAAATTCGAGATACCAGATTACTAACCTTTGCTGGGAGAACCTCGCCTCCTAAGATTAATGTTCGGATTGAGGGGGCATCTTGTGGTTGGATCAATGCAGCTACAGTCGGCGTCAAGATAGCGAAAGTGACATTCGCTTCCGAGATATACGGCACCAGCCGGTTCATTCGATCATGTTCAGACGGTATGCAGAGGCACGCGCCAAAAGACAATGTTGCGATGATATCTTGAATAGCAACATCGAAGGTATACGCTGCGAACTGCAGCACTCTGTCACAATGCTTAATGTCCATGCCAAACTCAGTTCCATGGGCGATGATGCTTGTTGCAAGGGCACCGTGCTCGAGTACGATTCCCTTAGGAACGCCAGTTGACCCTGAGGTGAATATGACATAAGCACCATGATCAGGTTTCACAGATGGCAGTGGTCTAGCAGATAAGTTGTGCCTCTTTGTCAATGGAGTCGGGGCCGCGTCAAAGAAAGAGCTGACAGCCAAGAGAGATGTGCGGCCAGACAGTGAAGCCAGCCGATGTTCTTGAGTTCGGTCAACCAAAATAAGTGGACAGGATGTATCCTGTATGATTCCTTCAATTCGTAAAAGGGGTTGTTGGATACCCAGCGGAACGACGACGCCGCCTGCGCGAAGAATAGCAAGTACAGCTACCACGGCCCATCTGGACTTATCCATACAGAGGCCAACCATCACTTCTGGGCCTATTCCTTGATCAAAAAGATGGTAGGCCAAGTATTGACTGGCGTCGTTCAGCTCGCTGTATGTCATTTCACCATCCCATGAAGAAACAGCTGGGGCCGTGGGATAGCTAGTCATCGTCTCAAGTATCAAGTCGTGAAGACAACGCTCGAGACGTGGCGGCACAACCGAATTCCACTCACGGAGCTGGTCACAATCCTCATCTGTGAGTAATTGAAGCTCAGAAAGTGGCTTGTCCGTCTCTGCGTTTTGTGCCAACTGTTGAACTATATGCGCAAACTGGGCAATCAAGTGTTGCGCTGTGCCAACTGGGAGAACAGCACGATCGTAACGTACTTCGATCGCTACATCACCTGGGTTCTGACCGCCTACCGTGCATTCAACCGTCAATGCGTAGGCATCGAATGCGTCCAATGAAGTAGCGTCGCGTTCGACGTCCATTTTGAACATAGGTAAGTCTGCGGACTCACTTTCTCCAGCAGGTTGAACAACAAATGTATGGCCCGGATCAAACTCTGATCCTAGACCAGGAACAATCGCCCTGATATTCTGTAGACCAGTGTGTTCGTACGGGATCATCTCTGTAGCGCGATGGTGAATTGTCTCGAGGAAGGCACGTACAGACTGCTCTCTGGAGGCAGATACGTAAAATGGAACCGTAGTAACAAGCGGACTGATAACGTCCATCACTGCATCTATAGGTGCCATACGGCCCGAGAGGACAACATTGATAGCTGCGTCACTTGAACCTGTATTCGTAGCAACCAACAAGGCCCAAGCAGCTCGAAGAAGTGTGGACATTGTTGCAGGGCCACCTGTCTCGAAGTTGACATGTATGTGGCTCTGCAATGTATCGCGCGGCTTGGCCTGGTATTGTGGTGAGGCTATGGCTGGATATCGAACCCAGTTCGCACCTTGGAAATGATTGTTCCAGAAATCTGCGATTTGGTCCTTGTTTTGTATGACCAGATATCTGATGAAACGTGGAATCGGTGCCGGGGAGAACGTCGACTGTCCACTCAATATTTGTGTGAGCATTTCCATCGTCCTTGCAACACTCCAACCATCGTATACACTGTGGTGTACTGTCCATACAAAATAACGACCAGCGGGATCGTCAACAACCGCAGTGCGACTGAGCGTTCGACCATAGGTAATGGGAGTGGCCCGGTCCATAGCCAAGTAGACCTCTAGTGATTTGTACTCTTGCCAGACCGTGGCTTCTTGTATCACAACCTGCAGCGCGTCGGCCTGTGACGAGGCCGAAGGTATAATTCGAGTACGCAAAATAGAGAGCTTATCAGTCAGACGTGCCCATGCATCTTTGAGCTGCTGAGTGGACAGGTCGTCGTGTAGCTTGAAAACCCGTTGGATAACGTAGGCCTGGGGGCGTTGTGTGGTTATCGCCATCAGGCCGGCTTGCATTGGGCTGCAAGGATAAACATCCTCAATTTGATCAGATGATGCATCACATTGAGTAGCTATATCTTCCAATAGTCGTGCTTTACTTGTGTTTTCGTTATGGCCGTCTGTTTGAATTTCAGTCCGAGCCTCTGTCAGTTCTGGCCACAGGCTGAAAGGGGCTGGGTCTTTGTCCAGTGGTCCAATATCATGACTGTGCTTCTCTTCTATGACCGTTGACAGATCTGCCAAACGGGGCCAGCGGAAGATATCGGCTACCGAAACAGAAACGTTCTGAGCACGAGCGACAGCGGTCAGTTTCATGGCAGCGACCGAGTCTCCGCCGAGTTTGAAGAAAGAGTCATTGAGTCCCACAGCTTCTGGAACAAGTCCCAATGCAGTGGAATAAAGAGTCTGTAGTTTCCGTTCCAAATCAGTAGTAGGTGCCGCTTTAGTCGAATCTCTGGAGCCTGAGAACCTGACGATCGTATCGCGGGATGTTGACTGCAGTTTTTGCCGAACGACACGACGATCAAGTTTGCCTGAAGCGTTGATCGGAAGTTTAGACACCAGCAGGAATGCTGCAGGTACCATATAAGGAGGAAGGACGTCACCGAGGTCGTCGTCTAGCTTTCCAAGAGCCTCGAGTGCGTTGTCTGGAATTTGCGTAGTGTCATCAAGTCTAAAAACTTCGCCATCGATGGAAGGGCTAGCATCAGGATGCTCAATGACAGCTACCAGAATAAGTTGTCCATCGTGAACTTCGCCTTCTGGGCGAACCAAGTCGACGACAGCCTCCCGCGCTTCTGGGAGTAATCGGACAATCTGACTCTCAATCTCAGCGACCTCTACTCTCTGGCCTCGAATCTTGATTTGACTATCAATGCGGCCCAAATAAGTAAGTGTAGAATCCTCGTTCTGTTGTACCAAGTCACCAGTGCGATATAAACGCCGGCCTAAGCCAAGTCCGAGCTCTTGCATAAACTTAGGATCTGACATGAATGCTGTCGAAGTCTTTTTAGGGTCATTCAAATACTCCCTTGCCAGCAAGGGGCCTTCTATGAGCAATTCTCCTGGTGCTCCACGAACCATCAATTGCCCGGAATTATCCGGGTTGGCAACCCAGAATGCGCCGGCTAAGGGTTTGCCAATATTCAGGGCATCTGCACCATCTTGCAGTATGTTGCAGGATGCCCAGATAGAGCTTTCAGAAGGACCGTAGGCGTTGATAACAGTCGCCTGTTGTACCCATCGATCAACCACCTTTGATTGAACAGCCTCACCAGTCAGGACCATCGTGCGTATTGTAGGAATGTCCTCCTGAATAAGTGCTGCCACTGTTGATGTTAGGGTCGCTATGGTGATATTCGCATCCTTCAAGAAAGATGGAAGTCGTTCCATACGGTCCTGTTCCGAAGGGACGCAGACACAAGCGCCGAAAGACAGTGCAGTCATGATCTCTGCAATAGAAACATCAAACGTGTAAGCTGCAAATTGTGATAGTCTATCGAATGGCTTGACGCCAATGGCTGGCCCATGGGCGAGTATGCTTGTCACAAGGGCGTCATGTTGGAGGACGACACCCTTGGGAACTCCCGAGCTTCCAGAAGTGTAGATGATCCAAGCTGGATCTTCAGGTCGCACAGTTGACTTTCTAGACTGGAGAGACACTGGTTGAGATATTCGGAAAAAGGATTCAACGGAAAGTAGCTGCGTATGGGCTGTCATGGTTGCTAGTCTCGTCTCGTGGATGTCATCGACAAGAACGATTGGGGCATTCGTGTCCTCGACGATGCTTCTGATCCGGCTGACTGGGTGTTGAACGCCAAGAGGAACAACAGCACCGCCAGCGAACAGTACTGCAAGCATACCGACGATTGCCCATTTCGACTTGTCCAAACACAAGCCGACCATTGTCTCAGGACCTACTCCTTGCTCAACCAGGTAGGAAGCCAGTCTGCGGCTGGTTTCACCTAATTGGTTATATGTCATATCTCCGTCCCAAGAGCTGATAGCTAATGCTTCAGGCAGAGCGGAAATTCGATCTGAGACCAATTCGTGCACGCAACGTTGGACAGGCAGGGCCACAGCCGAGTTCCATTCACGTAGCTGTAATCTATCTCCAACGGGCAATAGACTACTTGTAAGCTGTCGCAGTGGTCGATCTACGTTCTCGGACACAATACGAACAGCTTGCACTAGAGTCTCGGTGAGCCTTGTGGCCGCTGCTTTGGAGAGAATTGCAGTCGAGTATTGCAGATTGAACTCGAGACTTGTTGAAGAGGCATCTATGTTGACATGTACGTCATACTCTGTTGGATCCACAGAGACGACGGCTTCCAGTCTGATTGCTGCTGGCTTAGAGGCAGGTGAAGTTGTGGCTTGGCGTCTGTATGAGATCGTGCTGTTGAATAGCGGCTGATCCTTTGAAAAGCCCAGCTCGTGTTGGATGGATGCTAGCGATGCTCTCTGGTGCTCGAAAGCTTCGGTAGATTGGCTTTGTAGCTTACGAGCCATATCGCCAATTGTTGTCGATGAATTCCAGTCTAAGCACAAGTGGCAGACAAGCATGTTGATCATGGGTCCAACTAGCTCTTGAACCCCAGGAATAGGAACATCGCGACCACTCGAGAGATTTCCGAAACTGATGTTACGTGATCCCGTCCAGTTGGACAGAACCAAAGCCCAAGAAAGTTGACAGATACTAGCAATAGAGACATTGTGTCCATCACGAAATTGGTGCACCATCGTCATGTCATCAAGACGATCGATGACATGGCCAAGTTGCGCCTGGCTAGCTTCATGTACCGGTTGCTGTGGGGGTAAGAGGCAGGGCTCGGCACCAGCTAGCAACGACTTCCAATATTGGAGATCGTTGTGTTGCTGTCTGCCCTCAAGGAAGGCGACATAGTCACTGTAGTTAGAGCCACCGCTGGATCCTAGCTCACCCTCGTATCCGGCAATAAGATCACGTAAGATCAGTGCCACCGAGGAAGCGTCTACCAGAGCGTGACTGACATCAAAACGGCAGTAAACATTGGTTGTGTTCGTCTTCAGAATTATCAGGCGATGAGGAGGGCGACCCAATTTGGTAATGTCAAGTGTTGACTGCGAGGCGAGCCACTCGACCGCGTCCTCATCTCTGATATCCTGTCTATCCGCGATCTGGACGTCGATATGTGGCTTCTTTAGGACGAACTGAAGGAACTTCTCCTGAGCAGGTAGCGGTTCTACCAGAACAGACCTAAGAATCGAGTGTCGCGCTACTACTTGGTGCCAAGCTGCAATGAGACGCTGGATGTCGACAGGGCGTGTATGGTCGTTCGGCAGGACACGACAAGTTTGATGGATACAGTAGGTCGAAGGGGATTGAAGTTGAGTAAGCAAAATGCCTTGCTGTATCGCTGAACACGGGAGGATATCTTCGACTTCCTTGGTAGATGAGAGCCCCATCCCTGTCTTCAGATATTGTCCTTCGATCAGTTCCCAGTCACTGTCAGATAGTCGGGCAAGCGGAAAATCGGTCGCTGTAAATGTAGGAGGCGTCATTGTGAGCTCCTCGACTAGATTCTTCACGCTGTCTCCATAAAATTTCACCCATTGCTTGATGGCAGACTGGTGTAGTGATTCCTGGCTGAAGCGGACCTTGATCGATAGTTGTCCTGCTTCAACTGCAACCGAAACGTCGAGTGCAGAAAAGAGCTTGACTAGAGGACCAAACTGCGAGGACGCGCTGGTGTCATCGTCCTCGATATGGAAGAGCGCGTCTTCTCGTTCCAGCTGTTGAAAACGTCCCAGGTAGTTAAAGATGATCTCAGCCGGACCGTGACTTGCGAACTTCTCTCGTCCGTGACTTGTCAGGTACCGACTGCCAAAGTAGGGCAAGCCCTTGCCAGGAAGACGACGGCGCTGGTCCTTTACCTTCCTGAGTACTTCAATAGCGTTTTTGGCAGCTCCTTGTGAAACGTGGACTGGAACCATCGTGGTAAACCAACTGACTGTGTCAGAAAGGTCAATTTCTTCCACTTCGGTTTCACGGCCGTGTCCTTCAGTAAAAACTGCAGGCATAGAACGATCTTTGAAGACATCTTGGAAGGAACTAATAAGGGCAGCAAGCAGGATGTCAACGGGTTCGGTCTTAAGGGCATTGTTGGCATTGTCTGACAATAGTGAGGTGGTGACAGAGTCACACTTGACCTCAATGGTAGAGAGGCTGGCGTAGATGTCTTTGCCGGGGGTAAGACCCCAGTAGTCCCAGTTCGCATTCGGAACAACTACCGGCAAAGTTTCTTCAAGTGATTTATCTGCTCCCTCTTCTGTCTCGGCCACAAGCCTGTTCAACGAGTCTTGTTGACGCTCAAGCCACACAGGGAAAGAAAGACTCGTTTGGTTGGGGAGCGTGTGATGGACCAAGAGTTCTTCCAGATCTCGTATCAAAATACGCCATGAAACCAGATCAACAACAAGATGATGAGCAACTAGGTGCACGACCTGTCTGCCCTGCCTGTCTTGTCGTTCGATGAAGTCGACGGCAAAGACTGGTCCATGCTCCAGATTGAGAGTGGCTTGTGATTTCTTGATGATATTCTGCATGGACTCGATATCCACCGCCGTATGATCCTGGAAGCGGTAGCTCGCAGCAATATCCTTCTCTATCCATTGCTGCCAAGCTTTGTTCCGAGTGTAGCGGAAACGGGCCCGAAGCATGGCGTGCTTAGAGACAAGAGCATTTATGGCTCGGGTCAGGTCTGCTTTCTCGACCCGTTGTGTAGTATACAGTGAAACTGCCTGATTGAAACGGTAGTCCATATCGGCACGAAGGCCATCTCCTGCAATTTCGTCAAAGAACATCTGCTGGATTGGTGATAGCCCGAAGACGCCATCTGGAATTCTTGCCAAATGGGCGGCATCCTCTCGGCCCGTATGAGAGTTGGCCGCCAACTCAGGAATTGTTTGGCAGTCTAGGACCTTCCGGACGGTCACGAGTATGCCGCGAGCCCGACAGGCGGATACAACCTGCATAGCAGTAATCGAGTCACCGCCAAGACTGAAGAAGTTGGTTGAGTATGTCACGCGAGAGATCGGCACGTCGAGAACCTCGCTCCATATCTCTCGTATTTCTCGCTCAGTCGTTGTGGCAGACGATTCATCAACATTTTCTCCCTCTGTCTCTCCCACGCCAGTCATCACCGCAGTGTCCTCCGTAGACAAAGACTCGACCCACCGCAACAGTCCAAGACGATCAGTCTTGCCTGATGCGTTGATAGGGATAGCTAACAGGTGAATCCAGACACTCGGCATCATATAATGCATCACCAGCTGCGAGAGATTCTGTTGTACATCTTTCAACCAGATATCAGCAGTTTCATTTTGCTCTTCGGGAACGCGCTGGATACTGGCACTGGATTGTGGTTGGCTCTGATCATGACTAGTAACCAACGCATCAGACGGGACGATGAAGGCAATGAGCCGCCCAGCTAGAGCACCTTGGTTCATGTACAGGACCACTGCGTCGTGCATACCTGACTGCTGACGTAAGTGATACTCTATCTCCCCGATCTCGACACGTTGCCCGCGAATCTTGACCTGGGTATCTTGACGACCGAGGTAGGTTATTGTTCCATCTTGATTCTGCCGGACCAGATCACCAGTGCGGTACATACGCCTGGACCCGATGTCGAGGCCAAGATTCTTCAGAAACTCTGGGTTTGTGACGAATGATGCCGCGGTCTTCGTAGGGTCGTTCAAGTACCCACGGGCTAGTAAAGGCGACTCGATGAGAAGTTCGCCGATGTGAACTAGTTGTCCAACACTATCCGGGTTCACGACCCAGAAGGCGCCGGCAAGTGGTGTTCCTATGTTAGTAGCATCCAGAGCGTTCTCGATTACCTTACTAGTGGTCCAGATAGAACTTTCAGCAGGTCCGTATGCATTGATGACTGTAGCGTGATGTATCCATTGATCAACGACCTTGGACTGAACGGCTTCACCTGTCAAGACTAACGTTCGGATCGTTGGTATTTTGTCCGGTTGAACGAGTGCCGCTACAGTCGACGTCAACGTAGCAATAGATACCTCTGATTCTGATAGGAATTGAGTGAGACGGTTTGTACGATCATCTTCAGAAGGTACACAAACGCATGCGCCAAAAGTAAGTGTCGTCATAATCTCTGCGATAGACACATCAAAGGTATAGGCTGCAAACTGCGACACTCTGTCTTGGATCTGGATACCGATTGCAGGACCGTGAGCAAGTATGCTGGTTGCCACAGATCCATGCTCAAGTACAACGCCCTTGGGCCTGCCAGTCGAGCCAGATGTGAAAATGACCCAAGCTGCATGGTCAGGCCGTGTAGGAGATAACTCAGTGAAAGATGGCAGCGTCGAAATAGGAGAAGCAGCATCGAAGAAGGAGTCAACCGTGAACAAATGTGTGTCGCTGAGTCCTGCCAGCCGTTGCTCGTGGTGGCGGTCAACCAAGACAAGAGGTGAACCTGTTTCTCCTATGATTGTTTGGATGCGGGAGAAAGGTTCTTGGACGCCGAGAGGCACCAAAGTACCGCCAGCGCGTAGCACAGCGATCATAGCCACTATTGCCCATTTCGATTTATCCATACACAGACCGACCATCACTTCAGGGCCTATGCTTCGCTCAGAAACAAGGTGGTGGGCTAACTGGTAGCTACTGTGGTTCAGCTCGGCATATGTGAGATCGCCATCCCATGCACTGACGGCTAATGCCTCTGGCTGACTGACCATCCTGTCAAGCACAAGCTCGTGGACGCAACGCTCGACCCTTGGTGGGATGACGGAATTCCACTCACGCAACTTCGCTTCTTCAGTGGGCAATAACAGTCTCAGCTGACCAAGAGTTCTGTCCCCTTCACCGCATACAGCAAAGACTGCCTGCACTAGACTATCAACGAGTTTCTTTGTTGTCGTCTCAGAAAATGCTGCTGTCGAATATTGCATGTTGATATTGATGCTGGTTGAGGAAGCTTCAATATTGATGTGAACATCGTATTCCGTCGGGTCCTCCCAGGTCAGACCTTCAAGCGTGATGGCTGATGCTCTCCCGGAGCTTGTCGGCGCTTGTCGTTTGTACGACAAGGTGCTATTGAAGAGTGGTTGGTTTCTTGAGAGACCAAGCCCGTGCTGAATTGCTGCCAAAGATGTCCTCTGATGTTCGAATGCCTCTGTGGATTGACTCTGAAGCTTTCGAGCTGTCTCAGAGACCCCTGCGCCCCAGTTCAGGTCTAGATGGCAAATAAGCATGTTGATCATTGGCCCTACCAGCTCTTGTACGCCTGAGATTGGTACATCACGGCCACTAGACAAGTTGCCAAAGCTGACATTTCGTGAACCAGTTTGCATCGCGAGAACCAAGGCCCATGACAATTGGAATATGCTGGCTACAGAAACACCATACTTATCTCGGAACTGATGAAGTTTTCCAATATCATCAATCCTGGTGGATACCTTCTTAATTGTTGCTTGCTCCCCAGTGTCATGGGTTGGGTCATTTGGGGGCAAAAGACACGGCTCAGCATCTTGGAGTAGTGATGTCCAGTACTCGAGATCATCTTGCGAGTCTCTTCCTTGAAGGAAGGCAACGTAGGTGCTGTATTTAGAGCCACTGGCAGGCGACTGCGGCTTCTCGTCATCATATGCATCCATGAGATCTCGCATAATCAATGCTACCGAGGAGGCGTCGACCAGAGCATGGCTAATGTCGAATCGACAATAGACTTCTCCAGTAATTGTTGTCAGCACGGTGAGAAGATGAGGAGGGCGTCCAAGAATTGAGACGTCCAAAGACGGCCGTGAAGCAAGCCACTCAGCAGCAGTGACTCCATCTGCAATATCATCTTTCTTGATAATACCAATCTCAGGGTGCCTTAACACGATCTGGATGAAGTTTTCTTGGCCCTGTAGTGGTTCCAAGAGCACGGTCCGAAGGATAGAATGCCGAGACACAACCCCTCTCCAAGCTGCAATGAGCTGGTCCGCGCTGACAGGCGCATCACCAGATGGTATGATGCGACATGTCTGGTAGATACAATAGGTTGTTGGCGACTGCAGTTGTGTCAACAGGATACCCTGTTGGATTGGCGAGCAGGGCAGAATATCTTCAATCTCAGCAGAAGAATTGAGACCTATCACAGGCAGGTATTGCCCTTCAATAGTCTCCATGTCGCTGTCAGAAAGACGTGCAAGTGGAAAGTCCGTTGCTGTTGCCATTGGTTCCGCTGTATTCAGCTCCTCGACTAAGATCTTGACGGTTTGGCCATATACTTCGACCCATCTTCGGATAGCTGCTTGAAATCGCGATTGATTGCTGTAGTGAACAGTGATGCATAACTCGCCCGCTTCTATTGTGATAGCAATATCAAGCGCAGCAAAAAGCTTCACTAGACCACCAGCTCGTGACATTGTTCTTGAATCGTTGTCTCGATCGAAATTAAACAAGGCATCATCCCTTTCGAGCTGTTGAAAACGTCCTGTGTAGTTGAACATAATCTCTGCCGGGCCATGGCCTGCAAATTGCTCCTTGCCTTCAGCAGTCAGGAAGCGACTACCGAAATAAGGAACTCCGCGGCCAGGAATGCGTCGACGCTGATCCTTGACCTGCCTGAGAACATCAATCATGCTGTTGCTGCTAGGTTCACCGACTGAAACATAAATCGGGCTCATTGTTGTGAACCAGCCTATGGTCTCTGACAGGTCTGTCCCGTCATCTGGGGCTTCACGACCATGTCCTTCAGTAAAGACAGCCGGCACAGGCCGATCTGTAAATACTTGTTGGAAAGACAGAAGTAGACCAGCTAACAATATTTCAACCGGCTCGGTTTTGAGGGGAGCATTCGCGCCACCGGTAAGTAACGAGGTAGTTTCGATATCACACCTGGCCTGAGTACTGGAACGGCTGCCGAAAGTCTCCTCTCCGGGAGTCAGCCCCCAATAGTCCCAATTCGTCTTTGGCACAATCGCCGGCAATGTATCAAGCACATTGGGGACCCTGCTCAAGGATTCTCTTTGTCTTTCTAACCATGTTGGGAATGACAAACTGCTTGGATTAGGGAGTTTTTGATTGACGATCACCTCCTCTAGATCTCGCAACAGAATACGCCAAGACACAAGGTCGATAACAAGATGGTGGGCGACCAAGTGAAGGACCTGTCTATCTTCTCTTTCGACAAGATCGGCTGCGAACACCGGGCCATGCTCTATGTCGAGAGTCGATTGGGACTGGGCAATAATGCCCGACATTTCTGCATCGCCGGTTGTATGCGCACACAGACGATAGGAGCCGGTTACCTCCCTCTCTATCCGCTGCTGCCAGCCCTGGTCTTGACTATATTGGAATCGGGCTCGAAGCATAGCATGTTTGGCAACAGCCATGTCCAAAGCTCGGGTCAACTCTGCCAAGGTGATTTGGCGTGTAACGTGAAGCAAGACTCCTTGGTTGAAGCAATGCTCATTGTCAGCACGAAGTCCATCAGCAGCTATACTCTCAAAGTACATCTGTTGGATAGGCGATAGCGCAAGTGCACCCTCTGGTATAGCTGCGTAATCCGATTCCTGTGTCGCCTGCGCCTCGGCTGCTAGTTCGGGGATTGTCTGACAGTCGAGAACTTTGCGCACAGTTATGAGGATCCCACGCGACCGGCTGGCCGAGACTACTTGCATCGCTGTAATTGAGTCACCACCGAGACTAAAGAAACTGCTTGAATATGTTACGCTACCCAGCGGAACATCCAAGACTTCGCTCCAAATTTGTCGTAGCTCTCGTTCAATAGCTGTCGCCGACGTATCGTCCACATCATCGGCATCGCCACCGTTGCTCAAAGCTGCGATCTCATCCGATGATAATGATTGGATCCAATCAGTCAAGGCGCGTCGGTCTGTCTTTCCAGACTGATTCATCGGCATAGCTGATAACGGGAGCCATATACTGGGTACCATGTAGTGCATTACTTGCCGCGACAAGCCATGTTGCACTTCACGCAGGCGGAGTCTAGCATTTGCCATCTGATCCTCCGGAACAGTTTGAACGGCCGAGGTCTGAGGACGGTCAACTGATGAGAACTCACCCACGTTGACGGCAGCGACCAGACGGTCGGCAAAGGGTCCTTGTCGCATATAGAGAACGACTGCATCGTGGACACCTCCTTGCTTTCCTATATGGTACTCAATCTCGCCAATCTCCACGCGCTGACCGCGAATCTTGATTTGTGAGTCAATGCGGCCTAGATAGGTCAATGTTCCATCTGGGTTTTGCTGCACCAGGTCTCCCGTCCGGTACATCCTATGCTGATCATGGCCAAGTCCAAGTTCCCGAACAAAAGCAGGGTCGGTCACGAAGGCCTGGGCCGTCTTCACAGGATCATTGAGATAACCTCTTGCAAGTAGAGGACCTTCAAGAAGAAGCTCTCCCTGACCTCCCAACGGTACAAGTTGATTGATGTTGGTCGGGTTGACAACCCAAGTCGCACCAGCAATAGCAGTCCCGATATTCAACGACGCAGAACTATCCGTGACTGGTCTACACGTTGAGTGAATACAACACTCCGATGGCCCGTAAGCGTTGATAACGGTAGCATGCTCTATCCATTGATCAACGACCTTGGCTTGCACAGCTTCACCCATCAGTATTATCGTCCGCACTGTAGGAGTCTCCTGCGGCCGAACTAATGCTGCCACTGTTGATGTCAAGGTTGCAATAGTGACCTTGGACTCTGCGAGATAGTTTGACAATCGATCCATACGGTCGCTTTCGGAAGGAATACAGGTCGTTGCACCAAAAGCAAGAGCCGTTATAATTTCTTGAATAGCAGCGTCGAAAGTGAAGGCTGCGAACTGAAGAAGTCGATCATAAGGTTGGATATCGAGTCTGCTGCCATGGTAGAGAATACTGGTAGCAAGGGAGCCGTGCTCAAGGACAACACCCTTGGGCTTTCCCGTACTACCCGAAGTGAAGATCATCCAAGCCACGTTATCCGGTCCTACGGAGGTGAACGGACCGGAAGATGGTATGTCAGTCGAAGGCGCGTCGTCGAAGAAAGAGTCAACGGCAACTAATTCTGTATAGGAGCCCAACTCGGCTAGTCTCTCCTCGTGGACACGATCAACGAGTATGAGTGGCGAAGCCGCATCCTTGACGATACCCTCAATGCGTGCCAGGGGATGGGAAACTCCGAGAGGTACCAAGCCACCACCTGCAAGAAGAGTGGCTACCATAGCGACAACGCCTAGCTTTGACTTCTCCATGCACATGCCGACCATTACCTCGGGGCCCACGCCTTTCTCGACCAAGTAATAGGCCAGTCGACGACTCGCGCGTTCCAACTCGCCATAAGTTAACTCACCGTCCCACGAACTCACTGCCAGTGCTTCCGGCTGTTCAGCCATCTTCTTCACAACCAGGTCGTGAACGCAGCTCTCGAGACGTGCAGGTTTGGTTGAGTTCCACGTGATAAACGCAGCTCTGTCTTGTGGACTATGACTTGGAAAGTCGCGAACCGACAAGTCCACTCCTTCTAATAAAAACGTCACTGCGTCTTGGAATGCCGCCATCTGGGCCTTCGCAACTGGCCCGGATATTCTAGAAGACCAGTATTCAACACTCAAATCGATGCGTTCTTCATTGAATCTGACGTTGGCAATAAGATCAAACTGTTGTCTTGTTAGCGTGATGGTGGTCAACTGACAACTCGAAACTTCTTACGTCTGCTGCGCTTGTCCTTGCGTCCAAGCTCATATAGGTTCCTTCTGTAAATGGATGAGTGTTTGATCCCTCACGCTCAATTGAGAGCAACGTGTTTCCAAGTCTCTTCAATGATCGCGTTTTTGCCGCGGCTAGGTCAGCAATCGGTATGTTCTGAAATTGCAAGCCATTCTGCCAATCTTGCTTTGTAGCCCCAAGTGCATCAGCAATGCTGGTCTCTGGGTCCAGTGCCAGAGAGAATGGCAAAGTGTTGATGAAGGGCCCAACTGTCGCCTCGACACCATCTGTATCACTGTTGCGTCCGGACACAATATATGAAAATGTGATTTTGTCAGAGAGAATAATGCGTCGAAGGGCTAGCGCCCATGCTACATGGAACAGGTTTGCCGGAGTGATCGAGAGTTTACCACAAACTGCACGCAACGTTCCATCACGTACCGACACAGAGCAACGTGCTGTCTCTAGATCTTTCAGCTGCGGGTTGGTAGTGATAAGGGGCAAATGGGATTCGCTCGCTTCATTCAGGTAAGACGTCCAGTACGTGACTCCCGAGGACTCTTCTCCCTCCCTCAAGGTGGCCTGCTGACGGGATGCAAAAACCGTGTATGGAAGCGGCGCGCTTTGCGAGAAGTAGGCAGATTGCAGATAACTGGCGCGGATGTCGTGTAACAAAATCTTAGCAGAGTGACCATCCACTAGAGCGTGAGAGATTTCCAGTTCGAGGCGAAGCTCTTCAGCGTTAATCTGGTAGATGCAAAGTCGCAGTGGGCTTTCAAACCTTCCCGCGGTGAAGGGGGAAACAATTGTGGTTTCAGCTGAGGAGGAGATGACAATCACGCGTGGTGGCAAAGCCGTAGGCTTGAAAACCAGCTGATCAAACTTGCCAGGTCGGTCATTGCTCTCCGTGAATGCAGTTCTCAGCATCGCATGTCTTTCAACAATATCGCTCCATGCCCTCACAACCTTCTCTGTCTCGACCTGGCGCGGCACATTGGCAAAAGTTGGCAGCAGCCTGAGGGTGGCATGGCTAACGTAGGAACCTGGGTTGATAGCTTGGCTAACAAAGAAACTTTCTTGCACCGAAGTAGACGGTCCAATTGATTCAATGTCATCAAAAGCCAACCCATATGTCTGCAAGTCCCTCGCCAGTCCATCCAGCGCGGAGTATGACCAACGAACCAGAGGAAATTCGTGGAGGGTTCCCATCCTTGGAGCTTTTGCAAGCTCATCCACTATCTCATCAAGACAGGATCTGAGTCTATCAGCAATGAGTTTGTCGTCAGGCCTAGCCACGCCAAAGTGCAATGAAACATGTACTTGCCCGGCTATCATTGCCAGGGATACGTAGGGAGAGTGGTCGGGGATAGGATCCGAGAGCCATGGAGAATAATCGTCATCTTCAACCCGACACAGACGCGTACAGTCAACGTAGATCGCAGAAGAGGACCTAGAATCTGCAGAAAACCCAACGCGAGCATCGCGCATCTGGCGAACCACATGCACCAAAGTCTCACCCGACTCTAGAGCTGGCGCAGCCAATTCCGTCTCCACCTCATAGCATCCTATCGAGTCTGAGGGTATACTTTTCTCCTCACGAATACTGTAGGCAGATCTGATGATAAGGAAATTCTTCGTGTCTCGATAGCGTGGCCCAAGAGATTGCGAAACAGCAGCGTTTACAATATCGACGGGGCTGGTTCTCAAGGCAGTATGCGTCTGCGCTGCGAAGAGTTTCTCCGTTGTCGAACGAGATAGCTGGAAAGCAACATTGTCACTAGTATTTCCATCGAGTTTGAGAGCACCAGTATCGGTAATGGATTTGGACTTTGTTGTATTGGCTCTCTCAACCTGCGCTTCCAATCCCTGGCACCCACGAGCAATCCAATCACTAAATTGGAAGTCAGAGCTTAGCTCGAGCTGGGTCCCGTTGATAATCGCGCGCAATTCCCGCAGTACAAGCCGCATAGAAAGGACGTCGACAACGTTTGCATCTGCAGCAAGAACAATGGTGTGACTGCACCCTGGCGCATCACTAGGAATCACCACATATCCTGATGGAAAGGGGTCATCAGAAATCAGAGCCTCCCTCAGCAATTCAAACGCATCTGTCACTTCCGTTGCCTCTGAAGACTCGGCGTAAAAGAAATGGCGTGACTTGAGGCCTGATCCAGGGGTTGTTGTAATAATCCATTTACCAGTTGATGAAACAGACCAACTTGAACGCAGAGCTGAGTGTCGATCAACGATGCGCTCCATCGCGATCGGGATGATAGATCTATCAGTGTTCTCATGCATCTCCATGGTTGCGAAGCGCAATCGACGGCCAGCCGCAGCTGCGCTCGTAGCCAAGTCATCTGAACCATTTTGAATGGTAGCTTCGCCATGGAGTCCATTTCCATTCATTCCATTTCCATTTGCGTGACCGTTCAGTCCGTTGCCTACTCCAGGGGTTTGCTGGGCTATGCTTTCAGCAAGCTGAGCCAAGGTACCAGCCGTCAAGAGATCTCTCATGTCGACCAAAATGCCTGCATCACGGCATCTGACGATGAAGTCGATTGCTAGAATGGAATCACCACCTAACATAATAAAAGACTTGTCCCAGTCGAGTGAATCGACATCAGTGTCGAATAGGTCAGCTGCAACCCTACCAAGCACAAGCTTGGACGGCTCAAGATGTGCCTGGCCGTTATTGGGGTTCTCCATGGTTGATGAGTGCGGTTATGTTGATTTTGTTGATTTTATTATTATTGGGAAGAAAATAAGGTAAAAAAAATAATGATAGCTTGTTGTCTACAAGCAGCAATGTCTCGAACCAAATAAAAATATGTTCGTAAGTCTTCCAACCTCAAAGACTAACAGCTAATCATCCAAGGTGTCGCAAAGTCGATATCACGGCGTAGGTAGTCGTGTTGAACTTGGCTGAATGTGCGAGACTCGGAAGTATACTCACGTAAGCAACAGATATCTCTGTATAACGCTGGGATAGCACTTTGTCCATTCCCTTGATGGCGAGACTAACACGAGAGAAGCACTTGTAGTGCATACGCGCATCCCTCAGGGTATCATGCACCCTGTCCGCTCAATCGGATTAGCCTGTCCTACACGTTACACGTCAATAACACAACACATGAGGATTCTTGATGATACCCCTCATAGCGTTGCCACCTACCCTGGCATCCCAAATGGGGCTGTATAAGATAGCACATCCCAACCGTAAAATTTGGATACATGGTACATGATGAACTCAAACAAGGGTAGCGTGGATATTGACAGAAAGAAAGTGAAAAACAGACCGAAACGGGAGTCAATATCACGGTGGAGTTTTTTACTCTGACTCAGCACGGCCCGAACGGCAGCTACTCCACTTAAAACGCCATGCATGCAGGTCCTACCGTCAGGGGTACCTGTAGTTTTAGTTTGATGGATGCACCCTTCAACTCTGTTACTATTAGTTCGGTGTAGGGTAGCTACACCAGAAGAAAGTGAGTGTAGGTGTAGGTTTGCTTGTAGACAGACATTCCTCAGGGTGTTAGAAAGATTGATCACTAGGAACATAAGATATAAAATTATTAGGCCAGCTTATGCTACTTATACTAAGCTTCTTAGGCTATTCATTTTTATACCCTAAGACTTGAGATACTAATGTTTCTGCTACCCAGTAGACAACATAGCATGTTGGCCTCGTGAATATTCATTCACAACTTTGTTTGTTCCCGCAAAACTAGGATGGAAAACAACTGAAGAATTGATTGATGTAAAAAAATAAAGCGATGTCGCATTCATTATGATACTTAGTTATTCTTGAGCTCCAAAGCATAGACAACGACAGTTACAAGGGTTCTATCGAGCTACGAAATAGATTTCGCTCCGTAACCTTTTGAAAGTATAGACTGTATAGACCATTGTACAAACATATTGTCTATCTACTTCTTTGGAGGACTCCACGTAGCCGCCTGCTTCCTCAGCTCCCGCTTGAGAATCTTGCCGCTCGCACTCTTTGGGAGTTCATCAACGAATATGATGCGATCCTGTAGACGACAAACCTCGGGTAGCTCCAGGTCGTTGTGCTCCTGTATTATCTTTCGAAGATCTGCCTCGCTCGTTTCGCGTGCATGTGAAGGTTCTAGAACGATGAAAGCCAAAGCTCTTTCGCCCGCTACCTCGTCAGCGATACCGATGACAGCAGTTTCGGCGACAGCAGCATGTTTGGTTAGGTGGTCCTCGATCTGCCCTGGAGCGACCTGATTGCCCTGCATAATAAGCATCAGTAATTGAAATGGATTCATGAGTAAGAATGCCTCTGCTTTCTCTACAACTTACCTTGACTTTGATCATATCACGAATGCGATCTACGATAAACAAATGCTGCTCGCCATTAGGAGAAATACGGAAGAGGCCGACATCTCCAGTTGGCCACCAGAATTCCTCTTCTTTAGGGGGAGACAGGAGTGCCTCATCGGCATAGTCGACGTAACCAACAAGACCACTGGGAGATTCAATCTCGATCTCACCCATTTCTTCAAGGCCTTGAACGATGCGACCATCATCATCCCTCAGTCGGATGCGGACGCCAGGGAGCAAAACTCCACTTGAACCTGGGAAGATATCTTTCGGAGAGGAGAGAGATCCAATACCACAGCCCTCAGTTTGACCTAGATAGAGTTAGTCTTCTTTTCACTCTGGGCATAATACTCAAAGGTCGTGACGTACCCCATCCCGGAATAATTTGCCAATCCGGTCGCGCAGCTTTCATCTTTAAGAAAGCTTCCTTTGGGAGAGGTCCGCCACCATTAACAATATACCGAACCGAGCTCATATCAAACCTATCCAAAATGGACGCATTGCGCGATAGTGCGTTGATGATGGGTGGAACCTGTATCAATGCAATCAGCTTCTGTTGTGATATCTCTGAGAGCCCAGCTGGATCTCAAATACTGTTTCAGACTAACCAGGTAAAGCGTGTTGATGCGATGTTTACCAATGGAGATGAGGATTTCCATCATGTTGAAACCACTATGAACCACAGTACTGTCACCACGCCATGTAAAAGTATGCGTGATCAACAGACCATAGATGTGGTTGAACGGCAAGAAAGCCAAGGTAACCTCGGAGGCTGGCCCCTTTGTGGCCTCTATGAATAATCCAGCCTGAAGAATGCTGGCAATTATGTTCTCATGTGTGATTGCAACAACACGCTAAAATATTACAAGAGAGTTCGGTAAGTAAGATACACTACAGTGTTAAGAAGGTGAGTGATGTTACCTGAAAACCAGATGTGCCACTGGTGGTGCAGTAGTATGCCACACGTCGGCTCGCTTCGCCTTCTGACAAAGATATCTTTCCAAGAGGAGGTAGTTTCTTACCCGCTGCCATCAAATCATCAAGAGTAGATCCATTAAGTGAGTCTTGCGATGCCACAGGCACTGCTGTCTGCTGAGATTTGGGGGCCTCGGCTCCCGAGAAGCTGTAGAATGGCACATTTGAAGACGAAGAGCTCTTCTGAAAGGCTTCTTGTCCTAGCGTAAGAAGATCCTGTGATACAAACATGGCGAATGGTGGCACACGATCCATGTGAGCGGCCATCTCATCAGCTGAGCTTGTCGGTTGTAACATGAGACAGCCACCACCAATGCGATGGACAGCCCATGAAAGAATCAGCGTGTCAACCTAGAGATCAACTAGTTTAGACTGTATTCAAATTTAAGACTTGGAGAGTACTAACACAGTTGGAAGCCAAGATAGCGACTGTTTTGTGCCACTTTTGTCCGGGGGTTATGTGCCATGCTGAGCTCAATGCTGCCGCCATTCGGTCGAGGCGAGCTTCAATATCGTCGATAGTCCATTTTCGATCGATGGCTGCCTCAATGAAGAGGGAATCGGATGCACCTTGTCTTTCACGCCGTTTTGCTAAACAAAAGTCCCCAATTGTCTGTTGAAGCGGCAGAGGAGATGGTAACGCCGGAGCGTAAGCTGGTGCCGTAAAGATCATGGTGATTGATGATTGAACAACCGTGGATGAGGCACGATTTAGTTTAAAGTAGGGCCTTGAAAGATATTTTATTTTGTCTCGTGCCTCCTGTACAGCTGACAGGTGAATCTAGGTTGCTATAGTTTACCTCTGCACTGTCCAACATCTGGCGCATTACAATCTATCCATACATATATGCAAACCCCTGGCACCAATCATAGTTATTACCAAGTGCACTTACCAGATTCAATTGTGTCGTGGCAAGCCCATTGGTGCATTGTACTGCATATGTAGCCCTCAGCTCAGGTACTACGGTACTACGGGGAATAAGATGACAGGGTTCCATGTAGTCTAAGTCTTACAGCCCCACTCGTTACCGTATGTTGGTGTGAATAACACTGCATCTCATTGTGAATAACAGGTTGACTACTCTGTACCTTTGCCTCCTTCTCTCTACCTAGCATGACACCCCTTTCAGAGATGGCCCAAATCCACAATACTCGATATCCCTGGCGTGCTGGACTGGCCTGACCATTGTTCCAGAACACCAGCCTTCTTGTGTCTAATTTTATTCTCCTGACCCATTAACTGATCCTCACTTGGCATCAAATCCCATCCACCTCCTATACTGTTCAGGAAACACCAAATGGCCGACCATCAGGCTCGCCAGAGTGGAAGCAGCCAACGAACAGTGGTACAAGAACCTCAACCAACTAAGAAGAAATCGAATCTCACCAACTACCTAAGAGTTTTTGCTTATGCGACAAGATGGGACTTTTGCGTGTATGTTGTTGGCGCACTGGCGTCTATCGGAGTTGGCGTGACGATGCCATTGATGAACGTCGTCCTGGGACAGCTCGTCGGCGATTTCAGCGACACTGTCCAAGATCCATATAACATGGATTTGAACAACTTCAAGTCAATGCTGCAAAAACAGTCTCTGTACATCGTTGGACTCTTCTTGGGCCGCTGGCTCTTAAATTCGATCAACAAATTCTGCTTCAGGATGATTGGAATTCGTCTATCATCAGCCATTCGCCACCACTATCTACGGTCGCTATTTGCTCAGTCTATTCATGTCATTGACTCAATGCCGCCAGGCGCTGCTGCAACTGCTATTACTGCAACATCTAATACTCTGCAAATAGGAGTATCGGAACGTCTGGGAACTTTCGTGACATACCTGTCCACCATCATTGCCGCCATAGCTGTTGCATTTACCTGGAGCTGGAGTTTGACGATTGTTTCCGCATCGTTGCTTGTGTATATCGCCACCATCATCGCTATTGTGGTGCCAATATACCTCAAGGCAAATGCCGCTACGCTCAAAGCAGATGCACAAGCAACGGCCATCGCAAGTGAAGCTCTGCAAGGGATTCGGCTAGTCAATGCATGTGGTGCCCATGAGCGCATCATTTCTAGGTATAGCGAATGGGTTACCAAGGCTATGGAGCGATCGAAAAGGGTTGCCCCTATTATCGGTGCTCAGACGGGCTTAGTAGTATGTTCCAACCTTCTTTTCCACCGTTATAAATCAAGTGCTCAAGCTGATGGCGTATGCAGTTCTTTGGAATATTCGGTGTCTTCGGTCTCGCGTTCTGGTACGGCACACAACAGTTCATCCATGGTGTTATCAAGAACGTAGGGGTAGTCATTATTGTGTTGACGTCGGTTATGCTGATATTGTTTGCATTTTCATACCTTGAACAGCCACTAATGGCTATAAGTCAAGCCATGGTAGCTGCAACTGAATTATTCAAAGTAATCGACGCGCCTTTGCCGCCGATGGGTTCTCTCACGCCTGATATCAATTCGAAAGATCTGATATTCGAGGATGTAACATTTGAGTATCCAAGTCGGCCTGGGGCTCGAGTTCTGGACGGCCTTTCATTCCGTATTCAAGCGGGTCAGAATACTGCACTTGTTGGTCCATCTGGTTCTGGAAAGAGCACAATTGTTGGCCTGTTAGAGAGATGGTACTCGCTGAAGCATGCCCCAGCCCTTCCTGAAGCGGCCACACCACGTTCCTCCAAGGAAGGCGAACATGGCAGTCGAGAGGAGAAGAAGAATGAGCGAAGCACATATGAAGTACCCATAATGTCACCGACTAACATGACCGGTGGTTTGTCTGGATCTATTAGCATTGGTGCTCACGACTTGGATGACCTCGAAGCAAAGTGGTGGAGGGCACAGATCGGTTTAGTTCAACAAGAACCCTTTCTGTTCAACAGCTCCATCTTTGAGAATGTGGCGAATGGTCTCCTCGGCACAGAATGGGAAAATGAGTCCGAGGCTAAGAAAAGGGAAATGGTACAAGATGCGTGTCAAGAAGCATATGCTCATGAGTTCATTTGCCGTCTACCAGATGTAAGCTTCCCCCTAGTCATTCATATTTACGATAACTACGAATAGCCCTTCTAACCTCAAAATCTTCTACCTAGGCATACGATACACGTGTAGGAGATGGCGGCGCAAAGCTATCTGGTGGCCAGAAGCAGCGTATCGCTATTGCCCGCAGCATCGTTAAAAGGCCTCAAATTATGATTCTCGACGAAGCCACCTCTGCAATCGATGCAAAAAGCGAGAAAATCGTCCAAGCTGCCCTTGATCGGGCCACTAAGACCCGTACAACCATTACTATTGCCCATCGCCTTTCAACCATACAAAAGACGGACCATATTGTTGTGCTCAGCAAGGGTCGTGTCGTCGAGGAGGGCACACACAAGAGTCTCATGGAGCACGAAAATGGGGTGTACCACAGCTTGGTCCAGGCCCAATCACTTAGACTATCAACCACGGATGATGAAGATTCCGACGTCCCAGCCCTGGCATATGTCGCAGAGCTGAAGAGTGCCGCTGTCGACATTGAACAACCATTGGAGGTTCGAAATGATGACAATAATAGTCCTCATGTTGAACCTGAGGTGCTACGTACACTAACCCAGTCTTTTGTAAAGCTGGTTCAGGGTCTGCACGACCAGTGGTCCTCATTTCTTCTCATAGCCATCGCGTCTATGGGTGTTGGCGCAGCTACTCCACTCCAAGCTTGGCTGTTCGCCAAAGCCGTTATTGTCTTCATCTCACCAAGTGATGATTTGAAGACAGAAGGCGACTTTTGGGGATTTATGTGGCTAGCGCTAGCAGGAGGTGTTGGCATTGCCTACTTCTTCCAATGTTGGATCAGCCTGCGTCTTCAATACTATGTTGGCGCGACAACAAAGCAAAGTTATCTCCGCGACATGTTATATCAAGAACTAAGCTTCTTTGACGATGATAGTCGGTCTTCTGGTACTTTGATCGGGCGCATCGCGGGTGATCCCAAACAAGTAGAAGGGGTCTTCGGGTTGAACTTGGCCTCCGCAACCAGCAGCGTTTTCACTATCGTCGGCTGTCTCATCATCTCGCTTACATTTGGCTGGAAGCTTGGCCTAGTAGGATTGTGTGTTACAGTTCCTATAATGATGGTGTCAGGGTTTTGGAAGTTTCGACATGAGCTCCAATTCGACCAAATGAATGCGGCCGTATTCGCAGAGAGCTCGCAATTCGCTTCAGAGGCCATTGGTGCCATGCGAACGGTATCATCATTGACGATGGAATCTGCTATCAACAACCGGTACAAGGAATTATTAGACGGTCATGTCGAAGCAGCACGGCGAAAAGCCCAATGGACGGCTGTCATCTTCGGTTTTGCTGAGAGCGCTACACTTGGATGCCAAGCACTCATCCTCTGGTATGGAGGTAGACTGATCTCGAGTGGCGAATACAGCCTTGAGGCTTTCATGGTCTCTTACATGGCTATCATTAACGGCGTGGAATACGCTGGTCAAATCCTAGGCGTAGCCCCGAGCGCCGCACAAGCCGCTGCTGCTGCAAACCGTATCCTTGATGTTCAAGACTCTAATCGGTCCTCGCAAGAAGCAGCAAAGAGTGGCCCCATGGTAGAGGATACAGATGGTGGAGTGGAAATTGAACTCCGCAATGTTTCTTTCAAGTATCCCACTCGAAATGTCTCTATATACAAAAATCTAGACCTTACTATCAAGAAGGGTCAGTACGCAGCTCTTGTCGGGCCATCCGGGTGTGGCAAGACAACAATAATCTCTTTGTTGGAACGATTCTACGACTTGGAGCCCGACCATGGCGAGATTCTTTGGAATGGGACCAACATTAACGATTTCGGCGTGTATCAATATCGACAGCATTTGTCTCTTGTTTCCCAAGAACCGATCCTCTTTCGAGGGACTATAAGAGACAATATCCTATTCGGAGTGGCAGACCCGAGTTCGGTCCCAGAGGAGAGAATACACGAGGTTTGCCGTGACGTCTTCATTCACGACGTTATTGTCTCGCTACCAGACGGGTATAACACCGAGGTTGGTGCAATGTCCCTATCTGGTGGTCAGAAGCAGCGTATTGCCATCGCCCGCGCCTTGATCCGTAACCCCAAACTTCTCCTGCTTGATGAAGCCACCTCAGCATTGGATTCTGAGTCGGAGAAGATTGTGCAAGCGGCGTTTGAGAAAGCTCGAAAAGGAAGAACCATGGTTGCCGTGGCACATCGGCTTGCGACAATACAAGATGCCGATATCATCTTTGTGTTTGATCAAGGTATGGTAGTTGAGAAAGGCACCCACGGCGAACTTCTTCAAAAGCGTGGTATATACTGGGATATGGTAAGTTGAACTCTCTGTTGTCACTCGTACTTATTGTCTAACACATAAACCTTTTAGTGTCAAACTCAAGCTCTGGATCAATAATTTGGGATTTGGGGATTGGGGATATGGCAGGAGGTTTACAGATAGTTTGTGCTCGAATAGTAATGGTCCGTCGACATGTGTACACTTACCCTGCTTGCTACTTCTCATTTATTTGTGACACATTGTCTTATTCGCAAAAGGAAGCAAGAGTTTTACGCTGTTGGAAATCTTTCAATGATTGATCGACTTAAAATATCATAAAATTCCTTGTTCAATTACACCATCCATCATTTTGTATGTACGTATTTCGTTCTGTAATGAGTGTTCCCTTGTCACTTTTACTTTCAACTAAGCCCAAGTTCAAATCCTTCATATGCCATATAATTTGCAAGGGTTCTGTTAGTCCCAAATACCCTAAACCCATACTCCATGATCAAAAGGTGAAAGGTTCCTTTCAAGTCACACTTAATAATCCTCGTCGTCCTCGGGAGCTAACATCTCCATGGCTGCTGTAACAGTCGCAATTGTCTTTGTGACAGAATCGACCTGAAGGAACGTTGATTAGTAGCTGCTTTCGTTTGGAAGAGAAAATGATTCTTACGTTTCTCGGATCAAAGATGCTAAAGTGGTGACCTTGGATCGGATAACTCTCATTGACAATCGAAGACCCAGCTCGCTCGTTCCAGCCCAAGGTCGGGCTATCTCTGAACTGGTCGACCAAGGACAAAGCTACGTGATCACTGTCCACGTCGTTGCCAGCACATAGCATCACAGTATGTGGCTGCGGCTCTCGTCGCCATACGGGAATCTTCCATTTATGCAACATTGTTACAGTCTGCAGCATGGCTTTCTCAATATCGCTTCGAGTCGAGGCTGGGCCATCTTCCGAGGGAGGGGATTCAAGAGCGAGAGAGAGTGCGTGACGATAATCAGGAAAGGGACTATCGATCATAAGAACACCCGCGACGTTGACCTTGGGATCTCGAGAGAAGATCCATGCGACTTGGAGTGCAGTCATGCCTCCGAGAGACCAGCCTATATCTTTCGTTAGCTATGTGCTGCTTAAAGATGTCTAGTTGTATATACCGCCAAGCAGAATAGTGCCTTCTGCGATGGTGGATTTTATGAGAGCATAGTATCGGCGACTCATATCTTGGAGACTTTCATCACCCTTGACTCTGATACGCGAGTCTGCGATGGCGTATACATCACGTCCTAGAAGACCAAGAGCGAGATAGTTTGAGATGGTACCGCTAGCATCATGAAACAGAAAGAGCGGGCTAGCATTAGACCCAGCAGGTCGCTTCTGAATTTGGCGAATCATGGCTGATCACAATTATCGTGACAAAAAATGGTAGCACTCGAGGTTGAAGCAATAAGGAAGATCTTCCTGGCTGGCGGACGATCTCGTGGGGCTAGTTGATGAGAAACGATTCTTTGCCAGTGGCAGGATGGGGACAGACTCCATCGACTGATCGAATTCCCCCGTCGTAAGCCGTGGGTATTCACGTCGGCTAGGCACATGTAGGCTGAGCAAACCATGATCTGAGTGAGTAAGTGCTGAACCGAATAGGTAACCATACTAAGCCGTCAATAACGACTGGAGATGACAATAAAGAGACGATATCTTCCCTTCCGAGACAGAGTTATTTCATGTAACAAGTGGGGCGATGGAACATGCAGGGTGTGGTAGACTAGACTAGGACTAGGATCTTACATTTCGATCGAGGCTCTGTAGAGGAACTCTTGACATAGGTGTGGGTTTAGTAATGTTACTTAACAGACGGCCCAAATACAGAAAGAGTACACACAGATGAGTTGTTACACAGTCTTTGGCGGAATCCGATTTCCATGGCCACCGCCTTGCTGTCAAAATGCAGTGCCACCTTTAAGGATATCTGGTTTGGCTAACCTACGAGTGTTTGTTAAGTTTAGTAAATGTTTCTTAATTAACTACTTTGGACTCATTTTGAGGAGGACCCGTTGTGATAAACATCTACAAAACTCGATTAGGGCTCACATGGGCTTCCTGACTACTGACTGATATTGAGAATGCAGTTGGAGATCATATCTCGCGAGAACCCCTCTTCCATCGACAAGCTTGTATTACCATAAGTAGATGTCTGACAATGGCGTGTTCAACGTTGCATTAGGTCCTTCGGATAGGATCCTTTGCCTCGGTTCAGGTCGGGAAGTCCGTGTCCATGGACATGGGAAAATACACCCACTATCACTGCCTGTTCTAACGTAGACAGGCACTGGTAACGAGAGCTCAATATCCGTAATAGGAACGGTGGATGTCATTATCATGGATGGTGGGCCGGACGCAGTCTGTTCTAGTTACGACCAAGCATGCTGGTATACTCTACCCGGTCTTCCAGATAGGTAGGTGCATGATTGATCACCTCAGCCTTATAGTCCGTCGAATACTATAATACATCGTCCCGATTGTTTCTGTATACTCTATGTTATCTCTGTAAACTACAACCATAACTAATCGCAAAAACAAATGGCTCCAAACATGACAACTCCAGAGCCAATTGCCATCATTGGCATGAGTTGCCGCTTTCCGGGCGGCGCTTCGGAACCATCCCGTCTTTGGGACACCCTCTCTGAAGGGAAATCGGCATGGAGTGAAGTTCCAGAAGACAGGTTTAATATGAAAGCCTTTTACCAACGCAGAGATCCTCATGCAAGCACGACTAATACTGCTGGAGGTCACTTCTTAGATGAAGACCTGTCCAAATTCGACAGCAACTTCTTTGGGGTCAAGCCCTTGGAGGCTCGGGCCTGGGATCCTCAACAACGTCTCACCCTGGAGCTTGCTTACGAAGCATTTGAGAATGCTGGCTTGACCATCCCGCAGCTTTGGGGATCCAACACTGGCGTGTATGTTGGCCAATGGAGCTCCGACTACAGCGAGATTTTGGCCAGAGATCCAGAATACCAGGAGCTCTATCATACTCTCGGCGCTGGACCAGCAATCACGTCCAACAGAGTCTCGTTCTTCTTCAACCTGAGAGGCCCAAGTTTCACAGTCGATACAGGCTGCTCATCAAGTCTTGTCGCATTGCATAATGCTGTGCAGAGTCTGCGCAATGGTGAGAGCACGATGAGTCTTGTTGGCGGTGTCAACGTGTTGCTCGATCCTCAACGCTTTACCTACCAGAGCAAACTCAAAATGTTCTCGCCCGATGGTCGTTCATTCTCATTTGACCATCGCGCAAATGGATATGGAAGAGGAGAAGGTTGTGGATGTGTCGTCTTGAAACCACTTTCACTAGCCATCAAGGATGGTGACCGAATCCGAGCAGTGATTCGGAACTCTGCACTGAACCAAGATGGCAGAACACCTCAGGGCATCAGTGTCCCAAGTATGATCGCGCAGGAGGAATTGATCCGACGAGCATATGCAGAGGTTGGTCTGGTTCCCACCGAGACAGACTATGTCGAGGCCCACGGAACAGGTACTGCAGTTGGTGATCCGATCGAAGCTCAAGCTATTGCTGCTGTCCTTGCTCAAACCAGGAAGCCAGGACAAGAGCCGTTGTCTCTAGCTTCCGTCAAAGGAAACATCGGTCACACTGAAAGTGCGGCTGGTATTGCGGGACTGATCAAGTCCGTTTTGATGCTTGAGAATCAGGCTATACCTCCTCAGGTTAACTATGAGAAGCCAAACCCCAAGATTCCTTTGGATAAATGGAATCTACAGGTATATATGTCAGACATACTTGAGTAGAGAACGGATTGGCTAACTCTTGTTACAGATTCCAACTCGATTTGAGGAGAAACCACTTCGCCGCATCTCTGTAAACAGGTACTGCAAATACACCAATGATCAAAGTCCTTCCTTAATGCTAATTTGCTTGCTAGCTTTGGATATGGCGGTACTAATGCTCATGTCATTGTCGATCGCGTGGACGAGCACAACCACAGTAACGGCACAAACGGTACCAATGGTGCCCATCACCACAATGGCACCAACGGCTCAAATGGCCATCACCACAATGGCACCAATGGCACCAATGGTACTAATGGCTTCCATGATACTGAGAGTATATCCGACATTGTTTCAGACAGACCTCGTGTTTTCGTGTTGAGTGGTGCCGAAGAGCAGAGCTGCCATCAAAATGCAGAGCGCCTTGCACAATATTTAACCAGGCTTCCGGCATCTCTGCTGGAGGACTCGGATGATTTTCTCGACAAGCTGGCTGTTTCGGTCAATAAGCGTACTATTCATGATTACAGTGCTTCTGTCATTGCTTATGACGGAGAGGACTTGCTTGCACAACTTGATGTCCTGCAGCAGACTCCTGTCGCAATCAGAGCACCTGTCAAGGGAGGAGCTCGCATTGGTTATGTCTTTGGAGGTCAGGGAGCCCAATACTATAACATGGGTCGCGAAATGATCAAGTCTTGGACACCTTTCCGTCAATCTCTGGACAGAGCCAATGCTCACCTCAAGACCATGGGATGTCAGTGGGATCTTCTCACGGAGTTGAGCCATGATAAGGCCCAGGACTCTCATGTGGATGAGCCAGAATATGGACAAACTCTCTCAACGGCAGTTCAATTGGCTTTAGTCGACACGCTGGTCGCTACGAAGATGCGTCCGACATCAGTCGTCGGTCACTCGAGTGGAGAGATTGCTGCAGCTTACGCTGCTGGTGCCCTCTCATTTGAAGACGCACTAACAGTGGCGTATCATCGTGGTCGTCTTACATCACAGTTGATCCGTACTGGCATTTCTGGTGGCATGCTTGCTGTGGGCTCACCACCTGAGGCAGTCCAGGACTACATTGAGCAGATCAAGGCAACTACCAAAGCCAATGTCAAGATTGCTTGCTACAACAGTCCTGCGAGTGTCACACTTTCTGGTGACAGCGAAGCTATTAATGCTATTGCCGAACTTCTCCAGGATGATGATGTTTTCAATCGCAAGTTGAAGACACAGGGAGCTGCTTATCACTCACAGATGATGCATGCGATGGAGGAGGAATATCGATCAGCCATCGCGCACATCCAACCACGCCCCGTGGATGCATCAGTTACCATGATGTCCTCACTACTAGGAAAGAAACTACCAGGCGGTTTCTTGTTGGATGGAGATTACTGGGCTCGAAACCTGGTGTCGCCAGTTCTCTTCGCTGGAGCTCTCAGAGGCATCATGGTAGGCGATGAGCATGAAGGTTCATCGCAGCATAGTCCCCAGGTCGATATCCTCCTCGAAATAGGCCCTCATGCGACAATGCAAGGTGCAGTCAAGGAGACATTGAAGGGACTAGGATCTTCGGTTCGCATTCAATACCTGTCTTGTCTCAAAAGAAAGGCAAGCGCAGCCGAAAACATGCTACGCACCCTGGCTGACCTGTTTGCTCTGGGTGCCTTTGTTGATCTTCATTATGCAAACGCTGGATTCCGCACAAACTTGCCCCCTATCTTGAAAGACTTGCCGCCGTATGCCTTCAACCATGACCAACGTCTCTGGCATGATGGCCGCATATCCCATGAGTTCACCCACCGCCAGTTCCTCCCTCATGAGCTTCTGGGTAACCTGTCCGCCGATGTCAATCACACTGAGCCCAGATGGCGTCGTTTCCTGAGACTCAAGGAGCTTCCTTGGTTGCAACATCACATCGTGCAAGGCCAAGTCATCTTCCCAGCAGCCGGTTACCTGGCAATGGCCATGGAGGCGATGGGTCGTTTCACGGCATTTGAGACCGAGAATCAGTCCAAGGCAACTGCCGGTTATTCATTCCGCAACACTAGCTTTTCGAAAGCGCTAGTACTCAGAGAGGACGATGCGGACACTGAGATCTGCCTATCGCTACGACCCGAGGCAAGAAGCGCAAGGAACTCATGGCAGGACTGGAAAGAGTTCCGAGTCTTTTCGATATCACCTGGTAAAGGGTGGAGTGAGCATTGTCGAGGCCGCATTCGCGCTGTCGTCGATCAAGGCATTCTCGCAGATGCTCTCAGGGACACAACTGGAGTCAAGGACCGCATCGCCGCCTCCGTTCCTCACCACATCACCTCCAATCGATTGTACGCTACTGCACGTCAAGTCGGCATGGAATGGTACGCTCCATTCGACAACGTCGTGAATCTTCAAGCAAGAACCGATTTGAGTGTGGCCACCAACAGAATGCCAAATTTGTTGAGCTCGGCTCATCCATTTGGGCCGTCTACGTATGTTGTGCATCCAGGTATGCTTGATTCAACTCTTTTCCATGGATTGGTCGCCAGTGTCCTAGTTGAGCAGGAGGTCAAGGCGCCTGTGGTGCCTACTTTCCTTGAACAACTTACTATCTCAACTGCTATCCAAGTTCCTGAAGGAGCAGAGTTGCGTACCTATTCTGTGTTTCGCGAAGAAGGCTCTTGCTGGAGCGCCCAGGTTGAGTCGAACGGAGAGTCTGTCATAAGCTTCCATGGATTAAGGACCGCTCAACTTCCCAGCGATGTAGTAACCACTCGGCCTCATCAATTGGCACACAGCCCAGAGTGGGTAGGCCATTATCCAAGCATGACACGGGAACAGATCGTCGACACTTGCATCAACTCAGTCCCTGCTGGATCTGCTAGACAACGCAATATTGTTCTCTACGCTGATGTTCGAGCTCACGTGGAACGGGCTCTCAGCCATGTTCAACCAGACCAAGTTGCCTCTGGTCATGAGCAGTCTTGGTACAACTGGATGAAATCATTTTTGGCTACAGAGCCCGATTCTGCTGATGTCGTAGCCGAGGCTAGAGAGGCAACAAAGTCGGAAAAGTTTGTTGGTTTTGACGCAGTCAAGATTATTGGAGAGAATCTCGAGCAGCTCCTAACAGGCGAGGTCACCTCTCTTTCACTCTTGTCCACCGATGATATGCTCGAAAGACTGTACTCAGAGGAACGCAATCAACGTTGTTATACACAGATTAGTGCCTATTGCAAGGCTGTCGGCATGTATAATCCAGCTTTGAAAGTGCTCGAGGTTGGAGGTGGTACAGCTTCCGCTACCCTACCCTTGCTACAAGCATTGTCTCATCAAGGCCATCCGTTGGTTGCGCAGTACGACTTTACGGATCTTTCTACAGCTTTCTTTGCCGCCGCCCGCGAGCGCCTGGGCCAGTATGGTCAGAATGTCAATTACGAGGCCTTTGATCTCGCCCAGGATCCTGAAACTCAAGGTTTTGAACCTGGCAGCTACGATATCATCGTTGCATGCAATGTCGTTCACGCTACTCCCAGCATCGCATCATCTCTGGAGCATATTCGTCAACTCCTTCGTCCAGGTGGAACTCTGGTACTTATGGAGATTACCAACGGTGATCCCTTCTACCAACTCATCTTTGGTTCTCTTTCCGGGTGGTGGTCCGGTGTTGACGAAGGACGCGAATCCACAGCTATTCTATCAGAGGATGACTGGAAGCATGTGTTGGCAGAACAAGGCTATCAGTCAGATCCAATCATGGTAGGCGACTATGCTACATCCGAAGGAGGCACAATTAGTGTCATCTTTGCCAAGACTCCTGTCGAATCTCGACGTGATCATCTCAGTGAGACTTCCCTACATTTCGCGACTGGTCTATTTGCCGATTCGTCAGCAGGCTATCTTGACAATGTCTCTGAGCACCTCGGACAGAGATCCGAGCTTAGCCTGCGACAAATCACGACTGGCAACTTGGACAGCATACAGGGTATCGACAACACTGTGGTGGTGATAGATCCTGAGACAATTGAGGCTCTCGCGGGCCGCATGGACGCATGTCTATGGGAGAAGTTCCAAAAGTGCGCCTTGTCCTGCAAGGGTTTGCTCCTAGTTTCACGAGGCGCAACTGGTAGCTCAGTTGTTCCTGAAGGAGCTCTTGCCGTTGGCTTCGCTCGATCTATGAGGTTGGAACAGCATGGCATTCGATACATCACGCTCGATCTTGACCCAAGTATCGATCACGACGCCAGTGAGTTGAGCCGGGTGCTAGCTCAACTTCTGACCTCGGAGACATTCGACTTTGATCGCACTATCTCTGATGCCGACTATGAGTTTGCTGAGCGCAAGGGACAATTGCACGTGAACCGACTATTTCCCAATGTCAAGCTTGAGGAGAGTGTAGCACACTCGACTGGAAGGAGCAAGCCTGAACAGATAGAGTTTCTGAATACTTCACGTCCACTAAAGGTCGAGCTCGGCGTGGATGGACTGCTGGAAACCTTCCGATGGGTCGACGACCATCAACATGCGCGCGGCTTGGCACCAGACGAAGTTCGCATTGAGTGTCGTGCTGCCAGTATCAACTTCCGTGATGTTCTCATTGCTACTGGTGGACTCGGCGGTGCGGGAACCATGATGAACGACTGTGCCGGTACAGTGGTCGAGGTCGGCAGCAACATGGCGTCGCGCTATTCAGTTGGCGATCGAGTCTGCAGTTACTACGCTCAGTCTTACAACAACTACCCCATCGTCGATGGACAACATTGTGCAAAGATCCCAGAGAATGTCTCGTTTGCGCTGGGTGCTTCTTTGCCTATCGTGTGGGCAACGACATATCACTCACTTGTTAACGTGGCCAAGCTCAAAGCGGGAGAGTCCATTTTGGTTCATGCTGCTGCTGGAGCGGTCGGTCAAGCCGCTGTCATCCTGGCTCAGCACTTGGGTGCCGTTGTGTATGCCACTTGCGGTTCACAGGAGAAGCGCGAACGTCTTGAGAGCATGGGCGTTGACCCTAGCCATATCTTTACAAGTCGCTCTCCCGCATTCGGCCCTGCTCTTCGTGCGGCGACCAACAACAAGGGCGTCAATGTCATCTTGAACTCTTTGGCCGGTGAACTATTCCGAGAATCTCTGGAGTGTCTCACGTCTTTTGGTCGCTTCATCGAGATTGGTAAGAAGGACTTTCTCGATGATGCACTGATGCCAACCAAGTTCTTGCTTCAAAACATCACCTTTGCATGTGTTGATCTGGTGCAAATGATCAATGAGGACAAGCCACTTGTTCACCAGTTGCTCAATGATGTCGTCGAATTAGTGGCAAGCGGACAATTGAAAGACGAAGTAAATCTACAGCTGTACAAACTTGGAGAAATCGAGTCTGCCTTCCGCCTCATTTCGGCCGGAAAGCACATGGGCAAAGTCATCTTGACAATCGATCAAGGCGAGACTGTTTTGGTACGTGAAATATCTACTCAACTTTGAGAAATGCATACTAATACGACGAAATGAACAGGCTCTTCCAGCAACCCCCAACATTCCAAAGCTTCTGCCGGATGCCACCTATCTTTTGGTTGGCGGTTTCGGTGGCCTTGGAGTTCGTCTCATCAGATGGCTTGCTTCGAGAGGGGCAAAGACTATTGTGACCATGTCTCGATCTGGAGCCAAGTCCCCTGCTGCAAAGACATGTATGGAGGAGATGGACAGCCAAGGCGTGAGAATCATTGCCAAATCTTGCGATATTTCCTCCAAGAATGCTCTACAAGCAGTGGTAAAAGAACTTGAGGATGCCGACGGGCTGGCCCCAGTTCGCGGTGTCATCAATGCCGCCATGGCTCTCGACGTGAGTAGTCCAATGTGCCATTCGATTCTCTACAGTAACTAACTTATGCGATAATAGGATGCCATGTTTGATCAGATGACCCATCAGCAATGGGTGTCATCTCTAGCACCTAAGGTCGCGGGTACCCGTAACCTGTATGAGGTTCTGCCAAACGACATGGACTTTTTTGTCGTTTTGTCTTCCATTGCTGGAATCATCGGTCATCAAGCTCAGGCAAACTATGCAGCAGCTTGTACTTTCCAAGATGCTTTCATGCACTATCGCCGAAGCCAAGGTCGAGCCTCATTTGCTATCGATGTTGGAGTCGTTAGCGATGCTGGCTTTGTCAGTGAGGCTCCGGCTGTCTTTTCCAACATGAAACGCCAGGGCTTCTCTTTCATCTCAGTCGTTGAGCTTCTTGCGACGCTCGATTATGCTCTTAGCAACGACGGGCCAGATTGCCAAGCTAGCATTGGTGTGATGGCTGAGGCTAGCCCGAACAACGCTGAATGGTTGGAGCAGAGACGCATCTCGCATTTGGTCAAAGACTCTGCTAATGGTGCGCCGGGCCTGAGCGACGGTAGTGGCAGTGACGCAGATCACATCGGCCATATTAGGAGTGCAAAGACAGCCGAGGAGGCTCTCGAAGCTGTGGGACAAGCGGTTCTAGCTGAGTTGAGCAAGTTGACCGTCACTCCAGTGGATCGCATCCTTCCTCACCGGACGCTTGATTCCTACGGTGTTGACTCACTGGTGGCGGTGGAGTTGCGAAACTGGGTTGTGGCAATTGTAGCAGCGGACCTCTCTCTTCTCTTGATTCGTGAGTCTAGGAGCATTGAGGAACTCATCCACTTGGTGGCAGGCAAATCAAGGTTGGTCCCAGCCAAGCTTCAGGAGGCTGTCTCGAAGTTGGCTTGAAATTTAGTTATATGATGATGCATATTGAGTATGTAGAAATGTCTTTGGAGGTTTTTATCTGTCGGAATTGGTAATTTTCTTATTTCCTCGACTATGACAGCTCATATAACGTTCGTGATCCCTGGTTTCCCGGGCTCAGGGTGTCAGAAAAGTCGACTTTTACAAGCATAAGAGACCAAATTATTAGGTCACCTTATGCTGCTTACATTAGGCGTCTTAGACTACTTGTTTCTATACCCTAAAACTCATGAGGCCAACTTTTCTGCTATCCACTAGCCAGGCTTTTTCTAACATGCTACAATTTTGATCTACACCTTCTGCCACACACTCAAAACACAAATAGACCGTTTCTCAAGACAGAGCAACGATATTGGAATAATACAACATCATGAACTTGATAATTACTTGTACAGTAAAGCAGTAAACTCACGGATATACAGAGCAAGATCCGATAAAATCCGTAGGACCTACGTAGCCGTGTAAGCTCACACCCCATAGGGTAGATGAGGCGACAACAGGGGTTATCTCGGTCCAGTCTAGAGGATGCCCTGGCGGGTATAATCAAGCCCTGACCCGGAATAAACATCAAAGGTCTTGACAGACTTGATTAGCCAATAAGGCTCACGTCTAAACGACGTTTAGACGCCAATCAGAGTATCTATAATGGCCAGACGTAAAAGAGCCATTGAAAAGTATGTTAGTCTTGTGACTCCTGTAGCGGTTTAATCATAATAATGGGGGCACGTCAAGTATGTGTCTACTAAGTCTGGGCTGCATTGATTCAGTATGAGTTTCTGGTTCTTGGGTTCAGGCATGATTGGCTAGAATGAAAGTGAGACAATGTTCTATACCAACCAGTCGGCCGAGACAAACCTTGGCATAACCAACCCCAGATAAACAATAATACTACGGTGCATTTATCCAGGCTGTCGGAAGGCTTTCCATTGCAATGGAACTGAGATTATGCTCCAATTGAAAATTTTGTGTCACCACTCCACTGATATGTACGACTTGCGACATACGAAGGATCCAATGTAAACTTTCTCGCTATATACGATCCTATCGCTTGTGCATCTCGAGGACAGGGGTCAGTGTTAAAGCGGGACGGGCCAGGATAGAATTTGTAACGTTGTCTTTAGAAAGGCAGTCATATTCACATGCATTGGCACCCTTGTCTTCCTCTGCACGTCGCCAGAACTATCCTTAGAGCCGGAGAATATGTAGGAATACTCCGCACAGACGGATTACATACTGATGCCGCATTAGATGATATGAGATCTGGGCCTCAATATCGGCGCTCCATAGGTAGTGTGGGAGCTTTATGGCCAGGAGCAATAGCCAACTTGAAAACCTCCATCCTACCTACCTAGTCAACTATGTATCGAGATTTCTTCACAATATAGATACACCATGTCTACATGTGTAGAGGAAAGTCCCAAAAAGTCCCTCCGAGTCACTACCACACTACCAGGGCAGGTTCTCGTATTGAGACAACATCTCTTACATGCCTACTTACATGCCTACCCACAGTAAGAGGTGTCAAGCCTTGTGGTTGTGGAGTCCTACCAAGTCCACACACACCTAGGTTCTGGGCCTAAGACTTCAACATCACTTTGTTCAGCTAATAGCTGTAGCTGAAATCAAGGTCACTGTTTGGTGCCTCTCAGGAATAGACGATACAGACTTACATATGTTGCTATACTATTCTTAGTCGGTTTGGCATGGCAAACTTAAAGCTCCACAAGACAAGCTGTGGACGTAGTAAGCAGATAGTAGTATGTGTTAATTCCCTCAGCTCCCCCGTCTTTCCCATAACTACCTACTCATATCAGACTCTTGCAAGGTCTCATACATCAGAGAGAGCCCTCTCGAGCAACGAGATGTCCTTTTTTTTCCTGCCTATAGGAAGCATGTACGCACTGTTTTGGTGACTAATAGGCTACCTGGTTTAGTAGTTCTTTTGGATGACAAACGATGGAGGTGCATACAATGGATGTCTGACATCTCCTGATATGCAATGCAGAGCCACTGAAGCTTGCATGTGTGCAACATGTATCCTGGATATGTCCTTCAAAGTCCGTCGGCGAAGGATCAACAACCTTGAGGTTTGAGGATATTCAGACTGCCGGCTTACTATTGCACGTTCGGGACCGGATGAGATTGGCCTGGTCAGGCTTGCCAGGATCATGATCGGTAAGTGGATTGGAATGAAGCCATTCAGGTCCCTGATGAGGAAAGGCGGGGTTTGAGACCTCCCTTAAGCGGTAATAGAGGCGGGTTCGACTGCGGCACAGCAACGCTAAGGCGGAGCTGCCGAAGCGGCTCATCGAGGCCGGCTCCTGCACCCGTCGTCAACGGGCTTGTGGAAGTTGTGACATTCTAGTCTAGTCTATGTAGTTAGCTACATGTTCTGCTCTACAGAAGATTGAAGGATGCCTAATTGTAGATGCCAGGCCTGGTTCGAGCGGATGCGTGACATCGCTTAACCCCTTGTAGTGAATCCTTCTACTTCGGAGCACACTTCTAAGAATGAAAGAGGCAGACACGTGTCGGATGATGGAATTTTTTTCTGAATTACCGAACAATTGGAACAACGTATATGTATGGAAGAGTAAGCCTAATAGTAGATGCTAGATTAGACATAATCTTGATGCACAGTGATCCTGGAACTAAACAACAACACTGTCAACAGATCGCCAAAACAACCCTGCCCAGAGCAAAAGCATGGAGCTCGTAAGTTTAAGTTCAATGCGTTTTCGCAAGGGTACCTATGCTAATGGGGTTCATTGTGCAGCCAACATATGCCGTTTCACAATCTCTATTGGCATCACGATCTGTCTCTTCCCCACGTGGAGACCAACCGGTACGAGCAGCAGCAAACGGAACCCAAAGTCAAAGTCAAGGTGGACAAAATGTGACAGGCAAAAGAAAGAGGACAAACCCTGGATATCCCCCAAGAGAATCTCCAAAGGGGTCCAGCTCAAGGTGTAATGGACTTGTAAGTCTTCAAGTCCACAAACATGTGTACTACAACTAAACTCACGTCTTTTGCAGACACAATACGCAGTCCCAGCATCTTTTCAGTCGCCGCGGATAGTCCAATATTCTCCTCCAAACCAAACATTACGAACCCCGCCATCCAACGACATCGATGACCAGTCGTCTGTAAACTCTCGATCAGAATCAGTATACCCAATACTTGGAGTCCCTGGGACTGTCACACAAACACAAGAGCAATTGCAATTGCACGCTGCCAGAATATCGGCTTCCCATTTTCTAAACCATGTCCCCAACTTCGGATACCACTCAACCGACAAGGATGCTGCCATGAAGCAAAACTACTTCTCAGGTGAGTACGTCACTACTGACTTCCACGAGTGCCCTATTGACTTTGTGATGTTGGCAGACTCGACTTTCTTTCCAAGCCCGGCCATTACAGATACATGGGGAGAACTGCCTGCTCCAGATCTATCTTGGGAAACTACCACGAGACCACACAGTCCTGGAAACAGAGCTACACCGACGATCGACAAACATGTATCGGTGACAGCTTTTGAGGCAGCTCTAGAAACAGGCGAGCTCGCATCCGACAGGAGTGTTCAAGATACATATGATGCTACCAGCACCACGGAGGATAACCACCCCGAAACTCCAGCGTCTATCCAAGATGGCTTATCACAAGTTCTCAAGGCTGTTGAAGCGGCTGGTTTCGATAGCCTGGACAGTGCCGTCATCGCATACTATCAAAGATCATCCAAAGGCAACGAATGGCTCCGACAGGAACAGAGACTAAATCGTATGCGACGACTACCTGTTCTCTTGAAGGAGCTCCATCTTGCAGCACAAGGCTGGGGTCAGTGGGAGCGGAGGAACTTCCAGGAACAAATCATCAAGAGCACAGAAGACATTCTCTTTGCTGAACTACAAGACCACCTTGCGACGAGGCGGAGTACTCCCCACGGCTCACCATGCAGTATTGAGCAGAGAGGTCAAGCCCGTCAGCACATGACTGAACATGACACAGATCCAGAAGCTGAGGTAAGTCCACAATAAGCATCAAACCCACCATGCAGAACGTCGATCATACTGACTACAAGTACAGCTTCCCAACACATGGACATTGCTTACATCTCTTTCGACAAGATACAGCACCATAGCTTCCCAAGACTTGCAAACCGATATGCCGAGATTGGTCAGCAACTTTCTTGCGGCCGGTACTGCATTGAATAGTTGAAGCGTTTGGCTCTAAAAAATAATAAATATTTACCTTAATAAACGCACCGGTAGATTGCCTGTACCAATGTATAGTTTTATGATAGATCACATGGGACCAAGGGCCATTCCTATAGGCCGCCAATTTCGTATGCAAAAGTGATTACAGTGCCTAGAGTCTGTACAAGCGGATATATAATAGAGCTAGGTGAAGACAGGGGCCTGCACAAGATGGCATTTTACTAGGTTGAGTAAATGCTGCACACCAACTTACTCTGTCCGTTGCAATAACCAGTTCGAGTCCATCTATACTTATCCTATGTAGTAGATACATTAAAACACTGGCATAGTGGAACAATTGGTAGTTTGGATGATTTGGCAAGACTCACTCTAATTGAGTAGAAGTCTGCACATTATCTTCACCTTCAATCTCGACAGAGTTACCCATCGAGCGGTTTCTATTCATCGCCTTATTTTGTCTACCACCATCGCGAATGCTATCTTCTTGGCCTGCTCCAATACCCGTAGTTTGAGGGAAAACTTGTGCCCATAACCAAACGGCCTGATTGAAGACTCGTTCGCATGCCGATGTGTCCGCTCGTCCATTACCTTTCATTTGATCCATGGCAAGCTCATCGACAATTGACTTACAAACATCCACAAACCGACCAAAGTTTTCCGACTTCCAGTTCTCGATGAACGCTTCCCGGAGGGCGGTTGTGTGTCTATCCTTACGTGTGGCTTGGCCGCTATATGCGCTTGGCGATGCACTCGACGGCAAGCTGTAGGACGGAAGGGAAAAATAGCTGCGTTCTGTTGCTGATATCGATTGGGCAACAAATGAGCCAGCGTATGAGAAGGAATTGTAGAAGAGCTGAACGCGTGTCAGGTCAGCCTGCATTCAATTCAAAAGCATCGGTCATGAAGCAGCTTACAATCTCGACAGCCCATAGCAATACCATGCCCTCAAGTAACGTGGCAGACGCGCATGATGCACTGTTGAACAGATCAATGAAGCTCTTGGTAGCTGGCCTCGGTTCATCCAAGCCCACTTCGAGTCCATACTCGCGCTTGGTAGCTTCGAGGAATTCCAGCTCTTTCTTCATGTTAGTTACGGCTGAGCAAAGCAGGTCCAGGCACCGAAACGTTGAGTCGTGTTCCAGATTCCCGGTTTCTGGTATACGGATCTTGCCTATTAGCGCTCCAGTGAAAGGCACAAGGGATCGTGAGATGTATCCAATCTGGGCCAGCCATTGATTGAAGGCATTCTCACTCAGCGATCCAGAGCCTGCATGTGCCAAGAAGCTGTGTTGAACAGCATTGATTAACAGATCCTCAGACTGTCCCAGTAAATGTTGGGCCAATGAAGGCGGTTCTGGGCGTTGGGACGCACGAGATGGCGAAGGCCGTGAATAGTGACCGACTGGCACCGTTCCGCTTGGAGGATGATTTGAAAGATGACGGACCATGAGGTCAGGGTGTGGTCTGGTACCATTCCAAATAGCGGGAGGTTGGTGTTGCTGCACATTGTGAATCAGGCTTCCGCTGGCCAACAGCTCTTCCCCCTCATCTGTCGCAAGAAAATCCTTGCATTGCGTCAAATGATCTGCTTGCCGAGTTGCATTTTTCGCTCGAACAAAGCCGCAGCTTCTGCATCGGACTCTTGCGCACTGCTTTTCGTCAGACTATTGTTCAAAGGTTCCTTGTTGGTATGCATGTTGGTCACACCTTGTGATCAAGACTATCATCAAAGAACTCGTCAAAGTACTTGCTCATGTCAAGTGTTGATCGTATCCGTTGCATGGTAGGGACTTCTTGATCTGGCCTCAGATCGAGATTCGAGTTGTCAAAGCCGTAAGAGTCAGCAAAGGCTCTCCTGCCAGTGGCGTTGTATGGGTTTGTTGGAGCCAATTCTTGACCATTTCCTGCCGCCCTCCACGCCACGTATTCCGGGCAATTCTGGAGGTGCCCCTGAAAGTCTTGTCAGTCTGGCTTGGGCGATCAGAATTGGGGTCCAAAAGATTCTAACCTTTTTGCGGCTTAGGACCTTTGCACTCCCTTTCCAGCGTTTGCAGTGTAAGCATTGAACGGTGTCTCCTAGATTGGGACTATCGACGGGTCCAAACTGTGACATCTCTTAACGAATATTCTTCCGAGACGCCATGGGCCTGCATGATACATACCTGATCGTGTGTGTAGGTATCCGCTGGGCGGGGCATGGTATCCTGGAGACGTTCCAACGGCTCAATCGACGAGGGAATGGATTTATATCGTGTCAATTACAAGATATAAACATTAGCTGTAAGTGTGAATGTAAATGTAAATGTACATGCACTTATACAAGGGCCGTTCCGTTGCCACAGCTAGAGTAAAAGGAAGGGGTGGGTCGCTAAGGAAGACTACCAAGGTGTGTATGTAGGTAGGTAGTAGCTTTGGATCTTTCATGCAGGTGAAACAACCTAGCTAGCTGTGGCCTGGCCATGGCCGATGTAAGCGTAACGGCTAGTTGTGTTATTTACCTGTTATTACAAATGATCCTCGTACATTAGCGGATACTGCCGTTACGGGTATCAAGTGCCGTTGTCAAGCATTAATTAATCCTAGGGCTACTAGTATGAGGATTGTCATCCTTGTCAGTTCGGTTGAGGTTCGGTCAACCATGTACCTGGTGAACTGACCATCTACTTCTCTCTTCCAAGCCTCCACCTCGCACTCTGTATCACTAATCAGAGTCTTGTAGGCTGAAGCGTTTTGTCAGATCCAGGATGGCACCATCAGGTTAGGCTCATTGACCGGGTAAACAGTCTCACAGGATAACAAAACGGTTCAACCTCTCTAGATCATGACAATTGTAGTTGTGGGCATCACGTTTGGGTAATTTAACAGTATTGGTATTTTTGGTCTGTCTTTAAATGCGAGAATGAACTGCTGTACAATACGAGTTGAGTTGAGTTTTGTTTTCATCTTCCACTTCAACTCTAAGGAGCAAGAGGCTCGCCGTCCTTGATCTTCCTCGCGCCGTACTTCTCGAGACGGATACCCTGGATAGCGATAAATCCAGTGGTGTCCTGAGGAGTCCAGTTCATGTCGAGGGTGTCCATGCTGCTCTCGTCCTCGGAGTAGAGGTTGGAGGTCTCGCTGGATCGTCCGACGACGTAGGCGTTACCCTTGTAGGCGACAAGGCTCACCTTACCCTCAACCTGGCGCTGAGAGAACTTGATGGCGTGCTCGACAAGCTCACGCTCAGGGCTGAAGTACATGCCTGTTTGGGAGTTAGAACATCAAAGCTAGGTGCTATATGTGAGTTTTGCTAAATATGACTGACCGTTGTAGATGCAGGCAGACCAGTCCTGAGTAAGACGGTCACGGATGGCTCGAACCTTGGAGTCAAGGACAAGTCCCTCAAGGTCGATGTGGGCCTGTCGGAGGATGGTGAGACCGGGGGTGTCTGTGGAACTGGCGTTAGTGGTGTTTCTACGTGACTGAACTAAATCTCGTCACATACCGTAGCAGCCTCGGCTCTTGAGACCTAAATATTGTTAGCAATTGATACAGTTGACGTTCAAATCATTCATATCCAAGGTCTACTCACCAATGAATCGGGACTCGACAATGTCGACACGTCCAATACCGTTGATTCGGCCGATCTCGTTGGCCTCCTTGAAAATCTCGAGAGATCCAGTGATGGTCTTGCCACCAACCTCAAGCTTGACGGGAACACCCTGCTCGAAGTGGATAACGAAGGGGGTAGGCTCATCGGGGGCCTTCATGGGGTCTAAGGATGGATGTTAGCATCTCCTAGTCCTGATGATATCCAAGTCCAACTTACCAACAGTGCGCTTCCACATGTCCTTGGGGGGCTCAAGCTCGGTTTGCTCGAGAATCTGACAGAGTTAATACGGGACACGAAACATCTGAGAATCGTAGGGAAGCTTACACCGGCCTCGTAAGAGCAGTGGATGATGTTGTCGTCCATAGACCAAGGGGCCTTGGGGGTAGAGCTGACGGGGATGTTCTGCTCGGAGGCGAACTTGAGCAGATCGGCACGTCCACTATACGGTCGTCAGTTTGGTCGCGAGCGAGCAATTGGGGAGAGTAACGAACGCGAATCGGTTGTAGAACTCAGGCATGCGCCAGGGGGCGAGAACCTTGAGGGTAGGGTCGCAAGCCTTCCATGCGAGCTCGAATCGAACTTGACTAGAGAGATGTAAGTACTATGCTAGATTTATGTTGAAAAGAGAGACGTACTCGTTCTGGAAGCGTTAGTTAGCATGAGAAACTTGACTAGTGGAATTGATCAACTTACACCCTTGCCGGTACCTAATCAGATAGGAAAACCCGTATTAGCAAATTCTCTATACAGAAAGCTAGCTCTGAAACTGAACAAAAGGTCGCTTACACCCGTGGCTGAGAATTGTGCAGTTGTGCTCCTTGGCGACCTTGACCATGGCCCTGGCGATGACGGGGCGAGCAAGACTGGTTCCGAGGAGGTCTTGCCGATGTTAGCTGAATCTGGACTGAGAATATATAAGTCGGATGTCGCATCTTACATCGGTCCTCGTAGATGGCGTTGCCTGTAGGGTTCGAGTGTCAGTGAGCTGTTGAGCAGCCAAAACGAAAGGGGTCGGACGTACACTGGACAGCAGGCCAGACAAGCTCGTCGATAAGCTCCTGCTGAACATCGAGGATGATCATGCGCTCAGCGCCGAGCTTCTCAGCCTTGACCTTGACGGCATCAAAGTCCTCCTCCTGACCACAGTCGGCAAGGAAGCAGACAACCTGGTAGCCCTGGAGGACCAACCATCGGAGGATGGTGCTGGTGTCAAGACCTGTTATATCGTGAGCATCAAAGTTATGGCCTCATGTTTAAGCTTGCTCGACTTACCACCAGAGTAGGCACTGAATTGGGTCAGCTATCTACCAATTGACTACCTATGACAGTAGCTGGAGGAGGACTTACAGGCAAACACGTTCGGGAGCCATTGTGATGATTTCTTGGTATCAAAATACGACCTGAATAGGCAAGTGCGAGAGATGGACCCAAAAGTTGATATTGGGCAGAATGGAAGTCGGCAAAGGTGCGGGCAGAGCAGAACCTTAGAATAGTATCTCCAGCTCCGAAGACGGACTCCTCCACTCGAGTCATGTTTCTTTTTTGTGGGGGCTCCCCGATATCAGGGCCTCTCAACCCTACCCATGTCTCAGGCCTCGAAGGTTTACTGGGTTTACTGGAGGCATTGATTAGCTATCGAGGTTGTTGAGTGGTGAATGAATCGTGTAAAGATGCATTTACATCATTGCAAGTTACTCCCTCTCCAGTCAGTACTCAGATTTAGTCTGGATATTTACGTCTTGGACGAGAACAAGAGAAGCAAGACCAAGTATTTCAATGCTACAAATGAGTATCCATCTTTTCGATATTTCTCTTCCATGATACGACTATACCCGTATCAGCCGAGCCCAGCGCCACTGCTATACAATGTCCCCTTCCCATGAGCAAGAGAAAAAAAAAAAGACCCCTCAAAAGGCGGGAGCTTAAAAGATTAGTAGCAGTAGCACCAGACCAGCACCAGTGGTGGGGGAGTATCAGTGACGTATAAGCAGATAAGTCCAGCACCCCGCAGCTAAAGGCCCGCGTGATAAGCGATAAGCCGGCCTCAAGCGATAAGCCGTTCAACTTCTCCACATATTTCCCCGGACACACGGCGAGTCATCCAAGCTTGGTATTCAACTATTCATACATCAACAGATCAAGGGCAACAATATTGCTTGCGCCCAGCCCGTCTGGCTCACTATGCTACCATGATTACCTCTTCCGCAAGGTCAATTCGGCAACGCATGCCTACCGCTTCTATAATTATCCGGTCCCATTCTCAACCCAGCTTACAACAATGTATGTCTCAATGGAAAGGACCTAGACAGTCCCAATGGATCTACAGAAACACAGCCACTGGCACAGCATCAAGACGGAGTATACATTCTCAAAAGGTAACAGATGATGAAATTGCGACTCTTGCCCGTCTACACCAACATCCATTGTGCCTAGCAGACCTGGTGAGGTATGTTTCAACACAACCACTTTCATCTACATGAACTAATCAAATCCAACCACATGTAGACACGGCCGTCCACCTCTTTCATCCGAATCTCTACTCTCCTCCGCCAACTTCGCACTCTCCCTCCTCCCAGTGCGCCTCGCCCACCGTATCCAAGCTCTGCGCAACCTCCCCTACATCGTCGTCGCGAACCCAAACATCTCCCGCATATACAACAACTACCTCCATTCTCTGTCCATCCTCCTCCCCTACTGGCACGCGACCCGCGAAGGACGGCCAATCTCGACCCAAGAGGATGAAGTACATTTCACCAATGTCCTTGCCGAGCTCGTGGCGACGCATACGGATACGATCCCCATTCTCGCAAAGGGCTTTCTCGAATGCCGACGATACATATCTCCCGAGGAGGTAACTCGATTCCTCGATCATCACCTCCGCGCTAGAATTGGTACACGACTTATTGCAGAACAACACATTGCGCTGCACTTTAGCTCCCAGCCGCATTTCGACCCGAGTGCTAGTCCAACGCCGTGCCCTGAGCATCCTTCATACATCGGAGTTATTGACACAGCTCTTCGTCCAGCGCAGATAGTAGAATCATGCGCTGGCTTCGTCGCCGATATTTGCGAGCTCCGTTATGGCGTACGACCCCTCCTCTACATCCGCGGCGAACCAGATACGACTTTTGCATTCGTGCCTATGCATCTCGAATACATCGTCACTGAGCTTCTCAAGAATGCCTTCCGCGCTACAATCGAGAACAGATCCAACGAGCCCGTTATCGTAACCATCGCTCCAGAGCCAGCTCTACCTAAAGATCCTTCGACGTCCAATTTAAGCCCATCTGCGGAGAACAAACTAGGTGACACGAATACCGACAGCATTCGTCCTCTCGATGACAACGCTCCGGGTGTAACAATCCGTATCCGCGACCGCGGTGGCGGCATCCCGCCAGAGGTCACACCTAATATTTGGTCATACTCGTTTACAACCTTCTCCGACGACGTTGACGACTTTCCTGGAGACGCCAACGGTAATGATGGTGGGCTTAGCGCCATATCAACCGCTAGTACTGGTGGTAGCTCCATCGCGGGTCTTGGCTACGGACTGCCCCTAAGCAGGGCTTACGCGGAATATTTTGGTGGGGGAATTGCGGTACAGAGCCTGTATGGATGGGGAACAGATGTGTACTTGCGTTTGAAGGGCGTGGGAAATTTGGATAAGCAGCAGTAGATAATGATTCCATTTTGGATATAAGTGAACGACTTGATAGGTTACCGTGGTACAGCGACAGGAGAATCAGCCAAGACATGCCAGAAGGTAGAATAATTCAATGATTGATCAATTATCGAGCTCAACTTCAGATCACCAGCGAACCATAATATCAGTCAATAAGATTCGACAAGTTGAAGCCGCAACAAATGAGACGTCAGTTTGACAATAGATAGCATTAACGTATAAGTTATTTGAAAACCAATTGCGGTCCCAGCCAGCCATTGTACCATTAAGAGATGATAAGAGATGTAAACATTTTTACAGTAAACCAATAGTATAAAATTTCCAAGGAATGACTCCCATTTCTGCCCATTAATATCATCAAAACGCCTGCCAGTATTCTCACTTCCTCGTTTTTAAGAACACCTATGTTTCCATCATGCTCTAGCTTTCGCCAGCAACTCTGTCCAAGAACAAGTACAAGATGTTGCTGCGACACGCTGCGTAAACCCGCTACAAGGTATGTACCCAAGATTAGAGTATAAAAACAGTTCCAAATTTCCAAATTTCTCTAATATTCAAATCACATGTTCTCGAGCTCATGGTCGATCTGTCGATCCATAAATGTGCGACGCTCGCCAACAAGCTCGGTCTGAAGACGTTGTTCCACTAGGGCACGGACTTGCTTCTTGGTCACGGTATCGAGGTCAACCTCACAGAGGACAGAGCGGATTGACTCAACGATAGACATGTCAGTGGGGCCACCTTGAGCATGCTGGAAGTCGAATGACGACTGTGATCGCATGGCATCAGGCATGGGAGAACGGGAGCCACTGCTGAAGCCAAGAGCAGTACCTGATCGGCTGTGACTACCGCCAGCAGCAGGGGAAAGGTTGGCCTGGCCACGAAGGTTGGCAACACCAGGGTGCTGGCCAGGGTAATCTTGGTATGGTGACTGGCTGCGCATGTCATGCACACCTGTACCCATAGACATCATGGATTGACGGTGCTGCATGGGTGATTCTTGGAAGCCCATGGTGGATGTGCGGCCATTGTTGAAAGCAGGAGAAGGAGGCATGTAAGTGTTACGGCCGGGCATGCCAGTCAGGACAGAGCCCTGAGGACCGGCAGAGTACACAGACTTGATCTCATCAAGCTCGTAGTTGTCACCGTAAGAGTAATCAGTCTTCTCCTGGTAGCCGCCACGACGTCCGGGAAGGTTGTTGGCCATGGCGTAGTCGTCCCAGCGCTGCAGAGGGATAGAGCGAGGATCGAAGCCCTCATCATCAACAGCAACAACCTGCTTGTCACCCTTCTCTCCAATGACGATACGGGTGTTACCCCACGAGAAGTTGTCCTGGTTCCAGAAGGAGTAGAGGGGAAGGATGAAGGAGTAGATAGGGAAAGCAAGGATGTAGATGATCATCCATCCAATGTGTTGCCACTGTCTCTTGAGAATAAAGATGAGAGCCTGAAGACCGTAAACGGCACCAATCATAGCAAGAGAAATGTAGGGAATGGGTCCAGTACCGGTAGCCAGGATGTAGATGAGGTAACCAATGTAGACGGTGGTTGAGGGGAGAATGATGGTACCGAAAAGATCAATAAACACAACGAAGCGCATACTGAAACAGCAGAAACCACAGAGCTCCTTCAGTTGCATAAGTTCGACCAGGTTGTGAATGGTCGAGTTGATCCATCGTCGACGTTGAGACAACAAAACACTCCAAGATTCAGGAGCAGCAGTCTTACACTGAGCATCAGGGATAAACTTGTAGGACATCTCGGGGAAGTACTTGGTCATCAGGGTGGTGAGATAACGATCCTCACCAAGAGACAGAAGGTTCTTCTTGTGGAGGGTGTCGACATCGCAAACACTGTAATCCTTAATGACACCATCAGAGATAATCAGGGGCTTGCCCTTGTCAACACTTCGAAGACGGTACATGGTGAAACTGGGACTAGTTAGCTAGGTCAAAAACATTATGGTCAGGAAGAGACTTACCATCCAGGCAAACAAGTAACACTACCAAAGAGAGACTCGAAGGCCTTGGCAAGATGATGAGAAATGAAGTACTCGTAAACTTGGATCATTGTCCACCAAGTCTTTTCATCGTTCTCCAGGGCGGTTTCACCACAAATACCAGCAATCTTGGCGTCGTGGGCACAGGCGGCAACAAGACGGTTCAAGGCGTCTTCCTCAACACAGGTATCGGCATCAATCATGAGAAGGTACTCGTACAATTCAGGGTCCACACCAATAATGTTGTTGACCTGGTGGAACATCTCAAGCTCGAGGGGAGACATAGGAGAGCGGTGGTGGACACGGTTGAGGAAGCTCATGAGGAGAATCTGGGAGTCACGCTTTCCACGGTTACCAGGCTTAGACTTGGTCTGTTCAGACTCCTTGCCAACCTTGACAACAACGATGTACGGAACAACGTTGCCCTCAAACTCGTACAAACCAGAGTAAACTTTGCCGTAGTTGAGCTGCTCAGCACTATTGCCAACAGACTTGAAGGGAAGTGCAGGAGGATCAACCTTGGGGTCAACACCGAGAATGTCGAGAACAATCTTGGGTGTAGGACGATCGTTGCCTTCACCGACGACGACACCATCACAGATGACACAGATAAGTTTGCGCTTGTTGTCGTACTGAAGAGCCGTCAACGAGTCCAATGCCTTTCGAAGAGAATCTTCACCCTCAGTGTAGACGGGCACCTGGCAGATGACAAACTTATCCTGGGGTGAAGGGCGTCGCTTGGAACCAAACTGAAGAGCAGCAAGGAACTTGACAGCGGTGACGATACAGATGATGATAGCGAAGGCCAAAAGGAGCCAGTTGTTGACACGGCATCGAGGAGAGTCACGGAAATCGACAATACCCTTGTACGCAATGTTTTGAATGCACTGCCAACTGTTCTTAAGGTTGGCAGCCACAGTCTCATTCTTTGCGTTGGAAATGAGAAGGTCAAGATCCTTCTTGATGTTGGTACCGGGGCTGTTCTTCCACAAGTTGACCATGTCCTCGTTCAAGAACTTGTAGGTGTCGAAGTTGTCGTTGACGTCTAGGGTGTGGAGATAATCCGTAAGATCATAGATCTGGTTACCGTACATGACCCACGGGTGCTGCTCACTGCCTGAGCCCTGACTCTTAACGGTGCCTTCTCCCCAAACGAGATCACCATGGTAGTATTCTTTGATCTTGGGCTGGAATGTCTGCCAGAACCAGTCGGCGTTGTGAAGGGCACTGGTACGGTCGCGGGTGTAGAAGCCAGAGATATGCTGAGCAAGAGGGTTGGTCATAGTCTCGTTGTAGGTGAGTTGAACAGTCTCCTTGATGCCGAGGCCTCTGCAAGCTCTGTTCAGGGGGGGCATGAAGTAGTTATCCATAACCATACCAGCGAGGGGCAACATGTTCTGCTTGGTGGTCTTGATGCTAGTATCACTGTGCTGCTGTCGCCAGAAGTCGGTGATATCGTAAACCTTGCCGAAAATAGCAACCCAGAAAGCATCCTCATCTTCTGCATGACCAGCAACTTCCTTGACGTTCCATGCCTTGTTCGCGTTGGGGCACAAAAGCTTTCCGAAACCGATAATCCAGAAGATAATCATGCCGTTGAGGAGGAGGATAATGAAGAATAAAACGAGCTTTTCACGCCAAGCCATACGGACATCAGGTCGTCGCATGCGTCCAACAAACTTGAGAAGAGGCGAAGGAATCCAGAAAGTCAAGGCCCAAACGAACGCAACCCAAGCTCGTCGGCCAAAGGTCAGGGGCTTGGTTTCGATCTTCTTGTCCTTGGCGAGATCTCCATCAAGCTTACCAGTGAACTCTCCATCATCGTTATAGAATACCTGTCCCTTGTAGGTGTCGCCCTTGTTACCAAGGCCGTAGTCGCCGGTAGCGGACTGCGCATTGCGCATCGCAGACGGGGCAATCGAAGGTGCTGATTGAGGGTTCAGGTGAGGATGTTGGTTGAAAGTAGCTTGGCTCATGTTGCCCTGGCTGAAGTTGCGGGTATGCATGAGCTGATCATTGCTGCCGTTCATGCTGTTGTCCATGGCGGGAGCAGGGAAGAAGCCGCTGCCATTGGGTGGATTGGCGGAGTAGCTTGTATCAAAACCGGATGTGAACGGATTTTGTCCGATACTTTGAAGACTATGAGCGGGCTTGATGTCGAGCATGCTCTCTGCCTCCCACCAAGGACCCTCGCGGACCCAGATTCGCTCCTTGCCAATAAAGACTTCACCGTTGCTCCAGCCTCTCTCGAGCATCCAAGTCTCGATACCGTCCTTACCATCCTTACAGCCTAGTGCGCCGTAACGACCAACGAACTCGTCGACATCAAAATCGGCTGTGTAGTCGAGACTTCGGTTACGACGGTTGGCCCATTCAGGAAGACGCCAAGAACGAAGCTGTCGGGAAATGGTACCGGCTGACCACGCGGAGGTGATAGCAGGAAGGGTAGCCAAGTTGGCAGGAGAATCATCTGTGGGATGCAGAGCGAGATGGAACCAGGCACGGCTAGAGCTCAGAAGACCTGGTAGATCGAAACGACCAGCTCGGCCTAAGCTGATGCCTTGGCCCTCAACAGGGAACAACAGCTTCTTCAGGAAGCTGTCTTCTTCAGAAGCGTAGGCAGCCTTCTCCAGAATGACTTCTCGCTTCTCTATATCATGCTGGCGGTCGCGGCCCTGGGGACCAGTCATGATGCCCAGATCGGGCGCAACGTCAGCAACGGCTTGCTGCATCTCACGAACAACGGAAGATGAAGCCGGGTGGATCTCGACGCCATCCTCAATCATCTCAGCGTTGATTCCCAGAGTGTCGTCGAAAATGGTTCGCATGGCCAAAGCCCTGCCAAGAGCGGGTTCAGGGACTTCAACAACAGTGATGGAAACGGTGTCACCGTCCTCGTTTTCGTTTGGAGTACGAACGCCACGCCCATCGACAGACTCGTCGCCATCTCGGATGCGGAGCATCTGGGCAGCAATGGCAGCGTTGGCCTTGGAAATAACCCAGTCAACGAGAGCTTCATACAAGCCAGCGACAAGTGTTCGTCGATCCTCAGTGCTCAACTGTTGCATGAGAACCTCGGGCTCCATACCAAGAAGACCGCTGACATCTTCGCAGATCTCCTCGAAATCGTCGGAATCGGCGTCGTAGTCGAGAGTGTTACCAAGCTTAAGAAGTCCGGCCAAGGTGGAGATGAAGTTACGGTGGGCAGATCCCTTGATACCAATCTCCTTGAGTGCCTGGCGAAAGTCGTCGGCAGCGGCACCATCATCGGCGGTGATGAGGTAAGAAGGAGGCTCGTAAGTGCCTGAGCGGGCAAGGAGAGCATACGCTGAAGGCGCCTTGAGGCCTAGAAACTCTCGCTCCGCGGGTGTTGAGGCGGAGGTGAGCAAATAGTAGAAAACATCAAAAGCGCGGTATCCGGCCTCGGCAGGAACATTGAGTAACCCATTCTCAGTATCGATTCCACCTTGAGACAAGGCCAGAGAGGCTCCTGTGACACTTCCTCCCAAGCTCAATGTGAGTGTTACGCCGAGTGCGATCTGTCGTGGGGCCGAAGCGTTGTAGGGAGTTACACATCGGAGAAACGGTTGTACAGCCTCCAATGATTTGTAAATGGATGCGGGAATGGCGAACGGGAAGGTGTTCAGGAACGGTACGAGAAGCGAGGGTGTTGCTTGGTGGAGTGAACTATAATGAATTAGCAACGGCGACAATCGTCAACGTCGGAAGAAACATACCCTAAAACAACACAGCCATCTTCAGCACGACGCCTAGCATGCTCCCAGGCTCGAGCAGCGAGCGTGGCATCAACAGTAGCACCAGCTTGAGCAGCTGTGAGCCATGTGTTGACAACGAGACTAGTACCGGCGTCGATTTGATAAGGTTGAGAAGACAGGTAGATGTTGTGGATGGCATTCAGGAGAGTCGTGGTTGACATCTGCTGGGGGGCTTGAGGGCCGCCCATAGCCTCGGAGGCCATCGAATACATGGACATTCGTCTCGCCATGGTCGATGTGAGTGATGCCCTCGATGGGGACAATCACAGGATATTGCACGTTGCGATGTAGATGTAGTACACGGGATTGAGTTTTGGTGTTGGTTTCAACGGCCGAGTCTAAGTCCAACAAAGTGTATGGTGCAAAAAGATATTACGTCGGAAAATCGAAAGAGGAACGACAGACGATAACAATTAGATGTATGAGCGAATGGATACGATAGCGATCGACTCCCCAGCAATTGAACGCGGCTGAAAGGCGTGCAGGAAGATGGTCGAATGATGGGATCTAGGTTTCGGTCGCTAGGCAACGCCGCCCTCCTTTTTGCCTGATCGGATGAAGTATCACGGCCTAGGCGTCTTGTAAAGGGAGGTTGGTGATGGTCAGTAATTAGGATAAAGTAGCGATTGATGAAAAAAGGACATAGCCAAAGCGAGTGAGGCCGGTCAGTGAAGCTGTAGCGAAAACAGAAACGGCAGGACAAGACAAGACGAGAGGCTCACGAAAGTAGGTAGGCTTTCGTAGAGTTGAAGAAACGACTGGGTCTTGTTCTGTTCAGGGTGGTCTAGTCTGAAGGACCGGCGAGGCAGAGGTAGCAGTAGCGGGCGGCAGGAGGTCGAGCAGTATGGTCTAGTGCGCTTTGTAGCGTGCCCCAGCAAAAAAGGGCGACTCCGAAAATGGATACAGCTGATGATGCACTGTGTACGGGGAGGCATAGGACACAAATGCGCTGTATTCCATGTCCAACGTCCCATCGTGATACTTTTAGCGATGGACTGGACGTGGCGCTTCAGGCGGGCTTTGCTCTGTAAAGGGGCCATTTAACTGGTCAAGCACGATATGTCGATATGGCATCGCTCTGCAAACACAACACAATCGATATTACCTCAGTAACCTACAACAGACAACGGGGAATGTCACTATATTCCAGCCCCATTATACTCATGAACAGTCAAGCACACGACACTGTATAGCACTGTCCTGACTGTCACTCCTAAATGGATCTCGTCCATCGCATATCTAAACTTGGAACAACCCGACCGTACCATCACCAGTCGGGGTAAGGGGCCCGACCCGAGGGCAGGGCAAAGAACCTTGTGTTTAGTAAGGATTGGGTCCGGATTGGACTTGAGTGGTGTGTGGGTCAAAGCCAAATACGAGGGTCGGGCCAATTCATTCAATCATTCACTTGCATTGACTACGCGTCCCTGAGAGAGAAAGTCTCGCGATGCACGACGTGCAGGTTATTCAGCTAGCCAGCTTTGTGTATGTGTATACATAGCGAGCGAGATGCATATGGCAATACTCAGGTTTTTGATCTGCAATAATAAGCATAGAGAGGCTGTGTCATGATCCAAAGGCCTCTATGGTGGTACAGTAAGGCTTTGGTTGGTGATTTAAACACACTCGTACATGTAGTATACGTTACACATGTCACACAACCCAGGTTTTCGGCTTGCATGTGGTTACACCCCAACTCTCTCAACTTCTCACCACCAGCCTGGTCGTGTCAATCCGGAAAACAAGGGCAGACGCGAACAAGATCGAGGATTCGCATCGCCCCGATAATCTTATCTGGTTGTGGCTCAAAATCAAGGAGAACCCATATCCCTTCATTGATCTACATGTAACAGTTCTTTTCCAGGTATTGTCTTTAACTTTCTACCTTGTTCCGCGTTTACCACGACCTTCTTGTTGATAGAGTTCCACCACTGTGTAGCATTTTGATATACCAACAGCCAACCGAGCGCTCAGGGCGCGTGAAGCTTCAACGCCCGTCTGGAGTCAATGGGTCTTGAATAGGCCTTGAACGGGAGTTGCGCATCAAGACTAATCAATCGCTAGCAGGTAGCATTAGCATTAGCTGCAACGTTCAACGTTCGCTGACAGTTATGATCCGCAGCTGGGACGTGGGTACGTACAGTAATCTATCTCACAAAGATACTATTGATTGACAGTTTGACTACCCTAAACTTGTCGACCGACAATATCGCATGAGATGCTACGTAAAAACTGTCCTAGTAATCGTAACACTACGTGCACTGAAAGCAGGCTTTGGCTCTCAATAATCAATCCTACCTGGTCTATATTCTGACACAATCAAGACTTCATAATTCTTCACTGTTCCATTCATGCTGGGGCTCGCGTCAAAGCAGCCTGATTTGAGATCAGCAGTAGTAAGGATGTCTCGGATATTTCCACAAAATACGATTCTTCTCTCACTCGCATGAGTCTCATACCACGTATCAAGGGACGTTGGTGGGCTATGTGAGTATAATATGAAGAATAAATATCACGAGAGTCAGATCTAGGAAATAAAAATAAAAAGTCTCGTGGTGAACCGGAGTCATAAGAACAAAGACGGGAGGATGGATGGCATCCTTCATGACTGTGCCATCCATCTCCCGGTCCTAAAATAACAGCTGCAGGGGAGGGAGAATCGCGGACTAGTATCGATTTTCACACTTCGGGCACACATTCCAGAAGACCGATGGGGAGGATCGATCACTGGAGCCGGGAGGTTGACCCCAGCAAGCCGAGAGACGGTACAACGTTCTCCTTGTCATTTTTGAGGCGACTTTTGAAATTTTGACAGTGGGGACTCTCGACCTAGACCCCTGAGATATCACAGGAGAATGCCCATACGCCCGTCTGCATTCTTGCCTCGCCGCTTCTTTGCGGTGTCATAGGGTAAGACGGGACTGTGAAGGGTGTTGACCACATGTTGTCATGTCTTGATCCCTTGAACATGTCTGGAACCCTCTATTTTGGTATGTAGAATTTACCGCCATCATATCATGTCATCGGCTTTCAAGGATGCCGAAGCAGAAACATGTCTCAACTCAAGTCTCAAGGCTTGATACTCGCTGTATAGGGGATTGTGAATGCGCACAGTACGGAGCATAAAATGTAAACAAGCCTTTTGTATGACCCGCCGTCTTGTCCCTGTCTGTGCGGGTTAACACCCAAGATTTGCAGGAATATCATTCGAGGAGAGAGTGACTGGATGGTTACCGGGTCAGGGATTGCATGGGATTTTCTTTTTTAGGGGTCTGGGTCTGTGAAGAAAGAGTTCGCTGTACCATCGGATGGGTCCAAAACAAAACGGACGTTAGTTGTCGATGATGCAGCTACCCATCGCCATCGCCATCCCATCATGAGCTTGTGCTGAGGAATGCTTCATCTGAACCCAATGCTCAGCTTTCGTCATGGCTGGCCGTTGTGGCGCTCAAATTAAGTGAGATGGGTAATCTAGTCTTAGCGAGGGAGAGGCGCGATTGAGACTTATTTTAGAGGTGATACAAAGCCACCACCGGATCTTTTATTAAGTGGCATTTCAATGTGTTGTCCAGTACAGTGTATTGATCTCATCGAGATCAAGAGTAGTAAGCGGCTTAAGCACAAGCGCTGTTTCAGAAACCATTAATTATTGATCTGTGATGCACTGCGCGCACTGCGGCCGTGATATTGATCAGCCATGCATGGGAAATAGGCATATTAAATTCTGCCGCCGTTCCATCTCTTTCGATGCCGTCTAAGCATGAATAGAGAGTAGTAGACATGTTTCTCTATTGTTCACAGACCCGGACTACCGATATAGATGAGGCTCGTGACAAGTCTTGTGCCAAGAGCCAGACGAGAATGACAGAGACAAATTCAGGGGGGCTCAGAACTTGTGCTGTCTGTACCATAGTAGGCTGCTGGACGGAAGTGCCGTGTGGCTATGGGCAGGGAAAAAGCTCGTATGGGCGCCCATTTTTATGCCGTGGTCGTGGGACAAGCCAAACATAGAAATCAGTTCAAGGCCAAAGGGGGGGCTTTGCGCTATGTCCGAACTGCACAACCTGCTCTTGCAACGAACCGTACTCTTGAAAATCCCACCTCCACTCTCCCTGTCGTGTACGAGAAGACTTGCATGTGGCCAGTCGACCCCAAGAAAACAATCCCTTTTCCCAGACCAGCCCAGCCCAGTCAAGTCAAGTCCAGGTTGTTTTTGTTGGTGCTGTGTTAATACATACTACCTACTACTACCTTTGGTTTGGCAAGTAGATTGATTTCCCACTACTACCGACCGTTCAATCATCCTGGTGAAGGTTTTCTGATTCTGAATCCGGAACCTCTTGCCTTTTCCATCTTTATTATTGTTTTTGACACTCGTTTATTGTCTACTTGCACCCTTACCCTCGCTCAGAGTGCCTGTTGACTTGTTGTTATCCAACAACCATCCCAACTACACTAATCAACGACGACCGATCGAGTCTATAATAAACAATTCACGACACGAACTGATATCATAACCTACCGAATCGTTATAATCATCGAGAGCCACTTGTTGGCTTGTCTGTTATGGCCATGAGCCTTCCACAGCTCGGCGGCGCAGGAGGCGCTCACACTCAACCCTCTCTGCCTTCGCTACCAGCACATCTCCAGTCCGACACGCATCTCACTGCTCACCTTGCCAGTCGTTTCCATGTCTCTCATCCTACCGCTCGACTCTCTTCTCACGCCCTCATCTCACTCAACACCTACACCAACTCGTCAAAGGGTCCCGATGGCGGCAAGGAGGGAAGCGCCATGGCTGGCGCTGAAGATATTGCAGACCGAGCCTTTCTGCGATTAGGACACAGATCCGAGAACCAGGCCATTGTCTTTTTGTAAGTGATGCAAACACTCATAGTTCGACATTGTACTAACATACCTTTTCAGGGGTGAATCTGGCGCTGGAAAGTCCACCATTCGAGCCCACCTCCTTACTGCTCTCCTCAACAAATCATCGACACCTCTCTCCACCAAGCTCTCTCTTGCCGCATATGTTTTTGATAGTCTCACAACTACAAAGACCGCCACAACGCCGACTGCTTCAAAGTCTGGTTTGTTCTACGAGTTGCAGTATGATACTTCAGCTACCACCAACCCCATCTTGATCGGTGGTAAGCTTCTCGACCATCGTCTGGAGCGAAGCCGTATCGCCGATGTCCCAACAGGAGAGCGAAACTTCCACGTTCTGTACTATCTTCTTGCTGGTACAAGCGAAGCCGAGAAGTCTCATCTTGGTTTGGATGGTGGCTCTGGAGCTGCCGGCACCACTCAGAAGCGTTGGAAGTACCTTGGCCACCCTACTCAGCTCAAGGTTGGCATCAACGACGCCGAGGGTTTCCAAGTCTTCAAGAATGCTCTCCGAAAGCTCGAGTTCCCCCGTGCTGAGATTGCTGAGATTTGCCAGATTCTCGCCAGTATTCTTCACATTGGCCAGCTTGAGTTTGAGACAACTAGCCAGACCAGTGTTACTGGTGATGACAGCGGCGGTTTCTCTCACGAGGGTGGCACGACTGTCACAGCCGTCAAGAACAAGGATGTACTCAGCATTGTTGCGGCCTTCCTTGGTGTCAGCTCTGCCGACCTTCAGACTACTCTGGGTTACAAGACCAAGATGATCCACCGAGAACGTGTTACCGTCATGCTTGATCCCAACGGCGCTCGCGCCCACGCTGGAGAGCTTGCACGAACACTGTACTCTCTTCTTGTTGCCTGGATCCTCGAGACCATTAACCAGCGCCTCTGCGCCCCCGAGGAGTCTATTGCTAACACTGTCTCGATCGTCGATTTCCCCGGTTTCTGTCAGCAAACCCCCACTGGATCTGCCCTCGACCAGCTGCTTAACAATGCTGCCACTGAGAGCATCTACAACCTGACTCTTCAGAACTTTTTCGACCGCAAGGCTGATATGCTGGAGTCTGAGGAAGTCAGTGTCGCTGCTACCAGCTACTTCGACAACTCGGATGCTGTGCGAGGTATCCTGAAGCCTGGCAACGGTCTTCTCAGCATCCTCGACGACCAGACCCGACGCAACCGAACGGACATGCAGTTCCTCGAGGCCCTCCGAAGACGTTTCGACGGCAAGAATGCTGCTATCGAGGTCGGCTCTGCCCAGGCCAAGTTGCCTGGTAGCAACTTCTTGACTGAGAACACTTCGGCTTGCTTCACCGTCAAGCATTTTGCTGGTGAGGTTGACTACCCTGTCAAGGGACTTATTGAGGAGAACAGCGAGGTCATCTCTGGTGACCTCCTCAACATGATCAACGGTACCAAGAGTGAGTTTGTTGCTCGCCTTTTCGGTCAGGACGCTCTTCAAACCGTCACTCATCCCACCGAGCGCACAACCGTGATGCAGGCTACTGTCAGCTCAAAGCCCATGCGTGCACCCAGTGTCATGTCACGAAAGACTACCCGCGCTGGTCGACCTAGCACCGCCCACAGGCGCCAGCAGCAGGAGGCTCTGGAGGAGCTTGATCGGGAGAGCCAAGTGGGAGAGTCCAACAAGAAGAACGCCAACATGACTCCTGAGCAAGGAGCTTCAGGCCAGTTCCTTGCCTCTCTGGACAACCTTCAAAAGGCTGTTACCGACCCTGGCACAAACTCGTACTTCATCTTCTGCTTAAAACCCAACGATCGACGAATCGCCAATCAGTTCGATAGCAAGTGTGTGCGCATGCAGGTGCAGACCTTTGGTATTGCAGAAATCAGCCAGCGTCTCCGATCTGCCGACTTCAGTTTGTTCTTGCCTTTCGGCGAGTTCCTTGGCTTGACAGATTCTGAGACGATTTTGGTGGGTAGTGAACGTGAGCGTGCTGAGATGGTCATCGAGGAGAAGCAGTGGCCTCAAAATGAAGTCCGCGTGGGTGCTACTGGTGTGTTCCTCAGTGAGCGCTGCTGGATGGAGATTGCCCAGCTCGGCGAAGCCGTTTCTGTCGGTGGCCGATACGGTGGCCTCCACTCATCTGACGCCGGTGATGGTCTCACTCCTGCCGAGTCAATCCCCTATGGTGTTTCCAAGGAGAACCTGGTCTCTGGCGGCAACACCCCTCTCATGTACGGTGAGAAGTCCAAGGGTGGCTACTTTACTGATGACACCCGCTCTGAGGCTGGCGTGTCTGCTTTCGGTGGAGGCGACATGTTCAAGAACTTGGATACTCGTGAGCAGATGGCTGAGCGAGGTAACGAGAAGTCACTTGAAGAAGTCGAAGAGTACAGAGATAAGCCCAGTCGAAAGCGTTGGGTTGCTCTCGTTTACTTCCTTACTTGGTTCATTCCTGATTTCGCTGTTAGAGTTATCGGACGCATGTCCCGTAAGGATGTTCGAATGGCCTGGCGAGAAAAGGTTGCTATCAACATGCTCATTTGGTTGATGTGTGCTGTTGCCGCCTTCTTCATGGTCGGATTCCCCATGCTCATCTGCCCCAAGCAATTCGTTTACAGTTCTGGCGAGCTGTCTTCTTACGATGGTGACAAGGGCAGTAAAGGTGCCTATGTTGCCATTCGCGGATTCGTCATTGATCTTGAGAGCTTCATCCCCAACCATTATCCTGGTAGTGACCTTGTCAGCGAAACTACTCTCATGAAGTACGCTGGAAAGGACATTACCTCTCTCTTCCCCGTCCAGGTCTCTGCTCTGTGCCAGGGTAAGGATGGTGCCATTCCTCCCGAGGTCACCCTCGACAACCGAAACACCAACATGACTGGCCAGCCTCAGCTTCTTGCGCAAAGAGATGTCGATGTCAACTCCGTTTACCACGATTTCCGATATGGTACCAACGACAGCCGACCTGATTGGTACTTTGAGCAGATGTACACCTTTAAGCATGTCTACCTCAAGGGCAGAATGGGTTACACTCCCAAGTATGTCGAGAAGCTTGCCCGCGACAGCGCCTGGAACATTGTCACTATCCACGGAAAGGTCTATGATATGACCAAGTACATGCAGGGTGGTCTTCGCATGAAGACTAAGCCCGGTGAGACGACACCCAACATCCCTGGTGCTACCGACTTTATGGAGGACAGCGTTGTCCAGCTCTTCCGAAGTGCCAAGGGTCAAGATGTTTCCAAGTACTGGGACAACATCAAGCTCAGCGCAGTCAAGAAGCAACGTATGGAGACCTGCTTGAACAACCTCTTCTACATTGGTGATTCTGATACTCGAAACTCTACTCGCTGTCAATTCGCCGAGTACTTCATTCTGGCCATCTCAGTTTTGCTTGCTTCTATCTTGGTCTTCAAGTTCCTTGCCGCGCTCCAATTCGGTGGCAAGAACGTTCCCGAGAACCTCGACAAGTTCGTCATGTGTATGATTCCCGCTTATACCGAAGACGAGGACTCTCTGCGCCGTGCTATCGACTCGCTTTCCCGCATGAAGTACGATGATAAGCGTAAGCTCCTTGTCGTTGTTTGTGACGGTATGATTATCGGTCAGGGTAACGACAGGCCTACACCTCGCATTGTCCTTGATATTCTTGGCGTCTCTGAGACTGTCGACCCCGAACCCCTCAGCTTTGAGGCTCTTGGTGAGGGTATGAAGCAGCACAACATGGGTAAGATCTACTCTGGTCTCTACGAAGTCCAAGGTCACATTGTCCCCTTCATGGTCATTGTCAAGGTTGGCAAGCCTTCTGAGGTCGCTCGTCCTGGTAACCGTGGTAAGCGAGATTCTCAGATGGTTCTCATGCGCTTCCTCAACCGTGTTCACTACAACCTCGCCATGAGCCCCATGGAGCTCGAGATGTACCACCAGATCCGCAACATTATCGGCGTCAACCCAACCTTTTACGAATATCTCTTCCAAATTGATGCCGATACTGTCGTTGCTCCCGATTCAGCTACTCGCATGATCTCAGCCTTTATCGACGATACTCGCCTGATTGCCTGCTGTGGTGAAACCGCTCTGACCAACGCCAAGGGCTCATTCATTACTATGATTCAGGTCTATGAGTACTGGATTTCTCACAACTTGTCCAAGGCCTTTGAGAGTTTGTTCGGTTCCGTCACTTGCTTGCCCGGTTGTTTCTCCATGTACCGAATCCGCGCTGCCGAGACTGGCAAGCCTCTGTTCGTCAGCAAGGAAATTGTCGAAGATTACTCCACGATTCGTGTTGATACCCTTCACATGAAGAACCTGCTTCACCTTGGTGAGGATCGATACCTTACGACTCTGCTCCTCAAGTACCATGGCAAGTATAAGACAAAGTACCTCTACAGCGCGCAGGCTTGGACCATTGCTCCCGACTCTTGGGCCGTCTTCCTGTCTCAGCGACGTCGTTGGATTAACTCTACTGTGCACAACTTGGTCGAGCTTATCCCTCTTGCCGAACTTTGTGGTTTCTGTTGTTTCAGTATGAGATTCGTTGTTTTCGTTGATCTCTTGAGTACTATTGTCCAGCCTGTCATTGTCATGTACATCGTCTACCTGATTTACCAGGTCGCGTCCAACCCCTCCGTCGTGCCTATCACAGCCTTCTTGCTGCTTGGTGCTATCTACGGTCTGCAAGCCATTATCTTCATCTTGCGCCGCAAGTGGGAGATGGTTGGTTGGATGATCATGTACATTGCTGCCATTCCCGTCTTCTCCTTCGGTCTGCCTCTTTACTCTTTCTGGCACATGGACGATTTCAACTGGGGTAACACTCGTGTTATTGCTGGTGAGGCTGGCAAGAAGATCGTCGTTTCCGACGAAGGCAAGTTCGACCCCAACTCGATCCCTCGCAAGAAGTGGGAGGAGTACCAAGCCGAGCTTTGGGAGACCCAAACCCAGACTGCTCGCGACGATGTTCGATCCGAGATTTCCGGCTACAGTTATGCCACTAAGGCTCAAGGACCCTTCTCTGACTACCATGGTGGCTACCAACCCAGCCGTCCTGGCTCAACTGCCGGCTTCGGTCACCAGAACATGTCTCGCATGTCTCTGGCCCACTCTGAGATGCCTGGTAACCGCGCGAGCCAGTTCGGCGGCTCACAATTCTTCTCTCCCGAGGAGATGGTTGGCATGCCCAGTGATGACGCCCTTCTCGCTGAGATCCGCGACATCCTCAAGACCGCCGATTTGATGACTGTCACTAAGAAGGGCATCAAGCAAGAGTTAGAGAGACGCTTCAACGTTCCTCTAGACGCAAAGAGGGCCTACATCAACTCTGGTAAGTTCTTTCACTCATGTTTCTACTTCAAGAACCCAAGCTAACATTCCTTCTAGCAACTGAAGCCTTGCTTTCTGGCCAACTATAGACTGCATAAGAACCCATTGAAACGGCCTTTATAATGCCTATCTAAAGCCTGGCGATAATCTTGTTTATTTGAACTTGGAAATCTTTTATTTATTTGTTTTTACATATGGCGAACATGGAATGGGAATACTAAAACTTAACACTTTTGTTTAACGGCACAAATGACTTTGGCCGGTCTTATCCATAATACTGCGTGGGTGGTTAGCGAAGGGGGGATTTATCTTGTGTGAATAGACACGCATTTCTGTGTTCATTGTACGGTGTCTGTTCGTTCATTCGTGTTTACTGTGGTAGATGGTTAGGAATATGTACATACAGATGTGTACAAACAAATTTGACCAAGTTTGACGTTTCACTACTGCTCCTACATTCTGTATGACCCTGTTGTTTTTCATTTTCAGTATGTCGAGAGAGTGATAGTTACGACGAAGACGTATTTCTCAATGGCAACTTCAAGCTCTCATCAACATCACTTTGACAACTTTAGGATTCTTCGTCGTGTTGTAACGCCGGGTATATCAATTATCATATATGGTCTATATAGATTCAAACTGTCCATTTTACAAAACATGCGCAGCAAGCAACTTTTCAACACCTCCCTTACTCCAAATCTTGACCTTTTCTTGGTCACAAGTCTCCCAGACCCTCCTCATAAGCGCAGCCATAACATCTGCCTCCTCTCCTCCTTCGAATGAAGCGCGCTGTGTATCAAGCCAGCTTAGAATGCCAAATCGAGTAATCAATGTGGTGCTGCCGCCTTCAATGCAAGTTGCGCGGTAGAGCAGACGCAGAAGACGAGTGCGCAGGTTAACACGAAGATAAGGGTTAACGCCCACAGCAAGAATCTTCTCGAACCAGCGCTTGCGGTGGAAGATGCTCAGATCGGAGGGTGTGCGCAGGCTGTCTAGTAGATAGGTGAGGAGCCATGTGATTTCGGTGTAGTACTTGTCATCTTCTGAAGGCTCGCCATGAAGGACGTCGTGAGCGAGAGGAAGCTTGTCAGCGGACCAGAAAGGACTGCGAGTGAGGAAACTGTTGATTTTGGGGTAGAGAGGGTGTAGAGGGTTCTTGAGGACGTCCAGCGCGTGGATGGCGAAGGCCGTGAATGCAGAAGGAACTGGACCCTTGTCGACTTGTTCCCGCGAGGACTCCACAAGCTCGGAGAGAAGAAGCCAGACTTGTTCCTTCTCTTCGTATGAAGACTCCTTAAGCTTGGCAGCCATCTTGAGAAGACTTGTAAGAGCTTCTTTACGGATGTTGGTATGGGCAGAGGAGAGGAGGCGAATTAGGCCCGATGCCCAGCCGTCTTCAACAAGGTCCTCTGCGTTCTTACCTGCCCATTTGGTCAAGGTTGTGGTATCTTCGTCTTCAGCGATCGTCACATGTAGCATGGCTTCGAGTCTTGAAGAGTCAATAGTCGACCCATCCTTTGCAACTGCGACCTCAGTCGTATCAACATCCATCATATCCTCGTCAACAACTGGATTATCAGACTTTTCTTCCTTGAGTTTCTTCATTTTGACCTTGCTTGAAGAGAACTGATCTGAGACGCGCTTGTACAAAGCTTTTGTGAGCTGCTTTCCGTGCTTCATGTTGTATGAGACAGAGAAGTAAGAGTATAGGAATTTGCCAAGCGCAGCCTGTTCATCGCTATCAGCAGAGCCCATAGCAAAAGACAACTGTTCCGCCATTGTGACATTGACTAAAGCAGTATCATCACTGGGCGACTGTAAGCCGTCTTCCTGGACATATGTCTCCAAGAGGTCGAGGTATTTAATAGGCGATGAAGCACATCGGTTAATGCAGTTATCAACATAGGACCAGACCTTTTCCATAGGCTTTGTCTTGACATCAGCCAGCGTAGTTTGGATAGCATCAAACAAAGGAGACATGAGAGATGCTTTTGTAACTAGCTGATTCTCAACGGCGACCTCACCAAGCACCTTCTTCAGCTGCTGGAATGGGAGGTCTCGCTTCTTGTCACAGAGTAGCCGTAGCAGGGCAGTATACGGTGACGATCCTGCTCCGTCGATAAGGTTGTCGATCTTTGAGAACCATCGCATACCGGGGGAGTAGCTAGCAATTGAAACAAGGTTCTCAAGCTCCATCACTCTTAGAGACTCGTCCTCGTGCTGCTCGCTGCCCTTGTTAAGAGACTTGAGAACTTCAGTAAAGAAGGGTGAGACGTCGAAGTTTGCAGCAAGTGCCACCTGTGGGATGACTTCATAGTAGAGGCGTAACAAACGACTGGCCATGGTCTTGTGAAGAATGTTCTCAGCTGGGATACTCTTGTATGATCGAACAATTTCCTTCATGTCAGGGATACGTTGGCAAAAGGCATCAGTCAAGCGACGGCCAGCCTCAGCCCAGACAGGATCTTTGCCCTTCGATATCTCCTCATGCATCTTCAGAGCTTCAGCCAACTTTTCGACTGCCACAATAAGAATACGAGTAGCGAAGAAGGATGTGAGGTTTGATTTAGAGGAAAGACATCGGATGAGAACCTTTTGATTGATAGGGAGGGGAATGATGTTGTCAAGCAGAATAGATGTGGGAGGGGGGGCTTTAGCGGATCGCGAGCGGTCTCCAAAGCGAGGGAGCAGAGGAATCTGCATGGTGTTGAAGAGGAAAGCGGCGTATCCGATCCAAGTCATGGATAGCTTTGGTTCAAAAGTAAAAGCTTTGTTGCCGAGGAAGTATTTGGCAGTAAGTTCAGGGGCAGCAGTGAATATCTCAATTAGTAGTTCGCTGTGCTTCAGACTAGACCAAGGGCGCAGCTTCTGGGCAAATTCAGCGAGAACAAAGTTGTACACAGGAATATCATTCTTGTACTTGTCTGTGAACAGAGCACCTTGTGTACTGGCCTTTTGCACCCCGCTTGGTACAGGGTCGTCCTCGGATTCTTTGGGATAGAGACCGGTTGAAGGGTAGAGTACACCAGCACTGGGAGTCGTACAGATATAGATGAGAAGTTGGTGTGCCTTGTAGCTCACTGTTGACTTCTCATCTACATCCTCACCATCGTTGGAATATGTGTATAGAGCCAAGAAACGCACCAACGACTTGGTGTTGAAGCTTCGGAATTTGATCTCTCGGGGAATTTTATCATCTTTCAGAACATACGCTTTCAAAGAATCCAGAATATCCGTAACAACGTAAGGAGGATCGTTTCTGATGGTGTAGGTCAAATGTGAGAGGAGCTCCTTCTGGGAAAGCAGCTCCTTTCTGCCATCGGAACCCAAAAACTTGAGAAGGCTCAAGAAGAAGCGGACAGCATTCGTCCTGACAGAAGCCTTGTGTACTTCCTCCGGAGTGTCACCGATATGTCCAATCTCGAGGTTTCTTCCAAGAGCAGTCAATGTGAAGTTTCGAGCACGGAAAATGCGCTTGGCATAAGCACCTCCATCCAAGCATGTCGCCTCTCTCAGAAGTCGCAGAGTAGGCGAGATGATGAAACCCTTGCTTTTCTCAGAAGAAAGATTCTTCACTAGTGACTTGAGTTGTCCCTCTTGTAGAAGAGTCTGGCAGATACCGAGACCGTGGCGAACAAGCTGCAGCGAGCCGGAGAGGATCTGGAGCAACAAAGCTAGAACAACGGCAACTGATGACATGACGCTATCATTGTTCACCTGCACAGCAAAAGACCACATCTCCATGATATCGTTGAGGAAGACTGCATCTTCAGTTGTGTCTCTGGGCTTGACGGATTCGAGATACTGTTGTAAGATTTCGAGGTTTGCTCGCTGGTCGCCTTCTTCGTGAACGATCTGATCGAGGAGGTTCTTGAAAGATTGAAGACCTGGGGGGAATGTGTGAGCTTGTGTTTTGTACAAGATTGCGATAGCATCACAACTTACCATGTCTGGCGTTGCGCAAATCTTGGTCGAAAGAGAGAAGATTGCGCAATTGATCGCTCGAAGTCACCTCCTCACTTGTGGGCGCCTCATGTGTGATCTTTTGACGCTTGCGAAAAGCAGCAGCGCCATCTCCGCTGATGAAGTCACGTTTGCCCATTTTGACGACCTGGTAGCTTGCCGCAACCTCTAACTCTCGTCCATGAATTTACTTGAGATTTTGGAATTCTGCCACTTGCGACCGTAGTCTCCGCCTGCCTCATTTGGATTTCAAGAGCCGGAGGTATGGGACTTCGGCAGATCTATTTACCCGCGAAGCTGTTGAAGATTCCATGCATCTGCGGAGCATCCTTTGCCTTTCACCTCTAGCGTCCATTTACAGTCCCTGAAATCCACTTGCAGTCAAAAAGATGGGATGAAAAGATTGAGATACACAGTTCTCAAGACCCATTCTTTTTATTCCATGTTTAATTCTTGGTCATTGCTTGTTATCAATATCTTACATCATTCTTCACCCAGAAGAAAGCGAAGCTGCTCAGACCGCAACCCTTCGGCCTTGGAAGTCAACCTTGGCTGAAGATCGGTGTCGCCTTGAACTTACTTGGACTTGTTATCAGCAAAATCGAGTCATCTGGGTCAACTGACTGGTTTCCTCTCCTCTCCACTCACTAAAAATTAAAGAGGACACTCTGATCCCACATCGCGAATTTCTCATTGCGCCACACCCGTTGCATCCGTTGTTGCAAGGCTCAAGACCCCAATGCACAAGAAACAAGGAAACGGGGTGCTCCATCCTTTTAAACAGCCATTCCCGTCCCGCAGACTGAGACAGGTTGCCCTCCAAGCTGAATGCTGCGCTTCCTGCGGGATAAATAGAGAAAAAACCTCAGCCAGAACGACTGAAAGATCGCCACTAGAACATCCACAATTTTCTAAAAAATCTATTTTGGAAGAAATCATGGCATGTGAATGGCATGGCATCTTGCCTGCTTGCCTCGATCATGAGCTTTGAACCCCTCTATTGAGGGTATGGTGGCATCCCTGCCAAAAAGTTAATTCCCAAGCCTGCGGAGCCATTCGCCGCCATTCCTGGGACGTCGCTATTTTAAGAACCAAGGAAAGGCAAAGTCAGGGGCACCACCCTGACAGCCTACCCGACAAGCACCCATCCTCTGACAATTAGCAGACTCGAGCGAGTGAGCAATGCAGAGTAATAGAGCAGATGGTGGCGACGGCCATACAACAAAGTTTTGGAAAGCTGCACGGCGTAACGTAACGTAGCTAATGAAACCGGGCTTGCAGCACAGGACAGACAGACAAACTACCTCGCTAAGCTCACTAACCATGTTTGCACTTTGCAGCAGCAGGGAGCGGTCCGGCTGTCGATCAGGCTTGACAGGCTTGACATCGACCCAGCTGCGTGGAATCAGCCCCTAACAGTGTTCGTTTGGCACACGCTCTTTAAACCCCACATGAAGCCATCACACATGCTCGTGTTAGTCATTTTCGTGACTCTCACTGAGACAAATCCCGGGCTGTGCAATATTTCACGGCTGAGAGGCAGAAGAAGGCAACAAGAATACGACACAAGGTACCATCATGGCCGCTTACCATCATGGCCGCTTACCATCAGATGCTACCACAGAGGCTACCGCAGAGGCCAAGACGTTTCTAGACTTTCCGTTCGTCAGCGGCAAACATTAAAATTTCGGGACCATCATCGTCTCGTCAATTGTCTCAAATTCTCATGGTAGGCGAATCGTATTGTCTCCGCTCACGCCAGAAGACGGGTCATCACAGCGGCCTCTTTCTCGTCACTATTCCAGGTGACATGAAACACCGTCACGGCTGTTTTGGGATGCAACGACCAGTTCGGCCAGCCAAGTTGCAACATGTTTTGCCCAAAGGAGCAACGGGATTTGACGAAAGCTAAATTGACAGGCGTTCCTGATGTTCCCACGTTTCAAGAGGCCCTTGTTGTAATCTCATACAATAAGGGACGCGGCTGTAAGCCGGTGAACAAACAGAACGTGCAGCCTACCGATTTGATGGAGGAGAGATGATGAAGAGACTAGGTCCCGGGGTGCATCTACCAATCAGCCCACCAAGACTAGGGTGTTGCCCAAACCGGCGGTGCAACCCCAAATAAGATGTACGAATGCGACGTCAGATGTCGATTCAAGGAACACAAAGGAAGTTGAGAAGGGCAAGATTGGCACTAGAAGCCAACAAGCGAGGCAGGCCTTTACGATCTGCTGCTGGGAGCTTGTTCATGGACACAGAGTCGAAAGCTATGACTTTTTTTTTTGCTCTTTGCAATTGATTTGCATGGACGGCTTGTGCTCTTCACTGCGTGCTACGTGGTACTGGCAACGTCTTTTTGTTGATGCACTCAGCATCAGTGATATCAATCTCATGCCAATGACTTTGCCAAGAAGAAAGTTCACACCAGTTTGACAAGAGAAAGTGAGAAATGTGCAGCGTGACGACACACAGCCTCGAACACAGGCAAAGGCCTCAAGGCTCAAACCCCCGTCATCTCTTGCAAGCGTCCAATGCGGAGGCAGCACGAGACCTTGTCTGGGGTCTTTTGTGGCAAGCAGAGAGTGGACCGAATGCACGACATCGAGTCGTAGGAGAGGAAACTAGACACCATCTCGGCCGCTACGTGTGGCCCAGTCAGTGAGTGTCTATGGTGTTTTGATAAAGTTGGTGTGGAGCGCTAACATGGTCAAGTCTCTCTTCTAAGCGCCGACTGGTCCGGCGTATCAACCGACCCCGGTCCATCACCTGCGCCGTGGGTTCGTCTTGGACAAACGTCAACCACTCGATAGCTCGTCTTGCATCTGCTTGGGCTGCCGCCCATTTTTATTGTTATTTAATTTTTTCCCTTTTTCCCTCTACAACGAGATCGTAGTCTGATGGGGCCCTGAAACTTCCCAGATCCCATTACAGGGTCATGGTTGCCAATGCTGCCGTTTGTTGCCTCCATGGGTGTGGCTTCAACGTCGCGGCCCAGCCGTTAACCACGAGATGGGCTGGGTTAGACTGCAAGTTGCTTGCCGCTGCTTGCTTCTCTTGATTCTTTTATCTGCCGGGTCCCTGGTCCCTTTCCTGCAGCTTTCCCGTCCTGCTTCTACCTTTGTCCTATCCCTTTCATTTTCGGTCGTGTAGGTGTTGGCTTACATATACGAAGGCGTGCGCCGTACATACATACATACATACACACGCGCACTCATGCACACTTGCATGCATACATACACACTCGAGATACCACTTTGCCTTATCTATTATATGCGTTGAACCCTTCCTTTTTCAGCTGGGCTCCGACTTTTCTTTTGTTCTCGTTGAGTAACGAACCGTCTGTCTTTTTACTTATTCCGCCTTTTCCTTCTCCCGTGCGTTCGATACGCATTGTCGGTATGACGTGAGAGCTTCGCTCACAGCATGACACACGCCGGTACCCACGGTGCCCATGGCTCTGGCCCTCAATCATCTCCTTGGCCATCGTGGCTTTCTCTCTGCTGCGCACCGTTGGTCTCCTCAGAGGACAGGAGGCCGCGTCGTAGTAAGTCTCTGTCTACTTCTACTTCTGACTCTGCCCACGTTGGCTTTGCCTGGGCCTCGGATTCTTCTTCAACTTTGAATACTTCGTGGCCAGTGGGTAGGTTGAGCGACAAGCAGTTGCTGATAGGCCAAGTCGATGAGAAGCAAGCATACCCAGTAATATACGATCAACCAGTTCACCACCCTGAACCCGTAGCCATGCCTAAGCATCGCAACATGTCGGAAAATTCGACAAGAGACAGTGTCTCATCCAAGAGAAGGAGATTTTGGTCATTCTCTTCAAACAACTCGCGCCGACCTCTTATCTCAGCACCTTCAGACTTTCGCCATATCGCGACATCGACCGATCCATTCTTTGACTACCCTGAACCCACACCATCACGGGCATCGAATCTTCGACCGGCCAAACAGCTACCTCATCGCCCTTACCGACCGCTCGAGTTGAGCATTTATCAGCCTGACAATAGTGTATCTCCCATCCTACCTCACTTTGAACCAAGACCTGCCAACCCGGCTCCTTCATCGGACTTTTCTGAGGAACAGGTCTCGGATATTTCAGATTCCCCATCAGAAAAAGTACGGCCTTCACTAGAACACCAGAAGAGTTTCTCAGACTCTCCTATGTCTTTTCACTTTCCACGCAAAAACATAACGAGCAGTGCTCCCAGCTCTTCCTTTGGGGATGACGAGATCCCTCCTCTGATCCCTCCCAAATCGCGAGGTCGTTGTCGGGCCTATAGCTCACCGGACGTGGAAAAGGTCAAGGAACGGGTTGCGAGTGCTATGCTCGAGGTCGAGAAACTCCAGAAACAAATAGACGAGGTTATTGAAAGGCAGAGTCTCTACGTCCCAAGCCGGCCAGCAACTCCCCACTCTGTGGTTAGAAACATGCCGAGTATGAGTTCTAGTCCTGGTGACGAATCTCATCTGCTGACTCGCTCAGATTTGGAGCCTATGCCTTCAATTCCTGCCCTTCCACCAGCTGCCCCGTCTTTCGCTCAGCGTCTTAACTCTGATATCATTGAGAGACCTCGGACAGCACCTATCAGATCGCCTCGCACACCTATGAGGACTCCCATTACCCCTCCTCGTCGAGCGCGGACTCCTGGCGAGCCGCGGACCCCATCTTCCACCACTCCTCCTCGTCCTAGACGGGATGATCTACCCCCGCCACCACCTCTACCTTTGGTGCTTCGACCTCCTCTGAGGAAGAAGAAGTCTTTTTCTCGGGTATCGAGCTGGCTCTTCCCCGGAGCGCAGCATAGTCGCAACATGAGTTTCGATTCTGTCACCAACGCCCCCCGCCCTATCAGGGGCAATCAGGGTTTCTATCAGGTCTCGCTGGGCGGGACATCACTTCACCGGCGGAGCACAGACTCTACCGACACTGTTAGTACTTGGGAGTCGGACGAAGAGTATCGCACTGTCCCAACATCGTGCTCACTTGGTAGCACAGCAGCAGTGTCACAAGACGAAGGGCCTCTGATATCGCGGTTCGCCACATCTACTTTTGGCCGTAACGAGATCCGACCCCAGAGGAGGAGCGTCGGCGTTGCAATGTGAAGGAATGATTGGAGTACATTGTTTGGCTTATACCCCGCGTTTTTATGCAACGTTTTTTATGTTTATTTATATTTGATGATACCATTCTACCATATACGATAGCTACCACCTAGCTAGACTACGTGGTACTTCTTTGGATATTTGTTATTGCGGTAATGGATAATGAATTGGGGGATAAAGGAATGGGAATCTGGGCGGCAGGTTTGCTCTAAAATTCATGTTATGTTACAATAGACTCCTCGCAATAGGCGAGTTTTGGCACCACGGTTTTGATGGAGGCCTTGCATAAGATAGTTACAATACAAATCGCCTAGAGCGGTTTCTCACAAAGAACGATGCATCGTCAACATTCCTTTCTTAAACAAAACTTTTGTTGGTGTTCTGAGCCGAGGTTCGTACTGAAGGTTTAGGGTATGTGAGCCAATATCTGAACTGGGGCAAGTTCTCGTCTAAATCATCCTCTCTATAGTATTTGAAGCCCATGAAAACATCAGGAGCCCACAGTTTAAGTATTTGTAGATGCGTTTTGAAAAGTTTGAATTGGTCACAGTTATAAAAATGACGCTCAAGTATAACGGCATGTGGCTAATGAGTACCTCACTGGTCAGCCTCATGACCATGCACGTGGCCCGCCTCAGGTGTCCTGTCTCGGAACGTCGAACAACATCAGGGATGCTCATTCACATTCAATCGATACCATCAAACTGCATACCCTCATGGAATGAGGCATAACATTCTCTCTTTGATTGATTACTTGCGATAAGCTTGCTTTTCCGCTTTGTCATCAACACATTCGTTGGGAGCTAGACTGACTAGCTGCTGGTTATCTTTCACGAATCCACCGGCAAACATCCCTGTCACCACAACAGACTCATTCGATATGGTGGGAATCTCGCAAGACGATGCGCCTTCAACGGCCGGGCGATCAAGTATCTCTGACGTTGATGCTGAGAGAGGGCGATTGCTTTCAGATAATGATGATGATGAACCCACCGCTGCCGAGGGCTGTGAGGATGCTGAGCGACTTGAGAGCTGGCATCTGCAGCATAAGCGGCGTGAGACCCGACGCTGGAGTTATCTTGTTATGATAATCAGCAGCATCGCGTTGATCACAGTTCTTGCTGTTTGGGTTCACAACTAGTAAGTATTTCGCCAAATACCTATCATTTGCCTTGAACTAATGTTTTTAAAGTACCTTGACTTCTGGATGCGAGTATGATGGAAGTTGTAATGACATCTCCAAACTCTGGGGCCAGTACTCCTCATTCTTTTCTGTCCCATCAGAGATTGATTCATCAACACCTGATGGTTGCGATGTTACCGTCGCTATCGTCCTGTCTCGTCATGGAGCACGATATCCAACGACAACCAAGTCTGAAGCCTACGACGCCACCATCACGCGTCTTCAAAAGTCCGTGAAGAATTACGGCAGTGGCTATGAATGGCTCAAGGAATACGAGTACAGTCTCGGTTCTGAAGATTTGACCGATTTTGGCCAGGATCAGATGATTCACTCCGGAAAGGCATTCTACGAGCGATACATTGGACTCGCCGAGAACTCGAACCCTTTTATTAGGGCATCAGGATCAGATAGAGTCGTGGTTTCATCCTACAACTTCACACAGGGCTTTTATGCTTCTCGTGGCGAATCTGGAGATGACTACACCAATGATATCCTGGTAATTCCTGAAGAGCCCGGCATCAACAACACCATGTCGCATGGATTATGCACTTCGTTTGAGAAGGACGACGAGCTTGGCGATAACGACGCACAAACCGCTTGGGGCAACAAGTTCCTGCCTCCCATTCGAGACAGACTCAACAGAGATTTGAAAAAGGCCAAGTTGTCGCTGAAGGAAACCGTCTATCTGATGGATCTGTGCCCTTTCAATACGGTCAACACCCCTGACGGCGCAGTGCAGTCCAAGTTTTGTGACCTCTTTTCTACAGAAGATTGGCGAAGCTACAACTACTGGCAGACTCTCAGCAAGTACTACAAGTACGGCAACGGTAATGACATGGGACCAACACAAGGTGTCGGATATGTTAATGAACTCATCTCCCGCTTAACACGAAAGCCCGTCAAGGATGAGACAACTACGAACAGCACACTGGACTCCAACCCAGAGACTTTCCCCCTCGACAGGGCTATGTATGCTGATTTTAGCCACGACAACAGCATGGTGTCCATCTTTTCCGCTATGGGTCTGTACAACTACACAGGCAAGTTGCCGAAACACCACATTGTGCCAGCCGTCCGGGCGCACGGCTACTCATCTGCGTGGGTGGTCCCCTTTGCGGCGCGCATGTACGTCGAGAAGCTCGAGTGCGGCGCCACCGTTGATCAGAAGGGCGAGGAGTATGTGAGGGTGTTGGTCAATGACCGAGTGATGGAGCTCGACACATGTGGAGGAGATGAGTATGGACGTTGCACTCTCGAAGACTTTGTAGAGAGTCTGTCGTTTGCTAGAGAAGGAGGACACTGGGATCGATGCGATGTATGATTTAATGTTAGGGTTAAAGTAGAGAGCGGTTAATTGCACGTTATTGCTATTTTGAAAGGCCAGTGTCCGCTACAATGGACTGAAATAGACCTGAGGCGCAGGGATTGTAGATTGAGTTGGAAGAGGAATACGAGGTTTTCGGGGCTAGGAACATGCTAAAGCTCGATAGCGAGAGCGATTCATTGACAGAGTCATGGTCAGTCTTTTAGGAACCGAGGCTATCATTGTTAATATCTGTATCGAATGGTTCATGAGCTCACTGATCTGGAGAGTTTAGAGTTTGCTTGTATTAGGTTGGGCTCGTGTCCAGGGATCAAGGAACTCATCACCAAATAGCGGTTCATCAATGCCAAATGCAGCACCCAGCATCAGCGCCAAGCTCACTGTAAGCAGCCCCTGTATGTTAGGCCCTGGCCCACCCGTGCAGCCGTCCAGTGCAGTGGGCTACCGTAGCTTCCCGTCCGACACGGGCCATTTATTTTGCTTATTCTTTCCATTGCAATTGATGAGTGACATCGGATCTCCCAGCAATCTGGAAAGCACCCGACCTTGGACTTGGAGCACAGCCACCTCACCCACAGACAAGCCCAAAGTTAAACAAAGGGACTCGAATCTTACATACCAGTCGACCTACCTGCTTGAAACCTCCATCTTTCAAACCTTCCCTTTCCACGGCAATTGTTTCATCAGCATCGAGTTACGTCTGTCCACTGAAGCAATCATCTTGACTTGCGTCATTAGGACTTGCACATTTGACCATCGCCATCACACGATTGAATCGCAACGTAGAACGAACCGACTGGGAAATACTACAGCGGGATAACAGAAGATGGTGTCGACGGCTGGAGGTATCGTGATTGCCATTATTGTCCTGCTATTCGCAGGCGCTGCAGGATGGTTCATATTTACACAACTGCGCGCCCGCAGACTTGGGGTACGTTAATTTGTCCATGCTGCTCCAATCTTGAGCAACCATAACTAACATTCTATTTACAGCTCCCACCCCCAAGCTTCACATCATATCTACCATGGCATAAAGAAGACGACGGCTACGGACCCCCGCAACCTGCACCAGGAGGTATCGTCGGCTGGTTCAACGATCAGTTCCGAAAGCTGAAGAACCGCAACAACCGATCCGCCGCAGGCGCTTACGAGCAGTCCGGTGCAGCCCGCGGCCGTCGCGGCTTCGGTCCTCTCGATCCGGACGAGGCATGGGACTCGCGCGTTGGAAACGAAGCCGACCAATATGGATACTATGAGGAGGAAGTTGGTGGCCGTGGCCGAGATACCGCATACGGCGGAGGCGGTTACAACATGAACCTCGCAGCAACACCGGGACTGTCGGGTGGACGAGGACTTGGCGATGGAGAAGAGGACCGTGGCCGCAGGGCAAGCAGGAGTCCCACCTCAGGGCCTGGTGGACGAAACCCATTCGATGATGATGCTGCTGCTACGAGTTTGCGCGGCGTGAGCCCTCGACCTATCGAAACGGGATACGGAAAGTCCAAGCCCAGAAGTGGCAGCGCTGAAAGCAGCCCGACAGAACGACGGTCTGTGTTCAGAGAGAACATGTGAGGATATATGGATAAGTTGTTTGATTTCAGGATGAGACGAGACAGGAGCTACGAGGACCACGGATCGTTTACCGTTTTGCGTTTTCATTTATCGGCCTTTTGAACCTCATGCTGTGGTTGTGGCCTGGGTATTCGCTGGGTGGAGGAGCTCTGATATATCATGACTTTGTTTATATGCATGTTTTCTCTTAAAATTGGCAGTTCATGTAACATTTGTATAACTTATGGCTAGGTGTTTAACTTTTGAATTAATGGCGCTGTGATCTGACATGTTGGACCAGCCATTGACGGATCCATCGTGACCAACTCATAACAGCTTTGTTTCAGATAGAGCAATTCGGTAGCAATGTCTCTTCAAGTGGAAGCTCCGGATGGGGTCCTGTCAAGCCGGCCCCGGTTTTCGGCCCCTCCTCACAGACGTCAGCTCAAGGCTAAGGATGTGTGGGAAGCAGCTCGCTCATGTAAGTAATGCCTGCAAAAGTCTGGTCAGCTAGATAACATACGAACATGTAAGAGTGGTGGTGAGATACAATGGTTCGTTTGAACAGATATCTCAGTAGCAAGTTGAGTTTTTGATAACTTCCAAGAACCCAGTTTCGCTGATCCCCATTAGAAGGGCTCAGTTATCATCATTCATTGCGGTGAGAGTTCAGTTGCTATGTGCAAGTAACTTTGTCTCGACCATTTGAACTACGACTGGCCAGGTAAATACCATTTAATTTGTTGATAAAGATTTAGTCAAACTGGAAGATTCGAGCATCTGTAGTTACTAAGTAGCTGTTGAGGCAAATGATTAGGGTAACGTCAACAGAATTCAGTCTTATAGGCATAAAATATCCTGATTCTCTTCTAATGGCTTTGCTAAAGATGAGCAACTCCAGATTGACTACCTGTAGATTTATATTTACTACATGATGACATTCAACGCTGCTTCCTATCCTTTCATGTGGGCTTATGGTATGAGGACCAGGAATCGTATGCCACACTGAGCTACCCCGCCAAAATGACATGGGAGCCCCTCCATAAACCTGTTCCGCCCAATCTCATCATAACATCACTGGACTCAATTGCACAGTTCAACTACGAGAATAAAGACAATGGCGGATCTCAACCTTCAAGCTGTTCACGATGAGCTCGTCTCGGTGGCCTACGAGGCCGGCGCCATGATTTTGGCAGCCAACCCTGCTGAGCTCGACACTGATACCAAGCTCAACTGTATGTCCTTCCTGTCCTTGACAATACATCTGGCCTGACGTTTTCCTGTAGCCGTCGACATCGTCACCGAAGCAGACAAGGGTGTTGAGAAGATGGTCTCGACCCGACTATCATCATCCTTCCCCAATGTCTCATTCATGGGCGAGGAAACATACAAGCCTGGCATGAAGCTCGGCCCCGAACCGACCTTTGTTGTAGACCCCATCGACGGTACCACCAACTTCGTCCATTCGTTCCCCAGCGCCTGCATCTCTCTGGGCCTCGCCATCGATCGCAAGCCAGTTGTTGGTGTTATTTACAACCCCTGGCTCGACACCCTCTACACCGCCATAAAGGGCCACGGTGCTTTCCTCACACACGGTCGCGGAAAGGAACCTCAGCGTCTTCCTCTTGCGCGCTCCCCCCGACCAATTGAGGGATTGGGAACCTCGCTTGTAGCTATCGAGTGGGGCGCGCAGCGCGACGGACCAAACTTTGACGTCAAGGTTGAGGCATTCAGAAAACTCACAGCCAGTCGTGAGACGGGCGGCTCAATGGTGCACTCCCTCCGCTCGATGGGCTCTGCCGCACTGAACATTGCTGCTGTCGCGGCCGGCCAAATGGATCTTTACTGGGAGGGTGGATGTTGGGCGTGGGATGTTTGTGCTGGATGGGCAATCCTCAACGAGGCCGGCGGTCGAATGGTGCACGGAAACCCAGGTAACTGGGACCCGGAGGTTGAGTCGCGCGTGTACCTTGCTGTGCGAGGTGCCCCAAGTGGCCAGAAGGAGCTTGTTGAAGAGTTCTGGGCAGTCCTCGGAGACAACAAGCTTGACTACTCTATTTAGAGAGCAAGGGATATGGGATGAAAGATAATGAACACTTCGAAATAGCGGGATTATAGAGAAAATGGATGCAATGTTAGAAAGAGTCACTTGTGAGCGGCTTATACTATGATGATTTTGTCAATTTCCACTAGCTACATGCAGAGCTGTGATAGACAGTAAAAAACACACCCATTGCTCCGTAAAAAGTCCCATGAAACAGTTGTAGTAAACGAACATTGTGTTCTTTTCTTAATAATGAATCTCCCGGTTTCCGAAACCTCCCCTTTTTTTGTTCAAATACGTGGTATCAGCCAACATGGATTTGTCGTTTTGTTTTCCTTTCTCTTCCTTAGTTTAAATAGACGATTCTGTTTTGACCTTGACCCACTCGGACTTGATATCAGGTTCGGACTTGACTTCAATTTCAGTCTTGATTCCAGGTTCTGCCTTGATCTGAGGGACAGGGTCGCCAACAGGTGTGTCCTCTCGGTCGTCGATGGACTCTTCAGGTTCAGTCTTGACCTCGACCTACTCGGCCTTGACATCCACCTTCTTGGCAGCGGGCTCGCCGGCGGGAGCCTCATCGCGGCTTCGCTTCTTGTTGTCGCTCGACTCGTCGGCAGTGGACTGGATGCGGGGCATGGTGTCGTTGCTGCTGTGCTTAGCACCGTCCTTGGCCTGATCCCGGTCACGACCACCATCCCGGTCACGGCCACCATCGCGTCCACCACGGCCGCGACCGCGACCACGACCTCCGCGGCCACCGCGACCTCCCCGTCGGTCCTTGAAGCCGTTCTTCTGGTCGTTGTCGCGGCGCTGCTTCCAGTTGTCGTTGTCACGGCTGCCGGAGTCGTTACCGCCACGTCCACGGCCTCGGGCCTTGCCGGATTCCCTGCCCTCGTAAAACTTCTTGGGCTGGGTGTGGTTAGGCTCAATCTTTCCTTGCTTGATAAGCTCGTTCTTCTCATCGCAGTAGGCACGCTTGCTCATGATCTTGAGATCATGGTCCTGCCACTTGGGGGCGGGCTCTGTCTTGACAAACTTGTTGGCCTCATCCTCATCGGCGAATGTGACAAAGACGGAGCCCTTGAAGAGACCCTCGTTTGTGCGTCGAAGCTTGATGCCCTTGACCTCGCCAAACCGGGCAAAGAAGCTCTCAAGGTCAAATTGAGTGTTGGGGGTCTCGTCACCAAAGCCCTTGGCGTAAACGGTGGCGGCCTCGACCTTGGACTTGGAGGTGTTCAGAGGCTGGTAGGGGGTCTTGCGCTTGAGCTCCTCCTCGCCCTCCTCACCGGAGAGATCGAGGACCGTGCTGTCCTTGAGAGCAGCAATGACGGCGCTGTAGGGCTGGAATGTTCGCATGCGCTTGAAGGAGTGGATGGTCTTGACCTTCATGGGCTTGTTCTCGGTTCCGCCGCATGACTCCCACATGAACTTGTCTTGAGGGAAGTTCCAGTCACCAAAGTAGAACTCGACCTAGAGGAATCAGTACGCGCGCCGGGGAAGGGGAGTTTAAAAGCTGTACATACCTGCTTGCGGATAGCCTCAGGGTCATCGGTAACCTCACGAACAGAAGGGTCGAATTTGCGGTTGTTGCGGGGGTTCTCGTCGTGCTTAGCGGTAGTCTTGAGAATCTCCTTCTTCTCTTCAGACTTGTCCTCTGAGGTTTGTGTGGTCTCCTCGGGCTTCTCTTCGGTAGGCTGGGTGGTAGGGGCAGCCTCGGCCTCAGGCTGGAGGGCCTCGACAGGCTTGGGGACTTCAGCTTCGCTCATTATGTATTTTTATCGAGAAATGATGGTTTGATGAGGTATGCGATCGCGATAAGGTACCCGATACAAGCTGAAAGATGGAGCGTTGTGGTATGTAGAGGAAAGAAACTAGAAGCTAGGTGAGAAGGAGTCGCGAAAAATATGAGGTGCTATAAAAAGATGGTGGCGGGGTACGGCAAAAAAGAGTCATCGGCGTACCTATGGGCACTCCAATTTGACTCTATAGCTGCCTAGTAGAAACGTACCTAGGTATTGTGTTTTTAGATTGTGTTTGCGGAAGAATTGATTGTGCAAGGAGAAGAGTTTGTTGCACAAAGTCAAGAATGCGATCGATTAATTCTGCCGGCGCGAGAGAAAAAATACATGAAAAAACCCATCCAGAGGCCCATCGTTAGTTTTGCGATTTCACCGCCCACCGCTTTTGGCCATCCGACGCGCGCTGTGCTCTGTCCGTACATTTGTAGGAGACTAATACAGGCTTGTCCCCCACCGAAGCCGACCCCACTTGACAAGTTCCTTTACGGTTTGCGCTTCAATTGTTTGTCCTCCCAAGTTTTAGGGTACCTACTATGGAAAATGAATAGCCTAGAGAGTGTGGTCTAAACAGCATAAACTGTTCTACTTACTACTTTCGTCTCTTGCGTGTCTAGCATCCAATCTTTCTAATCTTGAGGCCTGTTTCTTCAACAATGCTGATGAATTTAGCAATCATATAGATAATTTATTCCCCAATGATACAAACTTAGACGTTTAAGCTTTTGTGTAACTATTTGATTTTACTCAGAAAGATGATTTCTATGGAGTTTGCTTCAATCTTTGGACTTTCCTTCAGTTAACTGCTGTTAATAACACAAAGTCTGTCTCGACAAAGTCATTGTGCCGTAATTGAGATAAGCAAACCAATTAATAAGACAATGGAAGAGAAAGTATCACAGCAAACCATCAACTGCCGTGGATTTAACAATGAAGCCGTCATTAAAGATGTCTCGTGATATAAGCGCTATCGATAGATCGCCACGAGGGATCTAAGATCTGTTTCCATTGCCAAGATAAACGTCGAGTTTCGAGTCTTCACACCACCTCAAAACTTGGCAGCAAAGCAGATTGAGTTCCTGCGAAGCGAAAGCGCTCAAGTTAATCGCTAGCCGTGTTCTGATTGGGTCTTTGGATGGTTCCTTGGCTTGGAACCAAGCTTTCTAACCATCCAAGTTTCGACCGGACCTGAAGATCCGTGGCACATGTAAAAATTGGTCGACACTGCCCGAAACAAGCATCTCTACCACACTTTGCTGCAGGCATCGGGAATTTTCGTCCTTTTTTGCCTGTGACTGACCCATACCATGACAAGCATGGTACCACCTCGACTGCCTTGCCTGCCTATGCGGGAGCGTCCAATATGACTGTAATCTCAGACATCAATAGAGCGATACTTGGAATAATCTTAGATTTGCCTTAGATTCTCAAGTACCATTCTAGTGTTGCCTTTTTAACCCCACCTCCCACTTTTGCAGGGAGCAGCTTGGGAATGACATCAGCCATCCTAAGCTATTCTCAACAAGTTGCGCAGCGCCGTGTCATATAAACGATCAGTGTCCGACGCAACCCGCAATATTACGATACCTGCGCTCTAATCTTTAAACTACCATGTCAATCTAATTCTTCACTCTCTTTCAAAAATTATCACCTTTTATGTAATCCGTTCGCGACAATGTACTAAGCTCGGGCGATCAGCCCCAGAAAGCATGTGCGCATAAGAAAAGTACAACGTATACCAATTGCACTCGAAAACAATGAGACACTATCGGGGCTCCCTCAGGAGCCTCCATCGAATCCCCTCTCGATTCAACAATCACACACGACTCCCACGAAGGCGATTGACGCCTCGCCAACACCGTCAATTTTGGACGTCGCATACCAGACACGATCCTAAGCAAGAAGAACAACAACGGTCGACGTTGCCAGTAGCAGTAATCACCGGCGGACTTTTCATCTGGTGGCTTTACCCTTCTGACGACTTTGCACAGCTTTCCGGCAAACATGCCAGATTACGAAACGAAAAGGACTCAGAACAAGACAAGAGCAGAGATAAAAGTCAAAATTCCGAATCAGACGCGGACCAGTCGGCTTGGATCAACTTTTCTCGCCGTTTCGAGGCATTCTCCACGCTCAACAGCCTTGAGTTCTCCTCGTTTCCCGACAAGATTGTCAACTCTTTGCTCCCGGAATGGTCCAGACTTATCCCCGGATATGTTCGCAAGCTACAACGCGAGCTGTCCATGTCACCAGGCTCTTTGGCCGACGAGATTTGGCATGATGCCCATGATCCATTGATCAACCCCGAAATTCAATATTCCGCCACGGTCCGAGTATCCCCTGATATTTGTGACGAAGAGAAGGAGTATTTGTCTAGGCGGAAACGAGTCGCTAGAGTTGGTCTGGCCAAATACCTTGGGCTCAAAGAGGATGAGGTTCATCCGGACGACGTTCCTACAATCGCCATGTGTGGCTCAGGAGGAGGTTTGAGAGCGCTCATTGCGGGTTCAGGCTCCATCCTTGCCACAGAGGAAGACGGCTTATTCGACTGTGTGACATACACGTCAGGCGTGAGCGGCTCTTGCTGGCTTCAAGCTCTAAACTTGACCTCTTTCAACCAAGGGAGCCTCAAAAAACTCATCGAACATCTGAAAGCCAGGTCTTCCACCCATATTGCTTACCCGCCAGAGGCATTTCAGGCGCTTGCATCTATGCCTACCAACAAATATCTGTTGAGCGGTATGGTCGAAAAGCTCAAGGGTGACCCGAAGGCCGACTTTGGCTTGGTTGATGTCTATGGTGTGCTGCTAGCAGCAAGATACCTGGTGCCCAAGGGAGATCTTGGCGTCAATGATCGCGATTTCAAGCTCTCGAACCAGCGGCAGTATGTTCAATATGGGCAGCTCCCGCTGCCCATCTACACTGCCGTTCGGCACGAAATTCCCAACTTGCCTGAAGCTTCTCAACAGGGACCTATCGAAGCTGAAATTGCAAAGGAAGAGGCCAAGAAAGAAGCTTGGTTTCAATGGTACGAGATTACTCCTTACGAATTCTTCTGTGAAGAGTTTGGCGCGGGTATTCCTACCTGGGCTCTTGGTCGAAGATTCAAATCAGGCCGTGACATCGCTCCAGAGCATGGCTTCCATCTTCCGGAGATCCGACTACCACTACTCATGGGCATCTTTGGTAGTGCATTCTGTGCTACCCTTAGCCACTACTACCGAGAGATCAAGCCGTTAGTCCAAGGATTAACTGGCTTTGGTACCATTGACGACCTTATCTCGACCAGAGATGATGATCTGATCAAGGTGCATCCCATCGACCCTGCCAAGATACCTAACTTTGCCTATGGCATGCACGGAAAGCTCCCAGAGACAACCCCTGGAAGCATTTATGACGACGAGTACATCCAACTCATGGATGCTGGAATGTCCAACAACTTGCCCATTTATCCTCTTCTCCGACCCGGCCGAGATGTTGATGTTCTTGTCGCATTTGATGCTTCCGCAGATATCAAAACTGATAACTGGCTCTCGGTCGCAGACGGATATGCTCGACAACGTAACATCAAGGGCTGGCCGGTTGGAATTGGTTGGCCCAAGTCAGGAGAAGCCACATCCCAAGTCGTTGAAGAGCTCGATGAAGCCCAGGCCAAATCCACACGTGAGGCGGAGAACAAACTTCGAGAAGCCAAGCAAGAGCAGAAGGAACTGCGCCAAGAAGCTCATGAAGAAGGCAAGCAAGTTATGGCCGAGAACGACAAGACTAAATTCGAACATGGCGACCAAGAGTCTGGTGATTTGGGATACTGTACTGTCTGGGTCGGAACAAACCAGGAGCGCAGTTCTAAGCCACCTCCTCCCTCAAAAGCATTGTCTGGAGATAGCTCGTGGCAACTGATGGAACCAGAGGCCGGCATTGCTGTTGTCTATTTGCCATTCATCTCAAATGACAAGGTACCCGGCATCTCCCCCGGTACCACTGACTACCTCAGCACATGGAATTTCATCTACACCCCTGAGCAGATCGACAACGTAGTTGAGCTGGCACGAGCGAACTACAACGAAGGAAAGCAGCAGATCCGCGATACCATTCGTGGAGTATACGAACGCAAGAAGAAGCTTCGCGAGGAGGCCGAGAAGGCACAGCGAGAAAATCGCTATAGGTCTCTTGTGAGGAGAGGAGAGGGTGTCCGCCTGGGCGAGGGCGACCATTTCAGTTGAACTGGCACAACTCATTGGCAGAAGAATTGTTTTTGATTCACAAAACCATGTATCTAGTATACCCATTTGGGCGTCAGGGACGCAGCGTAATGCAAAAAAAAAAAAAGTTGATTCTGACTCGCCATTGTCGAGGAGTTTTGTCATTGTTCTACATTGTATCGTACATTGACATTTCCCGACCCGATTCTCTAGGGTCCTATGCTCCCATGTAATTTTTTATACACTGCCCAACCTGGGCGAAGAATTCATTATTCACATACAGGGTCGACGCCTTACACCGGCCCTCCGAGTACATATATATCCGACACGATGACGCCTCTTTTTAGATAATCTCACCAATATCAATATGAGGGGCCTTCCAGGGCTTGGCTCCTGGCTCGTGCATATCACTTGGTACCCGGACCTTGTTACCAGGGCTGTAGAGGTACCATGCCTTGAGAGCGTTCATCGATGCCTTCCACCTAGCAAGGTCCAGACTAGCACCTGCACCTTCTCCGAGCTTCTCCGAGTTACTGTAGATGCCAACGATGAACACGGGGGTTCGCGAGTGACGACCCGTTTCACTCTCTAGACGGGCAATGGGAGCCCCGAAGCCTTCACGGGCACAAAGTAGGGCGAGTTCTCGTGTGGGCAGCTTGAACTCGAACATGTCGGAGACGTCGACCAGTCGGGAGAGAACGTGGGACTTGACAAAGTCTCGGGCGGCGGCTTGACCGGCGTGGGTGTAGATAGAACCGACAACGGCCTGAACAAAAGAAGAATGCGCCTCGTGCTGGTAGTACTTGTATCCATCCTCGCCAGTCTTGGGCTTTTCAATGACATCGCCGAAATCGTCATCGAAAACCACTCGGCTGCTAATTCCACGGCGGGGCGTAAATCGGTCGGTAAAGGCGGCCTCTTGACGAACATATCCCCATCGAGTCTGCATGCCTGAGTCCTTGGGTGCCCACTGCAGAAGACCTGGGTCAACCTCCTCGCCGGGAGCAGCGGCGGCCTCGACACCCCATCGACGAGCTATTTGGTGTAGAGATTCCTTTCCAGCAAAGGCACGGAGGACCTCATAGACGATGGGCATTGGCAGACGGGGCCATTTGCACACAATGTATTCGAGGACATGGTAGTTGATGAATGTGCTGCCGAGGAAAGCGAGGTTCGAGTTGTTGTAGCTGGGGTTCTGGTCGGCCGAGGGGACAATGAGGGTGCGGGCGAGAGTCTCGAGAGGGATCTTGTTGGAGAGGGATAACCGAGCATGGAGGGCAGCAAGCTTAGCCGACTCTGCCGCGCGTTGAAAAGGAGGAGAAGGGAGAGGTTGAGGTGTAGATTGTTTGTTCTCAGTTTCGGTAGCGGTAGCCGAAGTGGTCTGTCGTCGAGTCGTTTGCAAAAAGGCCTGTCTTGTGATATTGATGCCGCCGCGGGCTTGGGCTTGGGCCTGGGCTTGCAGCAATTGGCCGCCCAATCGATCGAGCCGTACCCGCTTCATCGAGCCAGTCTATTTCCCTCTGTCCCAGATATCTCCAAATTCCCTGCTGTTCGTAATTGAGGGCGACGGGGGAGGGAATTGTCGCCTGTTCTTTTGGTCGTCGACGGGGAAAAAGTTCTGCGCTACAAGCCCAGAGGCTAGAGTCGTGAGCTGGGGTGTGGTTGGTCGGAACAACCTGCGGCCCGCTGAGCGTTTCTCCCGGGCGAGCCTTGGAAGCTTGGGATGGGGGACCTCACTTGTTGGTAACCGGCCATTCGACATCAATTCAACGTCGCCATTGCGCACCCCAACCTTCTCCTTTACGTTCATTGATAATCATTCAAAATGGTGAGTGGAATTGTGATCGCCCTGCATGAGCCTGCGCTGACAATTGACCTAGGGCGGCGGCGGCGGAAAAGTCCCGTAAGTCTTTAATTCTCACGAACCGACGCAAAAACCGAGGCGACCGTATCTAATCCATATCCTGCGACAGTTACCCTAAGCATGTCTGGTCCCCAGCCGGTGGTTGGTACGCGCAGCCTGCCAACTGGCGTGGCAACACCCTGATTGCTGGTGTCGTCATGGCCGGCATCGTGGCCGTTACTTGGAAGTTCAGCTCCGAGCGAGAACAATGGGCGCACCGACCTGAGCCAGGTCAATGGTACGCCAGCCGACAGTACGATATACGGTCCCGATTTGCGAGTGAGAGTGAAAGTGCTGACAGAGGAATGTAGCTGGTCAAAGCAATTGAAGCAGTGGGATGCGGAGGATCGTGAGAACTCGACAAAGAGCGAATAGAGTCTGGATAAAAAGACCTGTGTATATTTCTGCGACACATGAAGACACCCTTGAGTTAAAGATCAATATTTCGGGCTCCTTGATGTTTTGTGGTGAAACCGAAGCGCCGATGCAGTTCATGAGCGCATTCTGTCCAAACACGACTAAATTGGGATAAACGGCGATGCCTGAAGATGTGGGGGTATCTATGTCTCTGCTATGATGTTCGGCTTCTCCAGCGTAGCGTGCTGTATTGGAAAGTCAGTGAATTGCTGGTTTATACATGCCTTGATGGGCAAATCAGAGCATTTCTAAATATGCTTATGAGGACGGCTATATCCGCTTTAAACCCGTGCCATATACAACCGTGATCCAAGAGCCATAAGCAAAGCTCGTTATGTCTATGGGATTGTGGATTTTAACTTGCCGTTGCTTTCAGTTAATTCTGTAAAGATGTAAGTTCAGAGTGATCAGCTGGCTTCTGTCCTGGAACTTCATTTATCGGATGCTTTGTCTGACCTGTGTCATGTCGTCTTCTGACAGGTCACCTCATACTAAAAAAACCGATGGTTTTAGTCAATGCCTCAGATGATATGGAATTTGTGTAAATGATGTGCCATGTTACAACTCCAAGACATTTCTCGCTACTGGAAGAAGGACGTGTGGCGCAGTCTCTAATTTGTGCGATCTAGCGACCCATCCTTGACCTTCACTGCGAAGTAGAGCAGGATGGGAAAATATGCGGCTTGAGGGAGAGATTGCCTGAAAACGTCTTGACAGAGCTTCAAGTTGAGACGGCCGTTTTACCTGAGTAGGAGAAAATACCATGTTACTACATCTATTATATGTGATTACAGCTGTGCTTTCCAATCGGTTAGTTGCAAGTCTCCCATGTATCGCGGTATAAGGCCATTTTATTTCGTATTACTGGCTTTGAAGAAACCCAAGACCTTCCGACATGTCTCTTGGAAAGGGATATTGGAGAAGAATATTGGAGCATCAGGCAGTAGTCTGAAGCTTTGAGTCCTGTATATTTTATCTTCACCATTATCCTTTTGTAGTGTTAAAGAAATACGATGAAGACTTTGAGTGATGCATGTTGGGCACCAAACTCTTTGATATGATCATGGTGATACAGCCAACGAGTGTGCCTCATATTCTCATTGCCTGATCCCATGCATCATGGCCAGTAATAACTATTTCACAATAACCAGGCTGTGAATCGTTGGTTATCAGTTATCCTCAAGACGAAATGTTGTGCATCTGAGAGGCAGTACAATTCAGCCCCAGGCAGCGTGCAGCGTGCCAGTGATGCAACACTTTGAATACGCACCTCCAATCAGCCAGGTACAAGTCTCGGGTCCAGGGGTACTTCGTGGACACAAGGATTAAACTGTCTTGAGTCCACTTTAAGCCGCTGCCATTGAGGTCACTACCGAGCCTAGAGGTAGGCTTAAGTATCTGTCTGTAGGACCCTGGTACAGCTCCGCTGGCTTGTTGAGGCTTCAAGGCTGCTTTGCGTTGTCATCTTTGTAGATTTCCCCTCTTTCGTATTGCTTTGTTACCAATAACTAGAGGTGGATGAGTGTTTGGGTTTGTTTTCTAAGATTGCACCAATATTTACTCTTGTTTGTGGAAACCTCAGGCTTGCTGGCGCATGGAGAACATTCATGGTCTAACCTCCGATCTCGTTCCGCCAGCATCGATCAAGTTCCAGGAGCCTAAGCCACAAACTATCAGTGCATTCAACCACCTACAACACACTTGACCTACCAAGCTCATATACCTAAGGGACGGGCATCCATACTCTCTTCCTACAAGACATTACTTGACCTCTCTTCTTTCTACCTTAGCTATTAATTTTGGCTTCTTACCCTTTCTGCCCATAATCCCAGGACTCGTCTAGCCCACCCTTGTCTTGGCACTGCATCACCGTTGTTCTTTGCCGTTTGGGTCACTTGTTCGCCACCGCCCTAGAGCTTGAGGTCACCACCGAGCTATCACCTTACATTGCCAACTTTCCTAACGATAACCTCGTTTGGCTCCAAAAACGGACTAACCCTTTGCTCGTCGATTGTTTATCGAGCAACACCTGACCGACGCATCACCACTTCACCCAACTTTCTAACCTCAACATCCGGACCTGCCGCCAGAGCTTACTGCACTCTAACGCTCGGTCCATTACGCCATACCTCGGCCATAACTAAAAACGACTTCTTACACCAACCTTCAGTCTGGCGTCCCGAGCTTTTCGCCTTGCCGGCCTTGCTGTCGGCCTTGGTTTGAGTGCCTTGACTGCGTATCAGCGCAATCAAGCGCAGCAGATGTCTTCTCATGCCGAAAGGCATGGTCACCTCGACGCGACCGCGGGGCGTGAGGTGGTGTATTGCCACGCCTGCGCCAACGAATGGTACCGAGACGAGGCTGGCTTGACATGTCCCGAATGTCGTGGAGAGATCACTGAGATTGTAAGGCTTAAATCGAAACCGTCAAATGTCCCGCTTGCTGACCATGAATGCTTAGGTTGACCCCGAGAATGATCCCCGCGACCTTGACCACCATTCCTCCGCTTCTACTTCACCAGAGCTTCACCCTTACGATTCGGATCCTGATGAAGCCGATATAGATGAACATACCAACCAAGGCTTTGTATTTCGACGAAGCATTCGGGAGGGGCCCGACCACCATCACCACCATGATCCGGCCTATGCTCCCACTTTTGAGAGTTTCGTGAATATGCTTAACCAATTCGGAGCGCGGGCACCTGATGGTAGATCGTTCCCCCATGGGCCTGGCGAGCATGGCCAACATCAAGAACACGCAGAGCACGAACGCCAGGGGCATGAAGAACAAGCAGGAGAAGGAGAACATGCTCAACCAAACTTTGCACGTGTACAACGGGCGACTTTCACTGGACCCTTTGGCTCCGGAAGAACCACCATAACAATGATCTCTACACCTATGCATACAACCCATACTGGGCCCCCTGGTGCCCCAGGACTCCAGGCTTTCCAAGAGTATGCACAACCCCTTTCTCGACGCCCCGACGGACCAACGGGTTTACGGGTTACAGCTATTTCATTGACCATGGGAGCTAACCAACCTTCCAGTATATTTTCAGACTTATTACGTGATAACGTACCACCGCCAGGCCATGAACACGCTGGCGAGGATGGCATGGGTGGCGGCCATCCACCTAGCTTTGGTCGAGGACTGCAAGATTTACTGAACCTCCTTACCCCAGGAAATGCTGTGCACGGTGATGCAGTGTACTCTCAAGAAGCCTTAGACCGTATCATCACACGGCTCATGGAGGCCAATCCTCAGTCCAATGCGGCACCCCCAGCTACAGAAGAAGCCCTTCGGAACTTGGAGCGTAAGCCTGTCAACAAACAGATGCTGGGCCCCGAAGGTAAGGCGGAATGTACCATCTGCATTGATGAGATGAAAGAGGGAGATATGGCCACATTCTTGCCTTGTAGTCATTGGTTCCATGAGGAGTGCGTTACACTTTGGCTGAAGGAGCACAATACGTGCCCCATTTGCCGCACGCCAATCGAAAAGAATGACCGAGGTGCTAGCAATAACAGTGGAAACAACAACAGCAGTGGTAGCAACCAGTCTCAAGGACCAACTTCAGGACCTAGCTCTGATCGGTCCAACCCCTTCGCAGCACACATGCCCAATGCGTACAACACTGACTGGGAACCATTTGACTGGACTTCTCAGCCCCATAGCCACTCACGCCCGGCACAATACTCACGACCTCCTAGTCAGAGCCAGAGCCGCCTTAACGAGGTCCTGCGAAATATCTCGACACAGCGAGAAGAGAGAGAGCGAGACCGAGCCACAACATCTGGGTATAGTTATGACACCTCTCGATTGCAGCGTCGCAGCTCGCATTCCCCCACAAGTCCTCGCGCGCGAGCTCCCAGTGAGCATGGCGCGCGCATGAGACAAAGAAGTCCTTCCCAGAGCAGTCGACGATCGACGGCAGATTCGGACCAACAGTCTCGATCTGGAGGTCATGGTCCCATCAGCTGGCTCCGTGGCCAATTCGGTAGAGGGCCAGGTACCGGATCGCCACGAGACGGAAGTCGGCAATAGCATGGCCACTCACAACATTTTAGAGGAACCACATTGGGTACGATATCAGACGTCCCTGTTCCTCGTTCGTTAGCTAGCTGCATCGAAGAAGATACGATACTCATAAGGCAGGTCTCGCGAAGGAGAAGACATGCGAGCATCATGGCACTTTGAAATGGGGAAACAGGGATCAGACTCTTGAATGAGTACTAAGCTCACAGGCTTAACGTTTTATGTACAATTAGAATAGAGAAATCGTCAAAGGGGGCGAGGAGCTGGATTGGAATTAAGCTGCGAGCGGCATTGCTAGTTATATAAATGGACGTCAGGGATACCCATACTGGAATGAAGATTGAGATTGGCCACTCTTAGTGTGATGTATGCCATTGGATCAAAGGAAGCTAAAGGACAGACAAGATTTTGCAACACTAACAGTTTTATTGCGATAACAGGTATTATAGACTCTTTGTAACAGGTAAGGACAGCATCATGCTCGTGACTGAAAATATATAGGAGGGTTCCTAAACAGATACCGACTAATCAAACACATCCGTAGCGAAACGCTCATTCCTACTTCTCTCAAACCATTCCCTTGCCTTTTCCTCTGTCGCACCCTTTCCTTCTTGTTTCGCTTCTGACCTCTCCATGGCAAGGCGAACGCAGATATCCTCAACAGCCTTACCGATCTCGCGACTTCCGCAGATGAACACCTTGGCACCCTGATCCCATACCTTGAACACGTCGGCACGGTCGTGGTAAATACGGTCCTGGACGTACTTGCAACCTTCAGACTTGTCGGTGACTCGAGAGTAAGCGCGGCGGACATCCACGGCGCCCATCTGCTCCCAGCGTGCTAGCTCCTCAGCATAGAGGTCGTCGTTCTCAGGGTCACGACAACCAAAGAAGAGAAGAGCGGGAGCGAGCTTTCGGCCAGCGGCAAGCATGGCAGCGCGTTCCTGAATGAAGCCACGGAAAGGAGCGAGACCAGTTCCAGCGGCGACGCAGATGATTGGGGTGGTCTCGGGGTCACTGGGGAGATGGAAGGCTGCGCTGGAGGCACGGACTGAGACGTGGAGTTTGTCGCCAGCGATGAGTTGGGAGAGGAAGCTGGTGGCAACACCGACATGACGACCCTGGCCTGACAGCGAAGGGGCGTCGAGGAGGGAGTATGTGAGGGTGAGTTTGCTGGGGTCGGCGAAAGGAGAAGAAGAGATGGAGCTGTCGATGTTAGTTCTGTGTTCGGCTGCGGGTTTTAGAGAAAAACTTACTATTGTCGGACTCTCATAGGGGGGAGCATGGCCAGATATGAGCTGATGGGAAGAGCAACAGCTGGGTACTTTTCGAGGAGATCCAGAACTGAGACCTTCTTGGCTGAGACGTCTTCTTGATAAGCATCGCCAGCGAGTTTCTCAAGCTCCTGGATAGTCGCTGTGTCCTCGGTTGCCTCAGACAGAGCAAGGATGTTCTAGAACTGTTAGTATAGCTCAAACGTCAGTGATGAGTGTACATACCCTCTTAGTTGCCGGCTGAGAAAGTTCAATATAGGCACTGAAAACGTCAAAGGCAGAGATCGCGATATTGGTAGGCAGAGTGGTAGGACCGTCAGATTGAATCTTCAAGAAAGAATCCCAAGCCAGGGAAAACCTTCGGAAGACTCTGGACACGGTCTTCCTTGGGTTCAGGGGCAGGATGGCGAGGTAATCACCAGCCTTGTAGGTCATTCCCGAAGGAAGCTGAATCTCAATGTGCTTCTTGGCGGGACCACTCTTTGTGAGAGTCTTTTCTGAGACTACGAGCGCTTCCTCAACGTCTTGACGAAGAGTGGTCTTTCGTGGTGTTGTCACTTCGACCAAGAGACCTCTTTGTCCACTCGCCTCATCGTCTGTGACGTTGTACTTTTCCTTGAGACTAGGCCAGAGAACAGTATCCTCCCAGGCTTCAAAGTCACTGAACATGTCACTAGTGGCAGCATCGGCACTTCCCATAGGAACAAGACGGGTACCACCTCGTTGTTCAAGGGTGGTGTCGACAAGCTTGGGGATTCGGAGGAAAGTATCAACCCAGTCGTGGTGACCACAGCCAAAGACGGCGTAGGATACCTTTTCCATCTCATTTCCGGCCAGGTCTTCCATCCACTTGATGAAGTGGGCGGCGTTGGAAGGTGGCTGTCCCTCGTATGAAGCAGTGACAATGACGACAGGTCGGTCTTCAGGGAGGTTCTGCTTGGCCTGATCCAGAGTACCGATGATTGATGCACTAAAGCCATGTCCAGCGGCATCTGAAGCAAGTCTGTTAGCCAGAGCTTCACAGGTACCACTGTTAGAGCCGTAGTAGATAGCCATGGGCTTTCCGTTGCTAGCCTTGACTCCCTTGGATGCTGCAGGAGTCTTGATATGGGAAGGGATGCTAGTAGTAGCACCCTTTCCAGCCAGTTGACCCTCAAGATCCGTGGGGGTCATGCCGTGTCGCAGTGTGCAGTTGAAGAAAAAGTTGTCAGGCTTGATGGTGAGGTTTTGCTTGATCTGCAATTCGTAGTTGGGGTCGGTCTGCGTAAAGTTGAAGTTTTGGAACAGCAGCGCCATTGCGAGAAGACTCTCTTGCCATGCGAAAGGTCTTCCGATGCAAGCTCTCTTACCATTGCCGAAAGGCTTCCAGCAGTTGGGGAACTCTTTGTTCAACCTGGCGAATTCGTCGTCAAGCATACGTTCAGGAACGAACTTCTCGGCATCAGGTCCATAAACGACGGGGTCGACGTGCCCTCTTGATAGAACAGAGAGGACAGTTTCACCCTTCTTGATAAGGTACTTTCCTCCAAGGAAGGTGTCCTCGATAGCTTCGACACCGAAGCCTGTGATGGGAGAGCTGATTCGGAGGGTCTCTCTCAACACGGCGCTGAGGTAGGGGAGCTTAGTGAGGTGTTCAACGGTGACAGGGTCACGGCCAATGACCTCGTCGATCTCCTTTTGAAGCTTGTTGTAGGACTCTGGGTTCTTAAGGAGGTGGTACATGGCGAAAGACAGCGTGCCAGAAGTTGTTTCGTGACCGGCGATGAGGAATGTGATGAGTTGGTTGGTGATGTTGTCGTCGGATAGCTTCTCCCCTGTTTGGGGGTCAACACCCTCAAGCATAGCAGCGAGCAGATCCTTTCTATCAGTGGGGTTCTGCTTTCGTGTCGCAACGACTTCGTCTGCTACTGACTTCATGAGAGCAATGTCGGCGTAAAACTTGTCGTTGGCTGCGCGGTAGAGAAAGTTGGGCGCGAATGCAGGTCGCCTGTTTCTGTTTCCTGACTCGAGAAGGAAATCGCCCATGGCTTCGATGAATGGGTGCAGTTCCTCCTTGTAGTAGGAGTTGAAGCGGAAGTCCATGGCACAAAGGGCCAAGGTATCGAGTGCTAGACGAGTGAAGTTGTCACTGGCGTCAACTGGTGTATGAGGACCATGGCGAGCCAGCTTCATGCACAATTGGTTCGCGATCTCATGCATCTCGGGGAACATGTTTCTGATACTGAGAGGTCCGAATGCAGGAATGAGAATTCTATGTGCCTTGCCCCAATTGGGCTCCTCCTCGAATGCCGTGAATAGTCCATCGTGGACACCTTCTCGCACAACCTAGTGATATTGGTTAGTGACGCCTTATTGTTTGTGAATGGTAAATACAAACACTGAGGACAGATTTTAACGTCTTTTTGAAGCGCTTTTCATCGCAAACCTCATTGATAAAGGCGTTGCTTGAGACAAAAGTGGGTGATTTTGAGCCCAGATGCAGTCTGAAGATGGGGCCTGTTGAAGGTTTAGTGGCGGTCAAAAAAGCAAAGGCAGTGAGGTCATTCACCATAAGTGTCAGCCAGGCGGTTGATATCATTGAGTGGGTTCGTCTTGAATTCACCCAGATTTCCAATAAGAGGGTAGCCAGGAGGCTCGGGAATGGGCACAGATTCAGCCATTGTAATGTGTTTGGAGAAAGGTGAAGATGCAGGATGGAAGAGCCGTTCTCTCAAGTCAAAGATCAGCACCTAGTCCAGCTAAATGGCAGAGCTTCAGCTCGTATGAGGCTTGGCGTGTATGTATGGAGAAAAGCTTCTTGATTGTGTTTGGTTAGTGTGTGCTGTGCGTTGACGTGGATCAGTGAGGGGAAGTGCAACTGGAATTGTATTTAGAGTATCTGGCATTCCTTAAGTAAAGATATTGATCTCCTTTATATTCTGTCCCAACAGAATAATAGCTACTTTACTAGACGTCATGCCAACGCGGCCAATGCTAATACCGCCGGACTAAGGAACCTCAAAATGACCCAAATGTTGTTATTCTAGGTCCTGCATCAAACTCCGGCCCCGTCCGTATCAAGTGCCGGTCATTCTGGCCAATAATAGGGGAGGCATTGCATCAAGTTGCTCAACTTGGTAACGTTGCCGTTTCTGACTCTTCTCTTCTTCTATGCCTCGGCCGAAGCCGTGTAGATCCACACTTTGTCCTCCACCGAAACCCGTCTAGCGGCGAAAACGGTAGGATTGTATTCCCGAATCCCCAACGGAGGTGGAAACGGAACAATTGATGGGAAGCATCAGATATGGGTTCTCGAATAGTACTATGTAGAGATCTTGTTAGATAGAAGTTTGGAGTTTGCTTGTCAATCTAGACCAGTCTGAGCTAGTACGTTGCCCTCATCACCTGTCTTGAATCTGGAAGTTGACGATGCTTCTATTGCACTCATTCCTCGCCTATTTAAAACAAAGGCAGCACAATATCATTTCCGAGTTCTCTGATTACCCGATATCACTAATATCGGTTGTCTGATCGCCGCCTTGGAGTTTTTGTTGAAACGGCCCGTCGGCGTTGTAGATCCTCGATCGGCGTTTAAAGACCCCCGTCCTCCGACCTTTTGACATGTGCTTCTAGCAGTCGCTTCGACTGCGGACTGATACTAAAATGCTTGGCTTCGTCTCGCAACGTCAAAGCTCTAGATTACCAACCATGTATTTGGTCATTGCTTCGATAAGCCTAAATGCCATTGACTATAGCTCTAAGATTGTGTTTGGAACGTTTCATTGAGATACAACCCAGTATCAACCCTATTTCTTCATCACCACGGACTCGCCGTCGGTAACAGCCACGCCCACCACCACGTCTTCTTTTAGTGTCTCTTCACAGCCTCAGACGTCTTTCTCAACAACAGCCTATAAGGGACAGCCCTTGGTCTTACGCAGACTAAAAGTCCTCATTTCAAGGCTGACTACATCACAAGTATCATTTGGCACATGTAGCGATGAAGCATAAAAATGTATTATTACTCAATCAAACGCCAACAAAACGTTGCCCGCATTATTCATCAAACCTGCCAAGCCATCCCAGGGCCCCATACTCTTCTTATTCTCCTCCATGTACTTGCTTTAAGTGTATATAGACTCAGTGACAGCATTGACTTGAAGTCCCCATTCCGCCATCTCAGCTTCAGACAAGAACTCGAGGGGGAACCAGACAAGATGTCCCTTGATTTGCGACAGTTTCTCTCTCGCGTCGGCTATGGGGAGGAATTGGTCAAAGATGTGGCCTGCCTTGACTCCCTTGGGGGGCAAATATCTATCGTAGTCTTCAAAGGTTTTGACTTGGATTTGTTAGTTATGAGTCGAGATAAAGTTGAAGGTTAAAGGGTAAAGGTGGAACCCGCGACGGATAGCCACGAGGTGATCAAAACAGGCATGACAAAAAAGGAAAGAGCGTTTTAAGGTGAAGATGGCTTCCACTCCATGAAGCAATACAGAACAAGAAATGGTAAAACTTACTATGGTCATCAGGATCGGCGTGGAAAAGATGTCGGAAGAGCATGGTGTTCTTGTCCGCTCGGCTAGTCCACATATCCCAAACGTCTTCGCTGAGGGGATCCTCAACAAACTTGTACGACTCGTCTTGGTCGTAAATGTCGTTGTCGGGGTTGACATTGACGGGCATGGCGTTGATGTCCTTTGAAGCATCGTGCTCCTGAGGAGGTAAAAGACCCAGGTGTTCACGCCAGAGGTAACGACGAAGTGTAGCCGCATGGTAACCAGCCTCGTAGGGCTTTCCATCCATCATGCTGGGGATCAAACGAGTATCCTCCATGACTACACTCAACTCACTGTCGTGATCACCGAGCTGACTTCGGTCGTTGAGGTTACTGCTACCACAAACGGCAATCCTGTCGTCGACCAATAACAACTTACCGTGGATATATAATTCCTCTTGAATCCAATTCCTAATTTCCGACTCGGGATCTTCTTCGAACCAAGATTCGCTCTTCAAGCCTTCACCCGTATCAGCCATCGCGTGGTGGGCGACTGATGATGTTGTGTGGACATTTTCGGGGGGCATGGCAGCCTCAAATTTCTTTCGGGCCTCCATTGTCTTCTTGATATCTTCGTCAAGCTCTCCCTTGTCTTTGTCTCTCCTCATATGCTCATCACCATCTGAGTCTTCTGGGTCGAACGAGCCGTGGATACCCTCACTCATGATCTCCTCTGCCTCAGCACGTTGAACCTGCTGGTAGCTCACACCAGTCTCCTTCTCAGCCTTGATGATAGCAGGCGTCTTGTTGAGACGATCGTAAGATCGCAAGTTGAAGAAGAAGATGTACTTGGTGGGGTCGACGCCCTCGGCGCGACACTGACCAAAGATAGAGTGTTCACCACGGCAAATAGACTTATACTGGTAATCCATGATAGCGCGCGTGCCTGTCGCAGCTTCTTCTCGTAGATCTCCAGCAAATCCGGGTATTGCGGGGATGACAACGATGACACGGAATTTGCGACCCTCCTTGTCAGCTCTGACGACCGCATCGACGATGGCGCGACCAATCTGGTTTTTGACCGGAGCCTGCTGGTCGCCTGTCGCAGTGATAAAGAACTGATTCTCGATGTAGACGTAGTGCTGCGCCTTTGAGATGATCTCAATATAAGCGTTCTGGATGCTGTGGTCGGTCAAGATGCCGCTGCTCCAGTCGGCGCTCGATCGGACAATCTGGCAGTTAACGGTACCAACATCCTCGAGGTTTTTGGTGCTGAGTGGCGTGTAAGGGTGTTTTACGTAGTCTCCTACTGGATGTTTGGGTCGCTGGACTCCAATGAGGTCTTCATCCTCGCCCTCCATGCCCTCCATCATCAACCAGTTGAACCTTTCGTCACGTTTATACTTATCTCTCTTCACGAAGTTCCATCTAAGCACAAAATGCTGAGCAACGTCCACCGCTGACGGTCCTTTATTTAATTAGTTTGGGAGTTCTGTGAAGTTTGGGAGTTCTGTGAAGTTTTGAGGTTGAATGGTTGGCATACCTTGGATGCACATCGCCACATCGTGCCAGGGCATGCGTCCGAAGTCGGCCTTACTCAATTCGTTATCCTGCCAGCTGTCCACTTTCTGAAAATCCATTACACGGTTATTGTTAAAGTCCTGGCCCGGCCAGATTTCGTCGCGAACGTCGGCAGGGTGGATGTCGGCAAGGGCATGTTGGTGGTTATCCCAACGTCCGAAACAGAGATCGAGACCACCAACAAAGGCGATTTCGTAATCAATGACAATGAACTTCTCGTGGTGAGCCCAGTACCAGGTCATATCGCTGAGAAATATGTTAGTAAGAAGTAGCATGACACCGATGATGGTGGTATCGCCAAGTCAGGCGCAAACACCACAGCCTCGGCCGAAGCTACAATAGCTCATCAATTGCTTTTCAACTTACCCAAAGTTTTCAAAAACATTATGGTCAGGGTGTCGGGCGACATGGATGTTTCCATATCCGGGTGTGCCCTCAGGACAGAGCCTCCTCAACGCATGCTTCGTATGAGCTGAGTTACACGTCAAGGCTTGTTCGACTTCCTTGTAGACACAGACGTAGATTTGAACACCAGCTTCAGCCTTTCTCTTGATCAGCTTGTCCAATCGGTACTCCTGCTCTTTGTACGGGGGGCGTCGGAGGAAGAGCTCGGGTGACAACCACCAGTCGGCGATGTATATAGACTCTTTGGCGTTCTCGAGGGCGATAGAAACAGCCCAGAAGTAGTCCCTACCATCGACATACCTGCAAAATTAGCTTTCAGCTCATAAACAAGACCAATTGACTTACCATTTCACGCGGTTGCCGGCACGTATAGGGAAGTAGGATTTGTAGCGGTTCTGCTCGCAGATGGCTGTGCGCTTATCGTCGCAACGCTGCTCATGCTCTTCATCGTGCCTGTGGTTTTTATTGAACTAGAAAGATATGTGTGTAAGCTTCGTGGTTCGAGGTAGTGGTTGGGTTATAGATCGCGACAATGCGACATCGTCAATTGGGAAGCGTGCAACATACCAAATTCGCCAATTTGCCAATTTTATGTCTATAGATAAGTATTAGAGACTATCCGTTTGAGAGCGACACACAAATCACTAACTTTTGGTGGACTAGATGTACTTTCGCATCATGAAGCTTGAGTTTCTCCATCAACGACTCGGTACGCTTGTGTTCCCCCATTTTAGCAGAGCTCTAGAGATTTCTAAGGGTCTTTCTAATGATAGAGCAAACTAAGAGCGCTCAGATCGCTTTGCGCCGGTATTCGGCAGCAGATCGATCGGAGAGAAATATGAGGGGCTGGTGAGATTTGAGTGAGGGGACAAGATGGAGGGGTAATGAGACGGAAGAAGCAAAAGAAGAAGAAGAAGAAGAAGAAGAAGAGAAGACACGGAATGTACGAGGGTGACAATGCCTTTAGTCTTGGGAAAGAGAAAGTGAGAGTAATCAAAAGGCTTGGCTCAACTAGGGACAGATCCTCACGCGACAACCCAAAAGATGAGCTTAGTTACGAATACTGACTACAGCTCTTTGAGACTGGCGATGTCATCGAACAAGCCAAGCTCGAAATGCAGGAAAACAACGCCAAGCCGGCGAGACGGCGCGCAGAAAACTCTTGGATAGCATCTTACAGGCCCAAACCAGGGACTTTTTCCTCTCTATTGCATGCAAACATTAAGCCTCGGCCAAGCTAAACAAGATCACGGCATCCGTCATGACCCGCACACATCAAGCGGAACACGTAATGGGCTGCGCACAGGGCTGAAGGGGTCGTATCACGAACCAACCAATTGCCTTTTGAATCCCGTATGAAGCTTTTCATGGTCTCCCTTGCCGAGCATCTCGTTAAGAGAACAAGCAACAGCAAGAAAAGCTTGCACTGTAACTCTAAAAATAAGAAGAACCAGCAGCCAGTCATGCCATTTCAGTCTCATAATCCCGTTTATCCCCTAAATCTGATGACGTCAGAAGCTATATCCTGAATTTCGGCCTGTCTTGTCACAAAAGTTCGTGACGATCAGCCGTTGGACCATGTTTCAAGCTAATCAATTTGTTACTGCGCATCAATTAACGGGTTTAATGGCAATCCTTGCCTTGATATGCTGTTTAATTGACAAATCCTTCGAGTGAGCCCCCGGCTATATGGACCCAGCACCTTGCATGATCTCGGCTGATAGAAGCGTAGCATCTTGACAAAGAGCCATGTAACGCCCTGGCAGGCCATAATGATCAGGTTCCTGGATGAAAGAAATTTCCGGGATTGGCAGGTTGTACCTGGTCTAGTTTGCTTCCAATCAAGTTTCCCAATCACCAATCGTTATGTACCAGGTTCACTATCTTGATTGTGTTGTCTTGAGCTTCGATTGGTGTAACCGTATTACAGTTTCCTTTGCAATCGATCACTCATTATTTTCAACCTGCATAACATAAACATTTATGCAAATGTTGTAGACGAGACGTTGAGCAAAAAGGGGTTTTTACAAATGTGTCAATTGGTATAAAAGACAATTGTTTGAACATTATGAGCACAAGGTGAGGTAATCTGTTTGTGTGCACCTGAACAAGTTGAGGTACGTGATATGCCTATAGTCCTTCAACCTTTTGTACTCACAAAGACATGGAAATATCCACTACACCTTCTAGCGCTTAGCAATCTAGACATATTAACACTGAATGACACTCATCCATCACAACCAAGCTGGGCCTTGATGAGTGAGTGTCGCTGCGATTGCTACCCTAGACATGTCGAAGCTGGAGCTCGTGCCAGAACTAACGGTCCAAGCTTGACCCGCCTTGAAGCGTCGTAAGCCAAAGCAGCTCCATACACTTCAATAGTGGCCTTTCCATCGTATCATCGCGTTCCACATATGAGGCACTGCAAAGTCCCAGCAATTATTTCTCAACTCGTAGCATTTGTTGAGGTCTCGACTCTGGTCTCTCTCTCTCCGCCATTTGACAAGTTGATCGGCAGGGATCAAGAACGTGGGGTTTCTAGCGGTCGACGGAACAACTAAATCCAGCCCCGAAACACAGTGCCGAGTGCGAGAACAGTTGATGCGTTTGAGAGAAGCAAGCCGCAATGAACTCGAATTGTGTCAGATTGAACAAGGTTTCACATGATATAGAGCACGTTACGATTGTATTTGATTGGGTGCATATTTACACCTGTTTCAGGTGTCCTCTTTAGACGCGTATAGCATGATTGCTCCAAGATCCATTATCAATCTACATGCATCAGAGCTCTTATCTTATCTACCTGCACTGTACATCTGCCCCTCTTTCGCCGTATCGACCCCTCAGCCCCTCCCTAGGTCCCCTGAGCTAGACCCCTCCTGTACTGCTGTTCACTGTACCTACCCGCAAAGGGACAGCTCAGCTTGACCGCTCCAACGACATCTCCTTTATCTTCTTCTTCCCATCCGACAAATCTTCAACTTCCTTTTCCCATTCATCTTCATCATCATAAATCATGTCTACCGCCGCTTACCCCCCTGGAGGCACTATTGTGCAGTCGCTTAAGCGATCTTTCGTCGACGTCCCCGTCGATGAGGCCAACGGCGAGGCTGTCTCTACCACTGAGTTCCTCGAGGCTTCCGAGTCCCTGACCACCATCTTCGGTATGACAATGTCTTGGAGATTGCAAAAAATATGATCTAGTGCTAACTGTTCTCTTAGATGCCATTGGTGGTGTAGCTTTCGGCCCCGTCAAGAAGGATATCCTTGGCAACGTCGAGGTTCGTCACAACATGTTCCCTTTCGTTGCACGACAGCAAACCTTGCTATAGACAACATCCGTCCCCGATCATATATCTGACAGTTCATTTACAGAAGCTCCGTGCCCGTCAGGCTGCCGCTCCCGCTGAGTCCGGCACCGTCCAGGACCTCGTCCGCAACGAGCTCAAGACTGGCAAGCACACTGCCACTGAGGGCTGCCTCTGGCTCGTCCGGTACGAATAATTCTCCGAGATAATACATCAACAAAAAGCTGACAACTCTACAGAGGTCTTGACTTCACCTGCCAGGGCCTTGAGCTCAATGTCGCCAACTCCTCCGAGGAGCTTGCTGACTCCTTCCGCACTGCCTACGGCAACACTCTTAAGCCTCACCACAGCTTCATGGTCAAGCCTATTTTCAGCGCCGCCATGTCTGCCGTCCCCTACCGAAAGGACTTCTACGCCAAGCTTGGCGAGAACCCCCAGCAGGTTGAGGCTGACCTCCAGACTTATCTTGCTTCCTTCACCAAGATTGTCAACATCCTCAAGACATTCATCAACGGACCTGAGGGCAAGTGGTAAACGATATATGATATAAGAAATGTTAGCGCATCTGCTGCCTGCCAATAAATGGCAGAGCTAAAGTGACAACGAGTCACGTTTGAGAACACGACTTGGTTGGTGAGATGCATCAGCATTGAGAAGCCATCCTACAGAGACCTGTGGAAGATGGCTACAATAGCTGTCATCCCATATTACGATAACGAAAATAAATATATATTGCATGACCATCTTCTTGACCAGTCATTAGTTCATGTGCAGTGACCCAACTACCCTGGATCTGACGTCTCCCACGCAATGAAGACATGATGGCCATATTCTGCGCTGCCTCAATTGTGCGTACAATAGACCAAGGTTGATTCTGGTCACTCATAACGTGATCGTTACTATTGTGGTCATGACTTCAAAGGCGAAACCCTTTTCCGTGCCTGGTAGACCCGACACCCGGATCACGATTTCTAAACCAGCCACAACCATAGTTTCAAGCTTTCTTCATAAGTCATGCCATGACTGTCGATCTGGAGACGCCACATTTTATCATGAAGTGGCTGAACCTTTGTGTGTCTGTTGCGATCCAACAAGATCGCCAGTATCATGTATCAGACTGTCCTAGCTAATTCGGCTACACGGAACCGATCACACCACTCTCATGGCCGGCAGGCAGGAATGGAGAATATCACCTTATGATTGGCGGCACGGCAAAGTCATGAAAGTCGAAGTCTGTATGAAATACGGAGCGACGAATGGTAATGTGGTTGGGTGAGATCTAGTCTAGTGGTGAGACATTGAGGTTTGGTAGATAATCTGACAACAAAGTTATCTCCACTAACGATACAACACATTCTTTAAGTATCGTGGATCTGTATTCCGAAAGGTCTCCTGATATTCGGTCATGACCAACAATGCGATACCACGCTGGATCTGCATTTACTCTTGCCATGCATCGGAAACGTCGGATTGCCCGGACAAAACAGCTCGGCATTTCGTACTGTCCAAAACCCCGAAGAAGGCCCCAGTGTTAGTCACGCGGCCATTAAGCATAAAAAATCTATAGATGCAAAAGATAAGCAGCTGACAAAATGTGCTATATTGTTTGTAAGGCGAGACTAGTCTAGGCTGAGTGTCCCTCGAAACACTCAATTGATGGCGGGAAATGATGGGGAAAGCCATGTGAGAAAGATATCACGTCCCGGGACTAGTTAATGATCTAGAAAAGCCACATGGACATATCTGAAAACGCATTGTCCAATCTCAGGGTCTAAGATGCCAACGTACATCCGACGCTTCCGAAAGGACCCCGAAATGGTCGAATGTATCTTTTGCGAAACTTCAGGTACCTGGTTCTCAGTATTTTCGTTTACACCTTGGGGTGAAGCTCAGTGAGACCCAAAGAAAGCAAATGCCGAAGTCTATTTAGCGAAGCACCCTTGGCAAGGCCGGAATCGACTCTTTCTAATTGAGTGGGCATGCGGCTGATGTTTGGGATCTTGGCGATGGATCACCTAAACTCTGCTCTGCCAAGAGTTCCTGAGATGTTGCTGTAAGGGTGGTTTTATTCATGTCTATATGCTTATCTAGCTGCCAAAACAGATTATGTTCAATTCGAAGCCTAGCCGTGTATTCTTTTATGCCTTGCCAACCCTTATTTCATGAATTTGACGAAGCGCCTCGCTTGGTAAGAAATAACAAAAGAAATACGCAAAGTAATACCATGATAACTCCAAAACCAAACAGTCCTGCCAGACGCCACTACCACCCGGACCAGGTATTATAAGAGAGGTATTTGGGTCGTTTGAAGACTGCTCGCTTGAGTTTCATGGACCGCAGCGACTCTGTGTCGGTCTCACACTTCTTTCCGAACCAACCAGCTATGGTTTCAACAGCTACTTGATACTCGGTCATGACGCTATCCTTTGGCGTCATGGGAGGTGGACAATCCCAGGCGTGCCTCTCACCCTCGACAATGCGCAGCGTGAACTGCTTTCCAGCAGCCTTGAGGCGATTCGAGAACTTGAGTCCTTCGGCGAGGAGCATGTCATACTCGCATAGGACAAGATGAATAGGGGGGAGCTTTTTCAGCAACTCATCTGGCATCAGGCCTGGTGACAGACGTGGATCAGACCTTTCCTCGCGGGGGATGATGGGGTAGATGAAGGAGGCATCGATTAGATCCGTCAGACCCTTTGGCAAGGTGAACTCTGGCTTTGAGCATGTAAGTCGCTTCTCAGGACGGGATATGGTCCAGTCTAGGACGGGGTAGTAGAGTGCGATGCCCGCAATCTTTGGGGGTTCAAAGGGGAACTTGTAGCCCCATCGCTCAGGGTCGTTGAGGATGAGCCAGGATGCAATCGCGTTGGTGGCTCCTGCGGAGAATCCTGAGAGAACGATTCGCTCAGGGTCAATGCCAAACTCAGCAGCGCGATGCTTGATCTGGAGAACAGCATCGACACAGTCCTCGATTGGAGTTGGGAAGGGGCATGAAGGCGCTAGACGGTAGTTGACAGTAAAGACAACCGCATCCAGATTAGCCATGATGGCCCCGGCCCAACGGGCATCGTCAGTACCCTGGCCGAGGATCCAACCACCGCCGTGGAAGTTTATAACGGCAGCTCTGGCGCCGAGAGCGGGACGGGGCGGCATCCATACTTCGGCCTTGATCTTGGTCTTGGCGCGGTCGGCCTGACTGGGGGCAGCTTTTGACAGCGTGGCATCGAGCCAAATGTCTCGCGTGGGTGATGGTGCAGGAGGGCTAGTGCGATTGGCGATGCTGAAACCCAGACTCGCAGCAGAGCGAATGGCTTGGGCACGAGCGATCAGGTACCATCTTGAGCTGGACTCGAGAGGATTCACGTAGCCCGGAGGTTCCGGGGTGGTTGGTCGTGACTCAGAGGGGGTGGCCTCAGTCTCCATATCAGATTTGATTAGATGAAGGAGGGAGGAGGGAGGGCGTGGTCCCAGCTTGAGACTCTGGAGTAAGACGGCAGCCAGTAGCTACGGACGGTGCTGTACCGTAGAGAGGTAGGTAGGGAGAGTGATGGACGTGAGGAAGCACAAGCAAAGCTTACAAGCCCAAAGCAAAAGCCAAGAAGTAACTCGGCTGCGACGGAATAAAGAAGCGGTGGGGGGAGTTTCCTTTTGCGTGGTGCAACGCCGGATTGGAGTGTTCTGTAAGCGCGATGATATGTGGGAGCAAGGATTGGTTGAACAAGGAGAATGAATGCTGATCAGAATGGATAAGAAGGATGATAGGTAATTGATAGCGTTTAGGTTGGAGTTTGTTGTGTTTGAGCTGAGCGGCTCATTTACTACTAATGACGACCTCTAGTCAGACCAGCCAAACCGGACCCTAAAGCTGAGCTGAGAATAGGAGAGAGAAAGCAAAAGCAGGTTTGATAAGCAAGCAGTGAACTGAATGGATTGATTGTATCAAATTATCGTTGAAAACGCCGAGATAATGCAAAACCTGGTTAGTATCCAACGAGAAGTGTTACGTGACGTTGCAGGCCTTGGAGTGACATGACAGAAGAGAGTTAGTTAATGCTATGACGTAGTGAGGCTTGTTTTTATTGTGTTTCCCACTTTACTTGATTAAATCGGTTAGTGCTGGGACGGCACGACAAGGACAGGGACAAGCATGTGGAGTTTCCTATTAATAAAAGAGAAAAAAAGAAAAGGGGAAAAAGGCCTAGAATCATGTTAGTAGCAAACAAGCAAAGCCAAGCAGATACGAGAATGTTCTCTGTGCTTGGTGAGTAGTATCAGTCAGTTCCGATTCAGCCGATTACTCTTTGTTGATTGACGTCAGGTCAATGCGCTGGGCAACTAAACTTGTTGTTTCAGCACACTCAAACAGATACTATGTACTCTGTGACCACAGAAAGCTGGGAGAATAACAGGTTATAGAGGGGCCACGAGGTCTCAAATTGCGAAAAACAATCTCGTTTGATCGTCCCCTATCAATCAATATCAATCAATCGCCGATGGGATTAAGGATATGTCATGGTCTTGGCTGTACTGCAGTATCCGGAGCTTCTCCACCGGGATCCCAATCACAGGCTCCGTGCAGACCCAGAAACATCCGGGGGCGGGTAATTCGCAGTGTCTAAAATCTTAGTCTGCACAGGAGACGAGAGAAAATATCGACAGCGATTTTAGCGCCATGTCACTGATGTCACTGTCTTTTCGCATTACTCAAACGGGCATCACCCATTGACGTACATGCTACTTTGACCGGTACGTAGAGCGATGCCGAGACGGTAAACGGCAGCTTGTCTCGCCTTTCGAGGGTGAGGCCAAGCCTGGGACCTGAAGTGTCTGACGGCAATAACACCTTGGCTGTCCGGGGGTATATGTGGCGTACAACGAACAGTTTCTACTGATCACTTGCTATGTGGTACAGAGTACAGTCCTTGTGGCTGTTGAACAATACTGTTCAGTGTATTCAATTACTGAGACATTTCTGTGCATCAGACAAACATCAGATATGACGCAAATCTCAACACTCAGACCTCATTCGATCTGATGCGATTAATGCGATGCATGTGAGGCTCTACTAACTGACGGTATGTCCGTCTATCCGCCACAACTAAACTAACCTACCTAGACTACCGGGCACGTTACTGCAACATCACGATCATGGCTCCGTTCTAGGGCTGCTAGTGTAGGAAAAAGTCTACTTGTAGCATCCCGCGGAGTGTGTATTAAGCAAGCCGTGGAATTGGGTACCCAGACATGCACGGGAGAGTTACATCCATGATCCCCCACGAGATGCCGAATCACCTGTCAGCCTAGCGGAATTTATGTGTAGGGCCGAGGCCGACTAGAGGGCTGCGGATTGAGTAAGCTGTCGGGATTTGACAAAGACTGACCACATTTTCTTTTCGCTTGTAAGCAGATCCTGTTGATGTCTCATTCCGGGACGCCGAAAATGCCGTGACTGCGAGAATACTACGGATTATAGTTTTGAGTTTGGGGTCATATAAACTGCTTCGCTGTTCCTTTCTGCTCGGTCATGCTTCTCAAGCGATTAGGGCATGAATTAAAAAGTAAAAACTACCTCTTCTGTTGCGCCTGATCTGAATCATCTTTTCTCATCCCCTTAAACGAACTACAAGCCACAGTGCGTACCTGATACACACTTGTACCTCTCATCGTCACAGCCACGATCATCGACACCAGTCCCTGACTCTGAATCACCCAAAAGAGAACTCAACAACCGAAAGCAGTCCACCCGATCGTCATCGACTGCAAGCAGGGGTTACTTCAATAGCGGAAACACTCAAGTCAGGCATATCCAAGATTTCAAAGTGTGGCTGACCCACCGTGCCACACCCTCCATCATCATTGCATAGTGTACGCTGGGCACTAATTCAATTCGGTATGACGGGCATCCTGGCTCCCGTCCCCGTCGCATCAGCTTTTGGTATGCCGCTACCGTCCAAATATCATCAAAAAGGTCTTGCAACCACCACCAAAAATTCGTCCACTTCTTCTCCTTCTACTCCTACTTCTTCTACTACACCTAGATTCCCATCACCTTTAATCACATCATTTACTGCAGCCCCGGCTTCAGCATCACGCCCACTTTCGACAATCTCTATAGATTCGGTCCTTTCAGAACCCACTGCTGCTCTGACATCATCGTCCTATTACACTACTCAAATGGCGAGCCCGGACACCACCCGCCGGCCTGCCTCGGTCACCATGAGTCCGGCACCCATCAGTGTTGATACAAGGCCCTCGGCTGCTATTCTGAGTTCAGCCTTTTCTTCACCTCGTTCTGTCTCACCATCCAGAACCATTCGCGAAACCATGAACGATAGCGGCGTCGAACTTCCCCACAGAGAATCGGCTAGATCCAGCATGGATGGCACAACGGCCACTACCAATGCTATTGTCCCCAGCAGCCGAACTTCTCTCGACAGCGGCCGAACTAGCATGAGCTCCGACTGGCCAGTTCACCCTGGCGAGGTCAACACAATTGCTCAGCTCGATACTCTGCCCTTTGGCACCGAAGTCACATTCCGAGCCCGTATCGAGACACAGCGACCCATCTCCAAAGTCCTCGACTTCCTCCTTCTCCGTGACCAAACACACTCCGTTCAGGGTGTTCTCGCCCGTGATACCGGTAATGCCGACTTTATCTCTTGGGTTCGCAAGATCAACTCCGAGTCTCTGGTCCAGATCACTGGTACCCTCAAGCAGCCTCCTGAGCCCATTCGATCTGCCACACATTCCGGAGTTGAGGTTGCCGTCGACTCTGTCCACCTTGTCAACCTTGCCCAGAACCTTCCTTTCAGCAACTACAAGCCTCCGGAGACTCTGCGCAACCGCATGAACGCCCGAATTCTCGATCTTCGACACCCCGCGAACCAAGCCCTCTTCCGTGTACGTGCAATGGTTACGCGAGTCTTCCGAAACACCCTTGAGGAACATGGCTTCGTTGAGATCAACACCCCCAAGTTGCAGCCCGCTGCCACAGAAAGTGGTGCCGCTGTCTTCCCCGTGAACTACTTTGGTCGCCGGGCTTTCCTCGCCCAGAGCCCCCAGCTCGCCAAGCAGGAGGCTATCTCTGCCGACTTTGGTCGTGTCTTTGAGGTCGGCCCTGTCTTCCGTGCCGAAAACTCCAACACTCACCGTCACTTGACTGAGTACACTGGTCTCGATCTGGAGATGGCCATTGACACCGACTACCACGAGGTTATCTCTTTCATCGACATCTTCCTTAAGGAAGTTTTCAGAACCGTTTATGCTTCCCGAGAGCTCGAGGTCATTCGTAAGCGATGGCCTAGCAAGGAGTTCAAGTGGCTCGACGAGACTCTTATCCTCCCCTTCAGCGAGGGTCTTCAGATGCTCCGCGACGACGGACGCGATGTCGAAGTGGAGGACCTGTCTACCCCCGATGAGATGCGACTTGGCGAGCTTGTTCGTCAAAAGTACAACACCGACTACTATGTTCTCGACAAATTCCCCGCCAATGCTCGTCCCTTCTACACTGCCAAGGACACCGAGGATCCCACTTGGACCCGATCTTTCGATATCTTCATCCGCGGCCAGGAGATCTGCTCCGGTGGTCAGCGTATCCACAACGTTGACGAGCTCCGAGCCAACATGGCTGCCGCTGGTATGGTCGAGGATGGCATGGAGGACTACCTCACTGCCTTTGAGCTGGGTGCTCCTCCTCACGCTGGTGCTGGTCTCGGTCTTGAGCGTATTGTCGCTTGGATGCTTGAGCTTGGTGATGTTCGATACGCCTCTCTCTTCCACCGAGACCCCAAGTCTCTCCCTACCAAGGCCCCTGGTCTTCCTCACCCCGAGGCCGACACTACCAAGCCTCACCACGCCGACTCTCCCCCACCTTTGGAGAAGCTTATCGCCAACTATGGTGATGCCACCAACACATCTTGGCTCGACGAGCGCTTCCAGATCTGGCGACATGAGACCGGTGCTGCTATCGGCTGGGTTCAACGCGAGAAGTTTGCCATGATCACTGGTGATCCTCTCTGCGACCGCAACCAGTACCCCCAGGTCATCAAAGCCTTTATCCACCACCTTACTGTTGACCTGCGCTTGACGCCGTTCTGGATGCTTGTCTCTTTCGAAGTCCAGAAGATTCTTGCTGCTGAGCTCCGCTGGCGAAGCTTGACCTGTACCGAGGAGCAGCGTGTTGATGCTGACAAGCACAACAGTGCTCAAATCGAGGGCTTGGCTGCCAAGACTCGCCGCGTGGAGCGCGAAGGAGTCAAGATCCACGAGGTTAAGGCCGATGAAGACTTCATCGCTCGCGCTAACCCCGCCATCGAGGATTGGAAGAATAACCGCAAGGGCAAGCAAGTGCATCTCACTGAGGTTCGTCCTTGGATTGATCAGGAGCACCGGCGCTACTTTGCTGCCGAGAAGGACGGTAAGGTCATGTCTATGGTCGTTTTGGCCAAGCTTGCTCCTCGTCACGGCTGGCAAGTTAAGTGGGCTCTCGACTTCCCCGGCGCCGTTAACGGTGCTATCGAGGTCCTGGTCAGCTTTGCCCTATCCAACGTTACTGGAAAGGTCACCTTCGGTGCAGGTGTCTCAGAGAAGCTCACTGCCGGTGAGCACGTCGGTGGACTTCGCGCCAAGTTCCTCAGCGCCACCTACCGATCTATCATCGACAGTCTCGGCCTCCGCCGCAAGGCTTCATTCCGATCCAAGTTCGGCGCCCTGGGAGAGGAGATTTACATCTGCTATCCTAAGAAGGGTGTCGGTCTGCGCGACCTGCAGAACGTGATTAAGTTCTTCACCGACTAAACCAACAACGAAGCGAAAACAAAAACAACGAAAAAATATATATAGCATCATGACCGTGCTATCAAGCGGATCAATAGCGAGGGAAGAAAGGGGTTCTTTGCGTTTCTTAAGATACCATCATACGATACCATACAGAAGATTGGACCCGTAGGGCGGGGGGTGTTCAATGATGAATGACGAGCACGGCCTTTGCGCGTTGGAGGAACTGTTTAATGAAGTCTTGTTTTGGATGGGGGTACGATGTCGATTTCTTTTGTACTGGTTTGCAACATGTTTATTGTTTAACAATTCCCCCTTTAGATACCAAACCTGGATGAAAATCACTCTAGACGGATTATCTTCAGCAGGCTGAGCCAGCTGATGTGAACCAATATTACTAGCTACAGAATTCATATGTTTAAAACAATTGGGCCATGGACTGTGAAATGTCGTCTTAATGGATATGTGGTCTGATTCTTGATGTGAGGTAATTGTTAGGCTTATCTACCTGTGTAGTTTCTCGGCCATGGGTCCCACCATGACGATGACATTCAATCAGTACAGTTGAAAGCCGACCAAGAATGTTTATAACCACTGCAGAAGCTACTCTTAATACATAATAGAAAAGACAAAGACACTAAAGGAAAGCCACTTCAATACAAACACTGACCAGCTTCTTAACCCCCAGATTCCAAGGCAATACACTTCTCCTGCCAAGTCTCGAGATCTCCATCCACGGTAGTATGTGTTTCTCTCCCCAAGCAAGTATAACTCTGTCCTTGGTAGTATGTGTCTCTGACCAAAGGAAGTATAACTCTGTGCTTGGTAGTATGTGTCTCTGACCAAAGCAAGTATAACTCTGTCCTTGGTAGTATGTGTCTCTGACCAAAGGAAGCATGTGACTCTATACTTGGTAGTATGTACCTCCGGGATGTGTCTCTCGAGCCATGCAGAGTATGTGTCCAGCCTGGAGAATGTTGGTGAAGCGACAGGAAAGTAGAAGAAGGACGGTGGTTCCATGGATACAAAGAGGTGTCGACGTCGCAAGTAACAGAAATGGAAGGAAAAGAAAACAGGAATAAGCGTTTGCATACCCGGCAGTGACGCATAACAGGCCCAGAAGCAGAAAGAGAACACCATGGCGTGCAAACAAAGAAAGGAAAAAGAGAGGAGCAGATCCCCACATAACAAACAAATATGACCTTCAACGGCCCTAAACCCGCCTCATGCCACCTTGCTTAAACACTTCAGAGGGCCATGTTGACTATCAAGTGATTAGCATGACGGCTCGACAATCCGGAAGAATGACACTCACCCCTTGGCTCCACACGAGGTTCTGGCAGCGCGGATAGTTCCAATCGTATCGCCAGAGCAGCTGCTCTGCAATGGCTGGGCTGAGGTTGGTCGCCCTGGCCAAGTGAATAATTAAATGTCGGCGACTGGGAGGTTCCCAGGGCCGACTCTGACTAATGGGTAGATCCTCGGCAGGACCCAAGATGTCGTCGATGGAGATTGGCCCCGAACCGCGACGAGTTGGTGCCTGTTGCTGCTCAGGCCCAGGAGCAGGGACGGCAGTGGGAGCTGGAGCAGGAGCCGGAACAGGAGCAGGCCTCTCAGTAGACGGGAGGGCGAGACTCTCAGCAGCAGCCTCAAGTTGTACCTGTCTGTACAGGTGTCGGGGCTGACCCTTGTTGGGGCATTCTCGGTACTGATGCCCAGACTGACCGCACTAGAAGTAGGCAGGTATCAGTTTCAAGATTCGGGATTTATTGGGTAAGAACTTACAAGGTAGCAGCGCGAAGCTTTCTTGCGAATACCACCACGGCCACCACGACCTCCTCGACCACCTCGGCGGCCACCAGAGCCAAAGCCGGAACCGGACTTACTGCCTCTCTCGTTAGCGGACAAGACCTGACCTACCATTTCGCTGATGTTAGACATCTGCAACAAATATTAGCAGCTGCGGTCTGAAGAGTCAACATTTATGAGATAAATACATACTGTGATGAGATGAGAGGAGATGGGAGACGACTAGAAGTGAAGATGTGAGAAGTGAAGAGACGAGATGATATAAGAAGAGCTACGACGAAAGAATATGCGATGCGATGCGATGTGAAACGGTGGGATGCAGATGCAGATGAGGAGAAGAAAAGCCAGTGATGAATCGGTAAAAAAGAGATGAGGATTCAACAGGCTACGGAAATCCCAACGCGTAGGCAGGCACCGATTGATCGGGCTGGCAGGTCCAAGTGGCAGCTGCAGCTGGCAGGCACTGTCAACGACTGTCAACTAAAAAAAGAAGCTGCCTACACTTGAACTATAGTATCAACAACCTGAATTTCCTATCAACGTCTGAATCATCAATGTCTGACAACTATCGTCATAGTGGCTACAAGGTATACATAATCTAAGGTGCTGCTCGAGTGTAGTTTTAGTGCCCGAGAACCACGGAATGCATCGCCATATTCCTGACTATTTGAGCTCGGCTTCCTATCTGAACATCTTTCGAATGAGAAATTAAGTACGCTTGTTCATTTGTATGTGCTATACGTTGAGACCTTTGTATTCCATCTCTGCACAATCATCATCTCCACCATTTGTAATGCATCTTGAGACTCGCACCATTTCGTAGTGTTCTGGGTTAGTAGTCTGTTGTGTTGGCAATGTTCATGTGAGGGAGTCTAGATTTCTTTGTAGCTTGTCGGAACATGTGCTTCGAGCCTAACAAGTGCATTTATGTCAACCTTGGTATTTCACAACCTTTGTTCCTCGACCTTTGTTCTTTTAGTTATGCATACATTCCCAAGGACATCAACTATCTTATCAACACATACGCATTGAGTTGCCATTACTCGCCGTTTATTCTGGTCTATTCTATATGAATGTGACATTGAATGGGCACTCTCGGTCCTCAAATTGTGGTATAAAAGGCACCCTTCGCCCCGAACCAAATGCAAACATCAAACCATTTTGCTTACATCTTGGAACCAAGTGAAACACGATCAGCAAGCACTAACCGACAAACTAACGAGTAATTCTAACCACACCAGAATTCATCATGAATTCCCAAGTCGCCAATTCGTCCTCCGCTGAGGCGAACAACACGACCGTTGCTAACGAAACCTCCGTCGGCAAGATTGGCAACAAACCTCACAAGGTTGACTACCGGGAGGCCACAGATCAGAAGCCTGGTGACCAAGGGCACCAGGCTGATGAAGGCGAGAGTTGCGATGGCTACGGGACTGAGGGCGGAGACCACGGGGCTGATCAAGGGTCTGAGTTCGACGGAAGTGACTACGACTTTGAGAATGACAAAGACCTGTCATCGAGCTACCTCGAAGGAAGCGTGTATGGCGAAGACGACCTGTCATCGAGCTGCTTCGAAGGAAGCGTGTATGGTGAAGAGGACCTTGAAGCCTCCACCCAGTTGGATGCTAAGAGCGAGGCGGCCGAGTATTCCGAGTCGGAGGACTGGGACGAGGAAGGCAAACGCGTTCGCTTCCGAAATCCAAAGGCCCGACTTGAGCATGATTAGACAATCATGGTATCACCATTGCTATGGAGAGCTTGAAAGTTCTCTAAGGCAAATCCGCCCCTCGGCTCTAGCATTTACCACAACTACGCAATCTGGTTAGATCTAGTCAAAGGTTCGACTTGACCAGAGTAACCATCCAGGTAAGTGTCAACTTTGAAAATGTAAAGAGCCTGAGGAATCAAGGTAAGGGGGAGAGGTGAGAAATTTTGAATGGAAGTTTTCATATAGCGTCTAGGAACCCAGGGCGATATCTAGTCGAACTGCAAGGAGCATTAGGACTTGAGACTTGGGATGTGTAGATAGGATCAAAGAATGTATGTCTTTCCATTTGACCAAAGCCCAAGTATTATAGTGATTGTGAAGTGCGATATTATGATTTGACATGTTGTGATGAGTGTCCTAAGGAGACTCTTGAGCAACGCTGCATATAAAGCACTTGAGCTCCATTCGCGAAAGTACTCGTACCATTTCTACCAGAAGGCGTTGCTTGAGGCGGAGAACCCGAAGCTTATGGCAGGGTGGACCGAGTATGCAAAAGAATAATCGAAGAAGACAACCTGGTCCATATTTAGTCCCTTAGCCTGTAGATATGTCCGATAGGTTGCTCTCTGTCATAATGACCGCGTCTACATTTGTACAGTTCAAGCGTGGATTTGCCCGGCACCCAGACGAGGGAGAGCTATGCGCAGCTGGTGATGGGACGCGGAAGACATTCTGTAGGGAAGGCTCTTGGTTGAGTGAATTCGCGTTGGTTATAGCAGGAAGTCTATTCACTTTGAGGTACCTTTGATTGACCACCATCTTTGTCATGACGCAGACCAAAATGTAGACCGTGCTGGAGCAAATTATGATCGAGGATATAAAACCTTGCAGCACTGCAATGCCGTGGCGCATGTCCACCAACCGAGTATTCTCGGTGAGTGACTGATGTTTAGGCCGATGTCGCAAGCGAAAGGGAAGAGTACCCAGAGGCCCTTTACATTTGATAATAAAGGCATGGACTCCTAACGCCCATCATCCATCTCACTTGATCAACTATTCTGTAACCATCAACCCAGCGTGCAACAGCGATCATGGCCGGGAAAAAGATCCTGATTCTTGGAAGCGGCATGGTTGCAAAGCCATGCGTCGATTACCTGCTCCGAAGCCCAAACAATACCCTCACAGTTGGTCAGTATTCCTCTTGTCGCAATCTCCGGTCTGTTGTGCTTACTGTACACCAGCCTGCCGTACTCTTTCCTCTGCCCAGCAAGTCGCCGCCGGGCGCGCTCGTGTCGAAACCATCTCCCTCGATGTGGCCTCCCCAGAACTCGACCGGTACGTCGCAGACCATGACTGTGTAATATCTCTTGTGCCATTTGTCCATCACGCCGATGTGGTTCGGTCGGCTATCCGGGGCAAGACCAACGTGGTTACGACAAGCTACGTGTCTCCTGCTATTCGTGAGCTCGAACAAGAGGCAAAAAAGGCCGGTATCACTGTTTTGAACGAGGTTGGTGTCGACCCTGGTGTCGACCACTTGTACGCCATCAAGACTATCGATGAAGTTCACGACAAGGGTGGAAAGGTACGATTCAATATCAACAGATCTGCAACGTTGCTTATCAAGCTAGGTCCTCGAGTTCTACTCGTATTGTGGTGGTCTCCCGGCACCTGAAGCATCTGATAATCCTCTGCGTTTCAAGGTCAGTAATCAGTTTCTGTTAAGCCGGCCACGGTTCTCTAACCATATTTTTATCAGTTCTCTTGGTCACCTCGCGGTGCTTTGCTCTCACAACAGAATTCCGCCAAGTTTCTTCAAGATGGAAATGTCGTTGAAATCTCCAACAAAGACTTGATGAGCATGGCAGTTCCGTACCATGTTGTCGATGGATACTCGTTCCTTGCGTATCCCAACCGAGACTCTGTGCCGTTCAGAGAAGCCTATCGAATCCCCGAAGCCCAAACAGTCATCAGAGGTTCTCTTCGGTATGAAGGTAACCCAGCTCTGGTCAAAGCCCTCATCGACCTTGGCTGGCTTGATACAACAACCAAAACCTGGCTGCGGGACGGGATGTCCTGGGCCGAGATCCAGCAGAAGGCCACTGGAGCAGCCTCCGATACTGAGGCTGATCTCATGGCTAGAGTGGATGAGCTTTGCACTTTCTCTTCCCCCGATCAGCGCGGTAAGGTCTTGGCTGGTCTCAAATGGATGGGTTTGTTCTCAGGCGAGGTGCCCACCATCCGGGAAACACTTCTCGATACACTCTCCGATCGACTCAACATGCTTTGCAGCTTTGAACCTGGTGAGCGTGATTTGGTGATGCTCCAGCACAAATTCGTCGTTCAGTGGAAGGATGGTACAAAGGTCAGTACATGCCGATTCAGCTCCGTATATGATGGAAATCACTAACGACTGTGGAAAAGAACACCATCACATCTACTCTCGAGCTTTTTGGAGAACCCAACGGCTATTCAGCCATGTCCAAGTCTGTTGGCTTGACATGTGGAATTGCCACCCAGATCCTACTCAACGGCGACCCGGCCTTTAATAAGCCTGGCGTGCTTGCACCTTATTCTCGGGAAATTTGCGAGCCCATCCGAACCAGAGTTGAGGCCGAAGGTATTAAGCTGACAGAAAAGGTTTTATAAGTAGCTTAGTGATGCAAGAAGATGCATCATGGAGATATATTGGTCGGTGGTAGCTATTGTTCGACTGGACTCGCAGATTCAGTGGCCTATGTCTAGATCACGCGAGACGAGACTCAGTAAAGAATAAGCCATGTTTAAGGCCAAATGAATTTACTCCTTATCAAGGAAAATGCTGGACCAACATCTATCTACATAGTAGCTGGACGTGTTGGTTCTAAGGTTTCAAGCCCCTGCAGGCGTTCAAGGAGAAGGCCTAAGCCTGACCAGTAGCCTTCACCATTTTGCCGCCGCTGAAGATATGACAAAACCCCACACTGGGCAACACATAATGTTAGTTGACGCGAACAACCCGAAGGGTAGCAGACAGGCTGGCCCTCTATCTAGTCTAAGTCTTAGTGTAAAGAAAAATAAATAGTCTAAGAAGCTTAGCCTAAGTCGCATAAGCTGTCCTACTCATTTCATCACTTATGCTTCCAGTAGCTAATGTTTCTAATATCCTGAGGACAACCTGTCCAGAAGCACCAAGTCACTGTTTCTATACTCACGCGTTGGTCGTCATGTGCCGCCGGCCTGCATGAAGGGAAACGCCCTTCAAGTATAAGCTGAAATTAGTAACTATCCCGGGATGTTGTGACCAACATGCAGAACAGTCGTCGCACTAGTCGAGGGTGTCAAGAGAGGCCTCAGCCAGCTTTCCAACGGGCTGGCTTTCTTTCAAGACGCCCGCAATCTTTGAACTCTTTTGCCCATAATTCTCAATTAATTCGTGCGCTGACAAGTCATTACGTGGTTATAAAATCACATCTACACAAATCACAAGCGCAACAGCTCTTATTTACCGACCATGGCGAGCGTACAGGAGGCGGAGCAAATTGTGCGACGCCTGACTAGGAAATATGGGTTTCTCGACGAAGAAATGATGGACGATATCGAACAATTCAATGCCGCATACCGCCGGGAGATTGACGAGAACTGGTTGGCGATGGAGAGTGCGGTATCCTACTCTGTCAAGATGTAAGTGACCAAGCCAAGTTTCTGATCTTACTCATTAAATTGTTTGCTTTCTAGATTGGCAAAGCAGATCTACGGCAGTGGTGCTCGATTTGTCTTTGAACTTCTCCAGAATGCGGAGGACAACATGTTCAACAAGGCTCGCGCATCAGACGCACTACCTTTCATCTCTTTCAAGATATATCCAGACAAGATCGTTGTCGAATGCAATGAAGATGGCTTCACTGAGCCGGATCTAGACGCTATTTGCGCTGTCGGGAAAAGTACCAAGTCAGCTTCCCACGGATATATCGGCGCCAAAGGCATTGGCTTCAAATCTGTCTTCATCGCCGCGTCTAGGGTTCATATCCAGTCTGGTAATTTCTCGTTTGACTTTCGACACAACAAGACAGACCCAGGTATAGGCATGGTCAGACCTATCTGGGTTAAACCAACTGAGACCATCCCTAGCCCTCTGACCCGCATGACGCTGTACATCCATGATCAAGGAGACCCGGATGAAATTCGACATCTGAAGAGGATCATCTCCATGCAATTTGATGACCTACAGGAAACTTGCTTGCTCTTCCTACACAAACTTGGACAGATTGACGTGGAGTTCTATGACGAGAATGGCGAACTCGAACGATCTAGATACTTCCGCAAGCACAAGATAGACGACTATCGCGTGTCTCTGGAAACTATCTCTGGTTCTCATGGAGATCAGACTATTCGAGATCAAATTTATCACATCACAAGACAAACAGCGACTGACTTGGCCCCAAGCGACAACCGTGAGCTTTCCAATACCGCAGAAGGCAAGAGAGCCGAAGTCGTCCTGGCTTTCCCAATCACCGAAGATTCTAAGCCGCTTGTTACTCGAAGAAATCAAGACCTGTTCGCATTTTTACCTCTCAGAAGGTCCGAGTACAAGGTTTGTTCTATCCGTCGTCACATAGTAAACATAACTCATTCTATTCTAGTTTTTGATTCACTCCGACTTTGATACGAACGCTAATCGGCAAGACATTGTTACTACATCGCGGAGAAATCTCGATCTTCGCGATTGGATTGCAACCGCGTTCTATCAAGCGATTCTGCAGTTCTGTGAGCATCCTACTCTCTGCTATGCATGGCCAATGTTCCTCCCGTCTCCCAACACCAGTAACGATGCGTTCTGGTCTGACCTAGATCACGACATACAAGAGTTGGTGAAGAATAGGCCAGTTCTAAGATCACGTACCCGAAAGGATTTACGCCTTATCGGAGACATTGTAATCTTGGTCGAGGGTGCAAAGGATGCAGAAGGACTTCCGTTATTCGACGACCCAGTTAGAGATCTATACCTATCACCCAGCTATTCCAGCAATGTGTTAGATATTCTGAAAGACTACGGCCTCAAGCGACTGCCCCTTCGAACAGTGCTCGATTTACTGGAAACCGATATCCAAAGCCCCAACTCCAGGTTTCATGGAGTAGACACATCTGATGAATGGCATTCAACTGTGGCACGTCTTCTTTCTACAGTATTCGAGAGCACTTTGTATGGGCCAAAAAGGCTAAAGTCCCTGCCCTTGCTGCCTCTAAGATCTGGAACGTGGATATCTGTGTGCCCAAACCTTATCTATAGGGCAGGGCAAAAAAAAGGTCATGTGTGGGCAAAGGAGTCATAATGCCCTTTAAAAAGTGTAAATATCAGGAAAACTTTATCTTTATCTGATCGTGGATATCTGCGGCATCTGGAATAGTATATTTCCCAACGACGGAGAGTATTAGCATTCCGACCTCCTTGGACCTGAATGTTCTCGACCTTGCTTCATGCAAGAACGTGTATAGAAATTCCTTTTTTCAAAAGCTGGGAGTCCACCAGGCTACCGCTGATGAAGTGAGAGCATCGATATTCAGATCTTACAACTCGAAGTCGTTGCCTTTCCTCACCATGAACGCGTATTTGACCTTCCTCTATCTGACACACCAGACTGGAAAGCATGTGCAGGAAGGGTACGCGAAAGTGCAGGTTTCCATTCGAGCTAAGGAGCGAAAGACGCCGCATGAGACCGATGTATATCTTCCAGGAAGACGTTATTGGTACAGTCCTAAACGCCTTTTGGCTGCTACAGGTGCTTCGCCAGGTTTGTCTGTGGATTTCCTGCGCTCGGGTCACGCGGAAAGCGCTCCAGACAGACCAAACATCTTACACCCAAGCTGGGAGGAGTGGCTCTGTTTTTTCATTGGGATACGTGAGCGGCTTAGGATTGTTTCACGCGATGAACGCAATTTATCGGACGAATTTCTTTACATCCATAAGCACCGCCCGGAGAAGTTCTTGGGTTTATTTGAACATCTCTGGCTATATGAGAAATCAAGCCTGATGCGAAATCAAACTCTTCGATCAAAGATCGAGGATCTACCAGCCCAGAGCCTCTGCGGAATAGACTTTTCACTCAAACTCAAGGAAACATGGCTTCCAACCAAAGCTTTAAGAGAGCTAGTCGACCGCTACATGAATCATCCTGAACAATTTCCCTTCCTCAAACTCGATGAATCAGATACGACCGAACTTGGAACAAAATGGAATTTCCTGAGCGACTATTTCTCAGTCCGTAAAGATGACACTGTAGATTTTCTATTGGAAATCCTTCGACACGTTAGGATATCATACTCGGACTCCCCTACCGATAATCAAACGCAGAAGGTGTTTGACTTGTATGTGGCCATCTATGCCAAACTTGCAGTGACCAGCATTGGGTCAGACACAAGATGCAAGATTACGTTAGTATCACATATTTATGTCGAAGTGGCAACTCATGACTGATCCGTGATTAGTGAATTCTTCCGAATTGGCGGTATCCTTGTGCCCGATGAGGAAGATCTTGTGTGGACGGCATCTTCGTTATGCCTATGGGTCGCACCGCCAGATATGATCTCGTTCTACTCGCTGAGGGATCACTACGCAGAGAGAGTGACTACCGATAGTTTTAGGAACATCGAAAATCTATTCAAAGAAACGCTACAGATTCGGGATGCGTCCTTGAATGATCTGGTAGCTGAGCTGACCACACTAAAGGAGGAAGATTGCGAAGAAATGCCTCGCATGCAGGCAATCTACGATTACTTACATCAAGCAAAAATACCCTTGCCGGATTTGAAGTGCGTCCAAAAGCCCATGCTTCCAGGATGAAAAAGAGCGTTTCTTACAGGAGGCTAACACGAGAACAGAGCTGCATTTGAGGAATTTCCCCTCATATATTGTGAAACACGACATGGTGAGTCAGGCTGGTACAAAACCTCCGACTGCTTGTGGTCTAGTTAAACAATCATCCGTGGGAAAGCCATCCTGGATGAATGCTGGGAGGCTTATGAGAGCTTTTTTGTTGGTAAGCTAGGTGTGAAGCTTCTCACCCTACAGATGGTCTACGATGAACTGCGGCAATCATCCGGGGACAACATAGAAGATATCAAAGTGGCTATTTTGTCACTCAACGGTCTCCTACAAACAGAAACGACACGCTTGGATCCGGAGCCAATCAGACAAGCCAGAATCTTTCCGGTCAGGTACCCAACCGGTACTGTCGTTTTGAGCTCTGTGAGCGTCGACTTTGCTATTGGGGATCGGGAAAAGTTGAATACGATGTTTCGTGACAAGATTACTCTCTTGGAATTTGACATGGAAGATATTCGTCGCCTTAGACCGTTGATCGAATGGCTGAAACTCCAAGATCGATACCTGTCAAACTCAACCGAAGAGGACACCTTCATCGCCGGCAATCTGGAATGTCCGATTTCCACACCTAATCGCGATTTGAAGCGCAAAGCTTATCATATTACTCGGTATGTGCTGACATAGGGTGCGTTTCTTTCTTGTTGGTTTTTGAGATGCTAATCGTGGTTTATCGTACAGTGTCGCAGCTACCTTCAACAGTCCTCGATTTGAGGACGATCCGATTGGTCTCTATGAGCAGCTTCGCACAATGAAAGTTGTCGAGGTTAAAAGAATATCATCTGTGTTGAAGATCTTCCAAAACAAACAGGCATTCAAGGTTTCCGTCGCAACCGCCAGCGAGCATATCGATGATTCTACAGGGGAACTCACGATTTATATTCCGAAGGAACGTAGAGCTCAAGAGCTCTGTTTTGGATCAGTTCTTCCTAGAAAACTCGCAGCATGGCTGATGCGACGATCAAAGAGCCTCACTGATGGACCAATCGAAACGGACGCAGTTAAGGTGTTGACCGCAATCTTTGCAACCGAAAGATTCGTCCTTGATGATGTCCTCGACGACCAGGGGATCTTACAGGTACCATTCGAAGACGAGGACGAAGGAGGTACTAGTAGCGAGACAGAAGAGCATCAAGAAGAAGAAGACCAAGAGGAGGAAAGCCAAGAACAGGGATCATCTGACAGTGAACTTGAGATTGATGATACCCTCTCTGAACAACTAACACCCAGTCATTCCTCGACAAATGCTGGTACGTTGACAGATTCTGAATTACCTGAAACCGCGTCAGAAGAAAATCTCCATGGAACATCAGTCGAAACAATCTCCCGACGGAGCCAGATGTCATCTCAGCCTCTATCAGGAAGGGTCCATCACGCCCCTCGAGCAGCTTTGTCTCCCAGCTCACCACAATCATTACACCACCCAAGCGGCCAATTGCGTCCGAACCTACGGCCAGCCATGGCTCCATCGTCTGGGCAACAATATTCTGAAGACGCTAGATATCGCGTAATCTTGGATAGGGTCATCGAAAAAGCTCAGAGTGCGATATTACCTTCCAGAGGGTCATTTGACATGAGCGATTTGCGGAATGCTCTACCCAGTGGTGATACAAATGCATATGAGAGTTTCGACGGGCTGGACCTCGTGAGTCGGTTCCGTTCAACTAGCCAGTTGGAACGTGACAAGAAGGTTGGGGCTGCAGGCGAGTTATATGTGAGCGAACCAAACCTGTACACTGCAGGATTACAAGGCTAACTGAAGTTTGTTTATAGATATTCGAGCTTCTATCATGTCTCAACTTGCCAAATTGGGATCGCACGAATTGGCAAAGCACGATCAGATCGTACGTGACTATCCACCCAGACTACAGAGATCTACAGGCCTGGATGGGACACGAAACTGCGGATCTGGTCTATTCCGATGTTGAAGGTCACTTGACAAATAAACTCATCGATTGTGGCTATCTTGACCACGAAGAGTGGCATGGGGAGCGACCTAAATATTACATCGAAGTCAAGACTACGACTGGGCCATGTAGCACCGCGTTCTATATGAGTGGCAAGCAGTACAAGCTTGTAAGTGTAACCAGAATCACTGGTCTTATCATAAGCTGACTTTAACATAGATGCAACGGGTTCATCAGAGTGATGACCATTCTGAGATATATATGGTCTTCCGCGTATTCTGGCTTGATAGTGACGATGTCGCCCTGTGTCTTTACATTGATCCAGAGGAACTTAGGCAAGATGGGAGCCTTCTTTTCAAAGGACAGTCGTGGGCTGTTACCCCAGGACCTAGCATGGGTTAGTTTAAATTTAACGCTGGATGATGTTGCACCAATAGGATGACACGCAGTCGAAGGAGGAAGCGAAATCGTCTGCAAGTAAGGGGAAGGGGCGGTGATTTGAAAGTACAGACCATGATGGAATTATCTTTGTAGTTTTTGGTAAATTGACGATCAAGCTATTGCTATAGTGTGGGCGGGCCGCGAAGTGACAAAAGACTCTATAGTAGCCGCAACCTCTGTATAGGAACGCCCCTCTCCCTCAATGATGCCTCTGACATCCTTGGGTCTTTCACGGAAAGGTCTCTATGTCCATCCCTGCCCCAAAATGGCCTGCCGTCATCAAGTACAACCTCTTCGAATCCATCAACGAAAGGGACACCATCCAGTCGAGGGTCTGTATAACGGATAGAGTACCCTTCTTTAATGAAACCATGCAGAAGAAACTCGCGATGCCACAGCCTTTCCCATCCGTGAAAGTCATCGCCGAGAAAGGCTTCAGTTGCTGAGAAGTCGGGATGATAAGCTGGGCCGATGACACGATATGAGTTATCTCTGGCTTGACGTCGTAAAACAATCGATGTAGATAGGCCAAGAAGTACAGCGACTATGTCACCCTTCCGAGCTTCCATCGGAACACGAATAAAGGTTCCACGGAATGTTTTTACACAGCCATATACTGATCCTCCAACAGGTAGGCTCCGTAAATACACATCGTCTTTCTCCCATGGCTCCTGCACGGTGTCGTTCTCGTGAATATGTTCGCCTTTGAGCCATTTCCGTATCTTTCTTCTCCAATCGCCTAAGCTATGAAGCGAATACACTTCAGGGGGGTGTAATCTTTGCGTGCTGTGGTCCCTGACCTGCCCGTAGGTGAGGACCATTATCAATTGATCGAGAATTAAGTCATCTTGAAGTGATTCTTCAGAAGCCAAAGACAGTAATGTGTCAACTATCCTTTGCCGGAATTCGCTAAGAGGCTCGACTAATTCTTTAGGGCGAAGAGGACAAGGTTCATCACAAATCTCATCACATGCTATCCCAGCCACTTCCAACACGTGTGGTTCGATTAGATCTACCGCAGGTGGGGAATTCCCTCCCGCGTTGGAATCCACAGTAAGATCTCCCCATGGCCTCTCTAAATCTGCTACCCAGCTTGGACTTGTAGCTGCGTTACAGTACGTCAGGAAGTCGAGATCTTGCTGCCGTGTGATTTCGTTCAGGCACACTGAAGTGAATACCTGCTTCAAAGACTTGGAATAGTCTACTTCAATCGATTCAACCACATCTGGTTCGACAAGGCCGCGTAGAGAGTATTTCCTGTCCCGATCATCCGAGCATTCGAAGTATTTGGTGGCAGGGAGAGCCCCAAGCCAGCTGTCGCTCTTTTCCATGTCTTCTGCACATGCTAACAATCTGTCCCCGACAACTTGTGCATGTTGGTTGTATGCAGCAAGATCATTGATAACATGTGATGGAGGACTCGTAAGGAAACATATGACGCTGACTGCATCGTGGAACTGCTTCCAAGATATCTCTTCGTAGCCAAGCATCACGATGCATGTCTTCTTGTTTGCCAGCACAACCTCTTGGTGAGTCCACAAACGTTTATGCCAGTCTAATGCGAGCATTTCTTCGATGGCCCGCCACTGGTCCACATTAAGAGGGAGACCATCTCTAGCAAGTCCTCCATTAGCATGCGCTGGGTCTTTGAATGTGAAAAACTGTCTGACGGCACTATAGTCCATAGTAACTGATTCGACTAGCTTGGCGCATGATCGTAATGTATGCATTGCCAAGGCACTCCATGGGGTTTCTGGGCCCAGCCATATTACTACACACGCAGCGTAGGAGTATATATGATGCATCTTTTGGACTTGGACGGCACGGTCATTAAGGTCGTTTTGATCGATACAAATAGAATCACACCATAGCAATCGCTTTCTTTCGGGGTAGCGCAGGGCTCTTAACGCGGCGGCCAAGTTCCTTCCGATTTGTAGTTGCCCTATGGAGTGATTCTGAAACGACTGCTCCATATGAGCATGATTCTCTTGCGACAATGCAATGGAATCAGGATGTGACTGGTCGCCCCAGCAATATGATATGGCATCGAAATCCGGGATCGTTTTTTCGTTGGGCAGGAATGTTCTGTGCAAAATGACACCGGTGAGAGGGTCTCTAGACACTCCAGGGTTTAGTTCGAGTAAACGAAGGTCTGGGGATAAAATAGAGGAGTATTGAAAGGAGTCCATTGAAAATTAACTTATAAGATGGTGTCTATATTTGTGAGAGATTCCAGACGGTCTTGCCGGGCGGAATTAGAAATATGCCAATACCAAGACAGCTTAGTCATTTAACCGCTTTGTTTGGGTCATTGAAAATCTGCACATAAAACAACACAGTTTCGTGTCAAGGGCTAATTCACAATAAATGAAAGGAGTGGTAGAGTCGCCGATAGTCCACTGTTGGTTCAATGATAATTTTCCGTCACATGTAGGGGTTGGGGCTCATGTTAATTTATTGCTGTCTATGGATGCCTTCCTTGTTGCACGTGGCCGAGATGTGGGGTTGCTGCGGACCGTTGAACCTTAAGTGCCCCACACGCGATGGTAGGCCAATGGGGTGTCACATTCCGCCCCACTCATTTGTTCAGCTTCAAGTACCTGCAACTGCAAGATCAAAGACAACAAAGATGTTTCAATTCACAGCAACATAGAAAGCACAGAGTAAGTCTCGATATACACTAAGAGTGATAGTTTATAGCACCATCTCATTAAGACCAGGTCAATCTAGATTTCAAACTCTCAAGCCTTGCCAGAGATACTAGCTAGTGTTTGACACTGCATGCATTCCACAATAGCAAACTCAGTAGTCAAAACGGGATTCATAACAGACTAGCTTTATCTAGGCACTACAGTTAGATTGTCTACCCTTGGGCGTTATTGCTGGCAATGTCTGAGCGGAATACCTCAGCTGGCAAACTGTAATACCTGGTGATGCACATCAGCTTTCATGAACTATCAGCACGACCAGTCTTGTTTATCCTACCGAAACTAAGAGAGCGAGTGTTATTTTAATCACACTAGTGACGTAGCAGAGTCTAGAGCTAGTATGTCGTCGCTCACCTCCCCACTTGGGTGGTGGGTATATCCTCGAAGCGACAAAAAGTTGGGAACCACGAATATCAAAAGATCATCGACAACGGCAGGATTCGAACCTGCGCTCCCGAAGGAAACCGCTTTCTTTAATTTTTCGAGGCGGTCACGTTAACCACTCCGTCACGTTGCCTTTCCGATGTTGTTGAAAGTTGAAGATCAGTTTGGTGATTTACAGACACGACACGGCGGTGGGAAGCCATCACGATCACATTCGTGTCAATCACCTTCCCCCTAGCGCTATTTTTGCTTTTATACATCAGTAAATTAATATATATAGTCTATTTTTCGCGTTTGCCATCCCTGACATGTAAACTCCAACCTCCAGGACATATATGCCAATATCAAATTAAGCTCATAGAGTTTGGGATAAGGTTATCAGCTTAAGGCCCAATGTTCACTATCGAGGAAGGAACGTGACCCACCTACACCGTCCTTCTTTATGATTTGCTGCCATAAATCTGCCCAGTGTCATGTTAATAAAATCGTGCGAAAGCTATTGGGGGAAACTTAATCATAATTAAATATCGACGCTAAAGGTTTCAGCTTTTCAGCTGGGCCCCAAATCGAGTTGGTTCTGCATGCAATGGACAGGGATGGATCCATGCTCGAAGGGTTGACCAACACTCCAGAAGTTCACAAATGGCTCAAATACATTCCAGTTTCCAACGAGTTCATTTGGTCTCGGATCATTCCATTTTTTATTCTTTCTCGACTACAATCAGTTGACCAAATATGCCTAATATCCTTTCAACACTTATCAGCCTAGGTTTCTCAATCTTGGCAGCTGCTTCCGACGAAGATGTCGTCTCATTCCCTGCTATCGGAGAAGTCGACGTCGTATTTCCACAAGACGATACATACGCAGCAGAAGCACCATTTCCTGTCATTTTCGGCCTCCAAAACGCACCAGTTTTGACCACCTTTAGCGGTACCCTCAACTGGGAGCTGGACTGCGCTTACACGCTATTTGGCATCGGTCGGCTCTACTTGGATTTTCTCCCCGACTCGGAGCCATACTATTTTCTCAATACCAGCCAAGCCATCGCTGATGCCGAAGAAGACCAATTCCAGTACTGGCGCGGTGAAGAGGACTCTTGCATTCTGAAGTGGGATTTTCGATGGACGACTATCTGTGAGCCGCGATCTGATGGCAGCGTTCTCTTGAAAAATAACCAATTCCAACGTTCTGGAAACGTCACATTCACTCTCCGCCCAGGCGCAAAGACAGCTCGGAAAGCTATTGCCGAATACGAAGGATGTGCCATCGGGGGAACTGCCATCAAGCTTGAAAAGAACCACACAGTTGGCTGTCCCATTCTTGCACAAGATGCATCACCAAAGCCAAAACCTTGCGACCTTGACGTCCAGAAGGCTCGAAGCAGTCTTGCTGCAGCCGTTGTGAAGCCTACTACGAGCTTAACGGAGATCCCTAGCAAGACTACGGACTCAGGTTCGAGGGTCACGGGCACCGCAGCAGACAATGCTTCTAAGCCGACGAGTACTCATGAAAAAGCAGACGGAGGTGATAGCAGCACTGATAGTGAAAATGGGGCGAGTAGTCACGTCAGCGACATTGGTGGACCCATTGCTGGCCTCATCACTCTATCTGCCAGTATTATTACTTTGTTATTCTTATAGGATGTTTGCAAGTGCTATAGTGCTACGGAGTATTGGAGCCGATGTTTGGCTCTTGACAGCGGTGTAGAGCTGTAGGCATGAACTCAGAATAAATGTAAATAAATAAATAAATACCATAAATACCTTGACAAATAGAGGCCGAGAAAAACTAGTAAGGTTACAGGGTCCTTCCAGATCCAAGTCTGGGCGAAACAGGTATTAAAGTCAAGTATTGGTTAACACAGAAATAAGATGGCTGCAGATCGCGTGATCATGGGAATATTTTATGTGACTACAGTAAACTGCAAGAAGATATTTCATATATACAAGAAATAAATACGATTCCTTTCACTTCCGTGCAAAAGGCACAAGAAGCTGACAACAACCATCATACAAACTGCACATCTCTGAAACGGTCTGGCCTCTAGCCATGCGTTTTCCTCATGAAAGAGAAAATTAGTATCAGACTCTGTGCCCGGCGGCTATGTCACCACCTTAGTTGCTCTTGCAAGACTCGTCAGCAGCCTGCTGCTGAGGCTGGGACTGAGAGCCACCCTGCTGCTGGCCGTTGTTTCCAAAGCCAGGCTGCTGCTGACCATTACCCTGGTTCTGACCCTGACCGGCACCAGCACCGGGCTGCTGCTGGCCGTTGCCGGCATCACCCTGACCGTTACCGGCACCGGCACCGTTGCCAGCGTCAGGCTGAGTAGCATTACCGTTACCAGCATCAGGCTTAGCAGCGCTGTCGCCATCAGTGGCGGCACCACCACCGGAAGAAGCACCCTCGGAGACGGTCATGTGGGAAGATCCGCTGCTGAAGTAACCCTCAGTGGCGAGGATCTGGTAGTCATGGGTACCAAGCTTCATGCCGTGCGACTCCCAAGCCTTGAAGTGAGCACCAACATCGATGCTGCCGGTGGATCGGTGTTCCTTGCGAACGGACCAGTACTGCTCAAAGGTCTGGGTACCGTCGATAGAGGGAGCGTTGGTACGGGTTTGGGTGAAGATTTCGTAGGTGCTGCCGTCGACCTCGACAGTTCCCTTGCTCTGAGCTCCGCTGGAGGGATCGTAGGTGCCGAAATCCTCGACGATGTAGTACTCAATCAAGGGGTTTCGGGTCCATCCGTAGACGGAGAGGTAGCTGTTGCCGTTGGGCTTGTACTCTCCCTCGTAAGAGATGGTTCTGGGTATGTTAGCATGAGTTCGTAAACGGCATTAAAGTATGACCTACCGAGCCTTTCCAGGGCTCCAACCCTTTCCACCGACAACGTTACCACCAGTCTGCCAAGACATGCTGTAAGAGCCGCCAGCGCCGTTCTCATAAGTGGCCTGGGCACCGCCATCAGACCACCAAGAGTAGTAGAAGCCGTCGTTCATACCCGAGCTGTTGGGGGTGCCACCTCGCTTGGCAAGCTTGGAGAACATGCCTTCAGGAGAGGGGGCGGCGATAGAACCAGCTACGAGCGACAGCCCAGCGAAGACGGAAGTGATGCGAACCATTTTGGCGAAAGATAGTTGATTCCTGAATCAAGTAAAGAAGAAAAGAATGTATAAGATTGAGTAGAAAGCGAGTGATGGTGAGCTGAAAGGATGCTCCAAGAAAGAAGAGGCAGAGGAAATAGCAGATATATAGATATCTAGATACTCAAGAGTCGAAAGTCCCTTGTTTCATGGAGTGGGCTGCTGAGGCTGAAACAACTGCCGCGGACCGAGATGCCGATCGGACCATGTTAATGAAAGAGGATCGACTCGATAATTTTTCCGTCCGTTAAACGACCGACTTGGCGATCTAATCATGTTTATGAAACCGTGAAATCAATGCCTTGTTGCCGGTCAGTGAAGGAACATGAATCGATCGTGGGCCGAGAATCCGATATGCCAAGGCGATGTTCATGCTGTCTTGAGCATCGTGGCGATATTTCCGTCGGCTAAATGTGATTTCGATGTTGTGTATCCATACTCTGTAGTATGTATTTTAATATTCGTTTTAGTTGATTCTCAATTTCATCGCATCATTTCTGAAACCTGATGTTCCGATGTTTATAACATCAGACAACTATATCGTGTTTGGTGTTTTGAATGCGTCCCTTCTCTGGTAACGAAACAATAGGTAACAAACAGGAAATGCTCCATTGGAATCACTTGCTTCGTTTCCTGTCAACTGAACTCAATTTCTTGGTCATCCATGACAAGCCTGACCGTGTTGGGCCACAATTAATTTCGATTGAAACATAGTGTGAACCTAGTCGACAACGCGTTTCGGGATATTTACCCATCTTGGCATTCAAGAGTCCTTGCTCCACTTGAAACATGACAAAAGAGCCACGACGATATGTCAAAGTTGGGCGGTTTCAGGTACAATAATTGGGCATGAGACTATTTTTGACCTGTAGCCTTGACTACCGAGGGGGAAACATGACGACGTTGATTGGCATTGGGAACCTATGTATCTGATGCGATTGGACGGAAATACTTTCGTTTTAACAAACATCCATGGGATTAATGTCACATTCATCGGGAAACACCGGTGACATATCACACACAAGGGTAGCATTGAAATGCAATCCGATGTGACAGAGGTAGCAGTTACCTCTCAGTCAATATGGATCACCAACCAAGTCAATCTATGCATATTACCCCAAAGTAAGGATATTCTCAGGAAGGTTAAGCTTTGCTAATATTTAGCCTAAAATCTAGCAGCGGAAGCTTCCGTTATCTCTGTAATATTATTGAGCTTCGGCTTCGATCAGATACTGGCCTCTGCACCCCAGACTATAGCCGAAGTGTGACAAACTACGGCTATCCTGAGAACAACCCTTGCTTCTCCAACTAGGCCTGAGCGATTGAGTGGGCCATGAGTTCGTTAACAGACTACTGGGTAGCAGAAATGTTGGCCTCCTAAGTCTTTTAGGGAACAAAACTCAATAACCCAAAAAGCAGAATCTGAGTATCATAGGCTGACCTACTAATTATATCTCTTATGATTTCAGCGGCCATTTTTTCTAATACCTCTGAGGACAGATTAGACAAGCCAAGGATTTTAACAACCCGTCATCTCGGTTGGCTTATTCCTCTTTTTAAGCTTTGTGTATTCTCGGAGTCCTCTATCATGTTCCTTGATCTAGTCGTTGTATCTATTCCTTTCTCTAGGTACTTTTCGAATTTATCCATTGCCTCAATGCCGATACCCGCTGCTACACCTTCCCTAGTAGCTCTTCTCATGCTGTTCCGTTCTTGAGAGTCGGTACTTTTTCCCCAACATGGAGCAACACCCTGAGATTGTTAGTCTGGGTTTCAAATCATCTCCCGAAAATAACTCACCATGAAATTCTCCAATACGGCTTTCCGTTCAAGCTCTTGCACATCCCCCTACTTCCTCCATTCTCAGGTGCCACATCTGCACAACACCAACCATCATCCGCAAAGTCAAGGGACTTTTCACGGAATAGCTTTGCAGCGAGTGTCTTGGCGAGTCCTCGTCGACGATAGGGTTCCTGGACATAATCAGCTACCATGGTTCCATACATTTCAGTACACTTACTTCACAGTGAAGACTGATCAGAGAACCGTCGAAACCTAAACCTAATCAGAGCTGAACCGCATGATTAAGATAGAAAGAAAATACCCAGAAAAGCCCAAGATACGGGTGTTCCGTCTTCTAGCTTGATCATCAAACTTGGCATACGACGCAGGACCTGTCTATGAAGATCCATTAGCAAGATGCCTACCGAGAGCTGTCAGAACTTACACAGTTCTAGGGATATCAGTTCGGGAGATGACAATCCGGCAGTCATCATCCGTTGCCGTTCCCCACTTCATACCCTCGGGTAATTTCACCTCATCCTTGGGTATATCCTCGTACTTGAAAAGCCACTTGTCGTATGCTCCCGTTTCGCGCGGTTCTACTCGCCCTGTTTTGTACAGAAGCTCACGAACAGAGTCGTGAAGTGTACCAAGTAGGACAGCATCACCATATACAAGTTCTCGACCGTAATCCGTTGCTATTTTGACACTCTCTTGGACAATCCTGTCAAGTTGCTTTTCATAGACGGTTGTGTCCCTGGTCGAAGCTTGGTCGGGGTGTTCATAGGTGGAATAGATCCATGCTTGTGTGTCAGGTCCACCCCCAACGTCAACGTACATGGCCGTGAATATCTTAGGAGAGTCTCCATCATTGATCTTGGAGTCAGCTACAAAAATAACCTTTGCTGTTCCCCGTAGTCCCCCTTCCAGTTTGGTGAATTGGAGTCGACGAAGGAGTGGCAAGCAGTAGGGTAAGTGGTTGCTCAAGAGCGTGAGCAGTTCCGTTGGAACGGTCGAATAGACCTCGACAAAGTCAGCCATATCAAATTCTGTATTCAACTTATTGGTGTGATGAATTAGATGGAAGTTAAGAAATTATGACTCCGACATATTTAGTTTAGGAAGGTGAGTCAATCATTATCTCAGGGCTAAATGTCGGTTATCTAATGGTTCGTTACACATGACAGAATAGTGCATGGTAACAATAATGCCAATAGGTACTTAGATAGCAAATCAATTAACAATGATTTTAAACCTTCAGTATCTGAGAGCTACAGATGATAAATAGACAAAATATTGGGATGGACTAGCCTGGTAACCAACGGGTCAATAAACACGACCCGAACAGGCGAGCCTCCATATCAAACTCTACGAGTAAATGCTAACACTACAACCAGAATGCCAATACAATTCCACTAATTACACTGAGAATCCATGTAGCTGCTTCTGACTTCTTGAACTGCGCCTTCTTGTACCCAACTCCCAGGTCAAACACCAGGTGTCGCATACCATTGATGAAATGGTACGAAAAGGGGAATCCCAGTAAGCCAAACTTGATAGCCGCCTTGGCAACAACAGGCAGTGCACCAAAAGCCGAGACCAAAGCCGCAGAGTCAAAGCCTAGTCCAAGGTAAGGAGCGACAGCATGAGCGCCTAATGTGAGATACGCTGTACCGCCCACAACAAGACCAGTAATTCTGGTCCAAGCCGAAGCACTGAACCAGACTTGACCGATCTTGTAGATGCCGAGGTTTGGAGTGACAGGTCGGTTAAGGCGCTGCTTTACAAGAATCTGGTGACCTTCTTCTGGCTTGAGCCTTGTGATTGTGGGAGCTCTGGGAAAAGGTCAGTAATAAGTGAGCTATTGGCTGCGAGACTGGCTCACTGTGTCTGTTGAGATAGCAAACGAGTAAATTCTATTCTGGCAGATCCTTGTGGAAAAATAATGCTTGACCTCGCCGAAGTCGCCGAGAAACGCTGTATACCGCGCGTGGCAACGATGCCAACTCTGCAGAAGCTCATGTTTGCGAGTCAGATTAGGGTTCAACTCAACACCGCAAAGCTTAAAGATAATATAACTCGTTTTTATGAACAGTGCATATTTGTATTAAAAATTCCATCAGATCATCACTCTATCAGGCTCAGGTCCGGAGTAAGCGGGACTTATACACACGATATATCAGTGGATCTTGACATTCGCACTCATATTCCCGGTTCCAATGCTTTCCTGCCCGAATCATCCCCCAATCGGATCGTTGTGATTGTTCATCTGTTAGTTGAAGTATGGCAGGACTCCACAATAAAGGTTGTGTACGTTCCGGCACTCCATATGCGACGAGCCGGACATCACATTGCGCCCGGAGTCATATTACCGGTACAGCTAATTGATTCAATGACACTAACCTGGCCGCTGTACAGAGGAATGAATCCTTGCATCGTTGTCTTAAATTGAGAAGTATTGTCGGTACGCGATCACAACTATAGAAACAGCTCTGGCTTGTCTGCTGAGCTGTTCCTACTATTTTGACGAGACGTGTTGGTACAAGGTAATCATATAATTTATACTATCAAAACGCATCCAAAGATTTGCAGCTATTCCAACACTCTATACTAACAAAATCCGACTCAGTGCCTGACTGAGAATTGTACACCAGCCCACAAAAGCTTGCCCCCTTTGTCCTACGGCGCAGCCACGAACTCGGCAATGTCGGGTAGATCAGCCAACAAAACGATGTACGGCAACAGATGCGACCCAAAGATCAGTCTACTGTCCGTTATCCAATTTACTCGGCATCAGGAATAGCGGAAGGGGTAGATCCGGGACGAGATCCAGAAGGCATTCCGGAAGGAGGACCACCAGCACCGCCACCAGGGGCACCACCACTGTTTCCGTTGGCAACACCACCCTCCTTGTAGTAGTAAGCAGCGGGGGTAACAGAGTTGGAAACGGTGGTGTTGATGCCGAAAGCGAGCCAAGCAAAGAGGCCGTCGCTGACGCTGTCTCCGAGGAGAGTGTACTCCATGAAGGGGTCGACGCCGTCGGTGCTGATCTCCTCACTCAAGATACCATCATCCTCGTTGAGGGTAATTTCCTGGGTGTTGGAAGCATAAGGCTCGAGGGTTTCGACCTGAGAGATAAGATCTTGGTCGAAGAAGGCTTGTCCGACATGGCTGGCATAGTTGTCGCTACCGAGAGTGTGGTTGGCCAGAAGAGTGGCGTTGGTGTGGACCATGACGTGGATGTGAGTCGCTCGGCTGGTGTAATGGCCAGGGAAGATAGACTCAAATTGAGCAACACCGTCGCTGTTGGTCTTCTGGATACCTCGGAGCCAGGTCTTGTCGATGTTTGTTTCATCGGAGTTGTCGCCGTTGCCGTTTGCAATGACGCCGGAGTAAACACCGGTGGAGTTGCAGTGCCACATCTCGAGGTAGACGTTGGGGACGGGATCGCAGGTCTCGACGTCGATGACCTGGTAGTCGAGGACAATGTTGAGTCCATCTTGCTCTTCGATGACGTTCTCTCGGACGTACTCGCCAGCGACGTCTATCTTTCGTCAGTATTTGTGTGTACAGAATGTTATATGGATGATATCTTACAGTAAGGACCCTGGGTGACCTCAGGGGTCAAGACACAAGAGTTGATGCTGGCGAAGAGGGCAGCAGCATCAGTGCACTCGGTGAAGCCTTGATCGGTCTGGTTGTGGGAAGTGTTCAGGGCAGTTGCTTCCTCTCGCTTCTTCAAGGCGCGCTTGGCACGAGCCTTGTTGACTTGGGCTGAGCGGCGAGCAACGTTTCGGGCCTCGACGCCACGAGCCTTGAGCTTGGTGGCACAGTGAGCAAGAGATGATCTCTTGACAGAGTTGAGAAAGTCGCGGCGCTCAGCGGCCTCATGGGCGATGTCGTGTCCGGGATGGGCTGAAGCAATGGTAGCTGCGAGGGCGAAGCTTGCGAGGACGTTCTTGATGGAAGGCATTTTGGCGGTGGTTTGCGAGGATTGGAGTTGTGTGTGGTTGCTGAGGTGTTTGGATGAGTTGGATGGATAGAGATTTCGATTACATCTGGGAGTTGTCCGCTTTTATGTGTCTTGATTCGCAAGAGTCGCCTTTGGTTTGTCTTTGCCGTTGTTCTGTTCATGATATCCCACATGCCGTGTGGTCTTCCTCAACAAGTCCGCCATAGTAACAGTCAGAGTGAGGCGCATGGACATTCGCGGTGACTGACGCGTTACATGGAAGATATTGAAAACGACGATCTCTCCGAATAGAGTCAGTCAAATGCTAGCCAAGAAGCTAAGCATGAAGCATAAGCATAGACGGCAACTAAGGGGAATACTACCGAGGATGGCATCTGGCATGACGCAGGGGTCGTCGTTGTTTGTCCTATGAGAAGACTTGTATAACGATATCCGTGCGTGTCAGAGGAGAAAAAGGTGACGACGATTGGTTGTTCGCGGTGGCTGTTCTTTGGTGTTGACACACGCAAGCTGCCGAGCCTTGTGGGGAGGTCGGCTCCCACATCCCGAGTCCCGAAAGAGGCTGAGTTTGCAGCCAAAAAAAGATGAGAATTTACCAACGATTGAAAGCGAATATTTTTGTATTGTAATTACTCCGATTGGTCATCGGAAAAGTCTCTCGTCATGTGGATTTCTACAGTTGGACTACTGGAAGATACAAACAAGAAGCACGACAGAGACCATTTTTTGTACTTGTCAGTTCAATTGATGAATAATGTACAGATAAAATGCTAGATTCACACGACAATGTCAATTGAAACATCAGTCTCCTAAAATATGGTCGGTTTAGGGTAGGATCATCCCCAAATTAGATTATGAGATTAAGTGAATTAGGCTTATTGTGTCTTCTCCCGACGATTCGCCCTTGCACAGTTTTGATATCCACAATCATTGGCAGATGGGAAAGAATGAAACAGGACCTCCGTTTCTCCATTCGCCATGTGGGTTATACTGTAGTGCCATATCCTCGAGTTCATCTCCTTAAACCCGTCTACTTTGTGCGCCACATACCAAGCCAATGGGTTTCCATCAAAGCCCAATAGACTTCATCGTTGCACTAGAAGTTTCCAGATGCGGCTGTAAATTACATCTAACTTTGAGGTAGAAGAGAATGCGAGACCCAAGTGTAGATTGGAGAAAATAGTTTGATCAAGAGGCTGTCTGAATCACCTTGAAACGATCCTGCATCGAGATTTTTGCTACCCTATGGGCTGGAACTCTAGTGGGCAGCAGAAAAGTTAGTCTCCCAAGTCTTGGAGTACAAAAATAAGTAGTCTAAGAAGCCTGATCAAAGTACCACGAGCTGACCTATTAATTCCGTCTCTTATGCTTTCAGATGCCAATTTTTCTGGAACCCTAAGGCTCATTCCTATGCCAGAGTTAAAATCCAGCCTCATTCTTGTGATTATTTATCCTCGGTAAGAGCGAGAACGCGTGGTGGCGCTTAGACTGAACCAACGCGTCGGTCCGCTAATCTACTAATTTATTCTTCGCACGTGTGAGCTCCCTAGAATCTCTGTCATTCTAGATTCAGTGGTCAAAGCGCAAGCTCTGCGGGATTAAACCGTGATATCTGCAACCGAGCAGTGATACGAGTCAGACTGTAGCATTTCGAAGCGCCTCCAATGCCAACTACCCCCAGTAACCAGCAAGCCAGCAAGCCAGCGCTGTCGTCGCGTCACAGTCGAAGCACTCTGGCATATCATCCCCTTGCGGCCGCAGATTCTCGAATGCGATCCGTATTTTGAACCCCTGATCACAAGCCACTGGATTCTGTACTTTGTTACGCGGGGAACCGGCTAGATCGCTGGGGTCTAGGAATGGTGGCTTTTCCGATGAGGGGAGTGCAAGGTAGGGAAGTACCATCGCGTACTTTTCAAGAGTGCGACCTACCAATTGGACTCGAATCTAGACAAAATGCAAGGGATACGTTTCTACCGCTCTCCCCTTGCAGCTTTCACCATCTCACCACGAGGCAGACGCGTGAGAGCTCGGTTAGAGATAATTGACGAATCAGCACTAGCATCCCTCAGTCAATAGTCAGTGCGGATGCATTGCTAATCTCACCACATCTCATAGAGTTTCAAGCTATTCCCTAGCGGCTCACCACAGTTGAGGACCAATAGTCTCAGGTCCAGATTCAATGGAAGCTGCGCAAAGGTGTAGAGTGTGGTTACCACCAGGAGAGACATGGCTTGTTAGAATTCCTTAAAAGCCGATCCTATCTTGCTCTCTGCTACTGTTTTCGGAATTTCACCATCCTTTCTCTTTCATCATATTCATCTGAGCGTTCTGTATCAAAATGTCTGTCTCAGAAGTTGACAAGTACCTTTGGTTGGCCTACTGCAAGGCAGTGCAGAATGCTGTTGGCGGCCTGCCTGGACACAAGCCAGCCCTTTTCTTTACCAAAAAGGCTCAAAAGGCACCCGTTGCATCGCCAGACGTCGATCCAGCCTACACAAACTATGGCATCAACAACATCATCAACAACTTTCTACAGACAAACGATCTATTCTTCGATCCGTCTCACCACAAGACCTACACGCAATGCCTGCTCGAGTAAGAGATCCAGCTTTGGACTGAAATTAAAATACTAACTTGACGCCAGGTATTTACTCTCAGTCAAGATCGTATGTAATATTGATCCCTAAGACAGCTCTCCCTAACATACTTTAGGGCGATGGAAACCAAACTCGTATAACCATGACAGGACGAACCCTCACTGGCGCTCTCGACCAAGCACTGCGAGAGAGAGAGCGTGCACTAGACAAGTTTGAGAAAGAAGAAGGTCATGGACTGACCGGTGAACAAGACTTTTCCCAGTGGTGGCCTTCGAATGCACCGGCATATTCTGCTGCCAAGTCAAAGGTCGAAGTTGTGGCTGCTGACTATAAAGCCCTCCTCCTCAGCGCTGGAGGTCCAGCTGCCAGTCAGCTCGCGAGGGATTTCAACAGAATCATCCAAGCTTTAATTGGCGGACAGTTTGTTGACGGGTAGGAAACAAACCTTCACTGAGCAACTATTATCTAACACGGATAGAATCACCATGCCGGCTTGCCACGCTTCAGCTGAAATCACCAGGGAGCTTCTAGAGAAAGACAGAACACCACATGCCATCACATATGTTCCTGAGTTTATCTCTCCCCAGTACACATATCAGGTTGAGCACTGGATGAACGGAGTTGGCGATGGAGATTCATCTTTGCAGATCAACGTCGCGGATGGAAAGTATGTCAACGAGTCTGACTTTGGCCACGCTGCTACGGATGGCTTTTCTTACGGCCCGTGGTTGTCATTCTCCAGTGGCAAAGGAAGCACTAATGAAAAGGGTTTGTCTTTTGGTTCTGTCGACACCGATACAAACCTCGACGTTCAATTCTCATACGATGAGATTCAAACTGTCGCGGTCCCAGCTGGTGACTGGTAGGTTTCACAACCCTCACGACAACATACTGTATACTGACGCTACTTTGCAGGAACGTCCCAAGCCCTGGACGACGATACCAACTTTCAAGCACAGCTTCCGATGAGTCTCGCAAGCTTGCCTTCCCAGATTATCTCGTCGTCGTGAGAAACCTTGGTTTTAAGATCAGCATCCGCGACGACAAGCTTGCAAGACAGGTCGACGACATGTTTGGGCAGGCCAAGGATGCAGGAGGCTCTGTGCGCGTCTTTGGTATACCTGCCACCCCAGAGGGCAACCCAGATAAAGCTACAGAGGAGAATGCGCACATTGCTGAGTGGGATCGAGGGAATGGGATGCTCTTGGTTCGACCCACGACTGACGCCGGCTTCGCCTCTGTCGTGGCCCTTGTTGGTGAGCTGAACATCAGTCAGTAGTTGAAGCCCAGCATTTATTTTAGTAGATTCTTTTAGCAGTAGTTCTTTTAGTCTTGTGTAGCCCTCACGATTCAATCTAAGTAATGTTTCAAGAAATTAAATAATTAAATTTCCTATATATATATCTAACTAAGAGGCTGGTCTTAGTTACACAATAAATTAAATCCTCATGCATAACAAAGACAAAGAAAAACAATCCTGAGTAAGTCACATCAGTCGTAACATTGACCGGCCTCTAGTGTTGGCCGGGGCGCATCTTCTCTCCTGACAGTATGCCCTTTCAGCCAGGACGATCTGTTTCTCAGTTTATGGTGGTATATAGCGAGGTAGCAGGAACCAACAGGCTTTTTCGGATACCAAAAAACAGATAACCTTGAGCGTTTGTGCACCTTGCAGTGACGCATAACGGGCGCAGAAGGACATGAAACAGGAATAACATAGCTTGCAAATAAAGAAAGGAAAAAGAGAAGAGTAAATCCTCCACACAACAAAGGAGACAGCTGTAAACCCATCTTATGCCACCTTCCCTAAACACTTCAGAGGGCCATATTGACTATCAAGTGATTAGTATAAATATTAATCCGGAAGAATGAAACTTACCCCTTGATTACGTATAATATTCTAATAGCGCAGGTAATTCTAATTGTATCGCTAGAGGAGCTGCTCTATAATAGCCAGAGTAAGGTTAATCGCTTTAACTAAATATATAATTAAATATCGGCGATTAGGAGGTTCCTATAGCTAACTTTAACTGATAGGTAGGTAGATACTTAATAGGACCTAAGATATTATTAATAGAGATTAGCCCTAAACCGTAATAAACTTATGCCAGTTACTGCTTCGGCGCAGGAGCGGGAACCGGGGCAGAAGTGGGAACCGGAGCAAGAGTGGGGGCTAGAGTGGGAACAGGAACCGGAGCGACACCAAAGGAGAACCTGGGAGCAGGCGCAGAAGCAGGGGTGGGAACTGTAACCGGAGCAGGAGAGAGTGCAGGAGAGGGCACAGGAGCAGGAACAGAAACAGGGGCAGCAGAAGGAGGAGCACCCTGTGTTGGTACCACAACTGGCCTCTGTTGCCAAAAGCCGGTTGTTGAATCCCAAATGTACTCCTATCCAGGAACGGAAGACGAACCAACAGGCGGGAGAGGGGGTCTCCCAGATAGGAGGGTGAGACTCTCAGCAGCGGCCTCAAGTTGCGCCTATCTATATATATATCGGGGCTGACCCTTTTTAGGGCATTCACGGTACTGATGCCTAGACTGACCACACTAGAGGTAGGTATCAGTTTCAAGTTCGGGCATTATTAGGTAAGAAGAACTTACAAGGCAGCAGCGCGAAGTATTCTTGCGAATACCGCCTCGATAACCACTACGGCCAGAGCCAGAGCTAGAGCTGGCTATGATGAATGTTTGATAAGTTGCAGTGGCAATGCCAATTGTTTGACCGATCCTCGTGTTGATAGCTATCTCAAGTAAACATTAGTGACTGCGTCTCGTAGGAGAGAGTGAGTACGTGCCGTTTCTTCGTAAATCGTTGTGTGAGTGTTTTCGTTGTGTGGGGTATCTAACCTGGCGTATTGCGATGCGAAGTGAGTTGAAATCAGGAGAGGAGACGGCGGGGGAATTGTTTTCTTACTCACGCAAGCCCTGACGCCTACCTACGTTTGGATTCAAATGGAATCTGGTGGGAGAGTTGCGGTTGCAGATGGCAGGCACTGCCAGAGTCCGTCAAAGTATTTATTTGTAGGCCAGGCATTGCCAGCAAGGCCGATGCCAAGTATGGGGCTTAAACAAATTCAATCAACATATTGTAGGTAGTTGAGTTACATATTATCGTAGTTACTGCTGTCGAATGCATTTATTACCAGATCGGAGTGATCGAACTCAGTTTCCAGTAGACGGGCCCCAGCGGCCAATCCCACAAGACACTTGACAGGTCAAGCACTACGGCTTCTTACACATGTGTTCGCATTTAAAATTACTGATCGATTTAGATCAGTAAGCTCACACCCTGACCCACGGTTACAGTAATAGCAGCTATTGTACTAAGGGAATTCTGTGTCGATAACACTTCTCGTAACCATACGGAGTCTAGGTGCCGTATATATATCAGCTTTAGAAGCCGGATTGGAGTCGTTGCAGTCACGCTATCAAGGCTTCCATTAAAGCCATCTCTCTGGAGAGTAATCCTTGGACTTGCTGCATCTTTACCCTGCGAACCTCATGTGGGGCCCGTAACTCGGCCAATGGCATGGCGGTTATCTTTGCACCGTCCTTCTTGTACTGTTCCTCCTCGACTTCAGCTCGCGCAGAATCTTCCAGAGGAAGGGGCTAGTATAACCAGGACAGACGGTCAGGGGCAGGGGAAGTGGGGGAGGAATAGAGGCCGGAGTTAGAGATCCGTTTTCTGTCGTTGTCGTTGGTGTTATTGGTGCTGCTATTGTCATTGTTGATTTTCTCATCTGTTGACTGATTCTTGATTATCGTGGATTTGCTACTGACGTCCGTCGATTTCGGTCCGGAATTTGCGACGCTCGTCATGCAGTTGTTTATCAATTCGTAGTTGAAGCCCAGCATTTAATTTAGTAGATTCTCTTAGCAGTAGTTCTATTAGTCTTGTATAGCCCTCACGATTCAATCTAAGTAATGTTTCAAGGAATTGGATGATTAAGTTTCGTATATAGCTAGGTATCTAACTAAGAGGCTGGTCTTAGCTTCACCAGGAACCACCATATGATCCCCGGCTACTGACCTAGAACACCGCGAGAAGGTGCCAGCCTGTCGTTCTAGACCCCCAACCACCAAAAGAAAACAGGAAATAGAAACAGAAAGAAGAGAGACACTCCAGGGGGGGCCACTTCGATGTGAAAACCAGACCACCTACCAGCATCCAAGACTATACAAACATCCAGTGCAGGAACATTGATGAGTGTCTGCCGCTACCGAAGTAGGATATCGATAAGTTTTGTCCAAGATCGAAGTAATGGTAACACTCCATGAGTGTTCTGCAACTGGACGGTTAAGTTTGTATGCCGAGTCAGAAGCAACAGGCAAGGTGGTACATCGAAGGGCTTTTGTTTTGGAGACAAGAGAAAAGAGAAAAAAGAACAAATAAAATGAATAACATGAATGGAAACACAGCAACAAAAGGAGAAGAAAACAGATAAAAAGAAACGGCTGCGTGCCTTGCAGTAACTTACAATGGGCAATGAATAAAAACCAGCCATGCCATCATATACGAAAGAAAGAAGAAAAGAAAGAGAG